>OX457017.1:1830000-2428205 GCA_949752705.1 Callimorpha dominula | reverse complement strand
CTTTAGACCCCAATGAACAAAAATAAAGTCGCTAAGGTTATCTATTTTTAATTGTTGGAGAGCCGCTATAGTTGCTGAATAAGTATCGATAAACTTTTCTAAATTTATAGATGTCGTAGATGATGTTCCAATGGGTTTCAATGAGAATAGTTTATTTAAATAAGTCGTAGCTAAAGCTCGGTCATCCTTGTATTTTTCTAGTAAGTTATCCCAGATCACCTTATAATTTTCTGCTGCAGGAGGGATACCTGCATAGCTGTTCTTAGCTTTACCCGTTAGGTGGGTTGTGAGGTAGTGTACGCGTTCTGAATCGCACAAACACTTGTTGTCGTGAATAAGACGTTTAAATGTTTCATAAAAAAATGGGAAATTTAGAATTTCTCCATCAAACGAAGGTAACTCTATTTTATAAATGAAAGGCACGTATTCAACCCGAACGTATATTGATACTCAACACAACTTATAATTCTAGCGGCGTTTTATACAAAACATTGAGACGGTTTCTTACATCGCTATATAATTCTACCCACTAATATCTAATATGTAACACCCTCACCCTTAATTTGTACTCTCGAACTTATCTATTTGACAATTTATACATAAAGGGAAAATATTAACTAAAACTAAATTACTTACATACTACTTACTATTATTTACAATGCTACTTAGACTAAGTACCGTAATATTATAAATACATGACAATCTATATAAATATAAAATATCTTCATAAGTTATTCATAACAGTCGTCGATGCCATATCGTCTAACCGGTTTACGTACACGTCGAACATCATTTGTTTCATTGTTTACATTACGAGTCGAGCCATGAGCACCTATTTCCCGTAAATTACGCCCGTTGGACATTACTGAAGGTGCCGTCAATGCAATCTCGGTTGGTGTCTGTGGGGTGTTAGATGCTAGTAATTTTGGCGAGGCTGCCACCGGCTCCTCGACCGGTCCGTCATTACTTACCGGAAACATTAGCGAAGGGCGGAATCGTTGCACCGGTCGTGCTGTTAATTCTACTTTGTTCGTTATATCTCTTGACACTCTTAGCTTTAATTGGTCAATATGCCTATGTTCCTCGGTTCCACTGATAGATCTGACTTGGTAATCCGTCTTACCCGTTCTCTTCACTACTGTTCCTGCCACCCATTTATCATTACCCCGGTAGTCTCTAAACCAAACATTCTCTCCCGGTCTAAACTGCCTAATCGCCCCCCCAGCTATCGCTTCCATCTGCACCTGACGGGCCTTAACTAATTCTTTCTGGTCCGGTTTCAAGCAGTCTAAACGCATGCGCAAGTTGCGCCCTATGTACATTTTTGCTGGACTTTCACCGGTTGTATAGTGTGGTGTATTTCTATAAGCTAGTAGGAATCGATACAAGGAAGCATGTATGTCAGTTTTAGATTTAATTGCTTTTTTTATATTACGTTTACATATTTTAACGGCATTTTCCGCCGCCCCATTTGAGGCCGGATGATACGGGGCTGAAACAATATGTTCGATTCCGTTGGTATTTAAAAAATGTTTGAACTCAGTACTAAAAAATGGTGGGCCATTATCACTTACTACTTGCTTCGGCAACCCAAATCTTGCCCACATTTCCCGTAATTCCTTTATGACGGCTTTCGCCGTAGTACTATTCATTTTAATAGCCTCTATCCATTTGGAATGAGCATCTACTACAATAAGGTAAGTTTGCCCCACTATCGGCCCCAGAAAGTCTACATGTATTCTGGCCCATGGACGGTCGGGCCAAGGCCAAGCGCGCGGCGCGTGTGCAGGTGGGGCGTCGGCCACCGAGGCACAAACGGAGCAGGCCCGGCACGCCACCTCCAGTGCCTCATCCAAACCGGGCCACCATACATAGCTCCGGGCCAGCGACTTAGTTTTAACTATACCCATGTGACCCTCATGAAGCTCCGTAATTACCTTATCCCTACAAGAACCTGGAATTATGACCCGATGTCCCCACATTACACACCCTAATTCAACATATAACTCGTTTTTTCTATTGAAGTATGGCTTTAATTCTTTAATGTCAACATCATGAGGCCAGCCGTCATTAATATATCTAACAACTCTGCTTAAAATATTGTCCGAGGCCGTTTCTTTTTTTTAATTTACGCGAGTCTAACAGTAACGCTTCGGAAGCGAAATGTAAGTATGTTTGTTCCGGTGTGTCTAACTCCTCCTTATTAGTTACTTCCTTATGCCTACTAATCAACCTAGATAAAATATCTGCTGTGTTCTTATCTGTGCGAATATACTCTATTTTAAAATCGTAAGCTGATAACTTTATTGCCCATCTCTGTAATCGACTAGCTGCTGTACTAGGAATACCGGCATGAGGTCCAAAAATTGTAACTAATGGTTTATGGTCAGTGCGTAAAGTGAACTTCCTACCAAATAAATACTGGTGGAATTTTTCTACAGCAAATATGATCGCGAGTGCTTCTTTATGAATCTGACTATAGTGTCGCTCGGCGGAGGTGAGTGCGCGTGACGCGTACGCCACTACTCGCTCGACACTCGCGCCGCCGGGTGCGCGCTGCGCCAGCACCGCGCCGAGCCCGCGCGAGCTCGCATCGCATGTTACGATACTCTCCAACGACATATCGAAGTGTGTCAACACCTCCGCACTACACAATAGCTTTTTAATTTTATTAAAAGCGTATGTATGTGATACTGTCCATTTCCAATGTTTGTCTTTTTTAAGTAGACTATAAAGAGGTGTAATGTGGGTACTTAAATTCTTTATAAACTTCCCGTAGAAATTAACCATTCCCAGAAACGATTTTAATTCTGAAACGTTGGTCGGGTGAGGCATTCCTAAAATTGGTTTCAACTTGTCTGGGTTAACCCGGACACCCATTCTATCTATTATAAACCCTAAATACTCTACTTGTCGTGCCATAAATTCACACTTTTCTTTTTTTATTTTTAAGCCGTTTGTGGCTAAAATGTTAAATACTTGTTCTACACTCTTTAAATGGGACTGCCATGATTTACTCTTAATTAAAATGTCGTCATAAAATACCACTACGTCTTGAATATTTTTAAAGAGATTCGTCATTAATTTCTGAAAAATCCCCGGACTAGAAGAGAGACCATACACTAAGCGGTTATATTTAAACAGTCCTCTATGCGTATTAATGACCGTGTAATTCCTAGAAGTCTCATCCAAAATCAACTGATTGTAAGCTTGTGATAAATCTAGTTTCGTGAAATAATAATTACCACTCAAGCCACTAAATAAATCCTCTACCTTTGGAACCGGGTACCTATCAACCAATAAAACCTTGTTTAGTGTCACCTTATAATCCGCGCACAGACGTATTCCGCCGTCCGCCTTCCTCGCTATAACCAGCGGCGTGGCCCAGTCGGACCGGTCGACGGGCTCGATGACACCGGCGCGCAGCATGGCATCTAACTCGGTATCGACTCGCGAGAGTAGTGCGTACGGTACCGGGCGCGCGCGACAGAAAATAAGCTGCGCCCCGTCCCGCACATACAGCTTGACCTCTTCCCCGGTGTATTTTCCCAATGTGCCGTCAAAAAGGTCCTTATGCCTGGAGATAGCATCATTAAACAATTTACTTTTGCATGGTATTATATTATGTATTTCCGTATGCTTACTTAGCCTAGGTATTTCTATAGACAATTCGGATAACCACTGTCTACCTAATAAATTCGTGCTACCCTTGTTTATTACATATAAATCTAAGTTTTTAACATTATTTTCGTATATAACCTTTGTCTCTAAGTACCCTATAGGATGAATTGCTGAGCCGTCATAGAATTTCAGCTTCAATTGGCAAGTTTTTAACGGTAAATTTTTAAATAATTTTAAGTATGTTGAGTAACTTATACAGGATAACGCCGACCCTGTATCCACTTCCATAATTAATGGTTTATTATTTACCATAATATTCATACACACCGGTCTATATTTCTCTAAAGACATCTGGTACATAGCCTCCTCGTCCTCTTCATGCGCGTTGTGCTCCGAACCGGAGCTGTCGCTTGCGGGCGGCTCACGTAGCCAATGCGCTGCCGTACCGCCTGCGTCTCGCCCGGCGCCGGCGCTGGTACGGCCGCGCGCCCCGCGTACTGCCGCTGAAGCTCCCTTGTGTCTCCTCACGCCCTCATCGCTCGGCCCGAGCGCACGACCTCCGCGTGACCTTGCCCGTGGCCTACCGCCGTTTGTATTCTTCAATGTCATACGGCGATCGGATTCCCTCTTCAAGCAAACTCTTCGCAAGTGGCCCATTTTTCCACAGTAACTGCATTCGAAATCCTTGTACCTGCAGTTCTGTGACCAATGTCTGCTGTCCCCACACGATGAACAATTTTTAAGCACTAATTTGTGCAAGTTTTCGCTAAGGTGCTGGTCTGGCCCTTGTTCCCGTGAACCCTCGACGGCCCCGGCGCGTCCCGCTCGGCTGCCTCCAGGGTTTTTGATAACAGTAGTGCTTTGTTGTAGTCTATGTTATCTTCTGCGAATAGTCTTTGACGAATAAAGTCGCTCCGCAGCCCACACACGAACTGATCTCGAAGGTTTTCATCTAAGTTAGATCTGAACTCACAATACCTAGACATCTTTTTTAAGTCCGCCACGTAGTCCGCTATTGTCTCGGCTGTTACTTGCCGTCTTTGTCGGAATCTATATCTCTCGGCAAGGATTGATGGTTTCGGTTGCAGATGTTTGTGCAGTAGATCCACCGCGACGTCATAGGATAAGCTTGATGGCTTCTTGGGACTCGCTAATGTTGACAACAGCTCATATGCCTGTTCACCGATTAGCGCGATTAAAGTAGGTAGTACAAAATACATTTCTAGTCGATCAACATATGCCGACCAATTCCCGTTTTTTACATCAAACTCTTTGATTTTTCCCACCGACATTTTGCTATACCACGCGATTACAAACACAACGCGATACGAACAATAATATTTTGTTCCAAACTACTTTTTATCCTCGTCGCCACTGATAAATGAAAGGCACGTATTCAACCCGAACGTATATTGATACTCAACACAACTTATAATTCTAGCGGCGTTTTATACAAAACATTGAGACGGTTTCTTACATCGCTATATAATTCTACCCACTAATATCTAATATGTAACATTATTCTCATAAGGTTCCTGTGCAGTAGCATTCTCTATTCTGTACATGGTTTCTTTAATAAAGTAATATAAGTCGTCAAAGGACGAGAGAGTTTTGTAATTAACTGTGTATTCAGGGTCGAGTTCTAAATTTATAATATTTAATTCACCTATTATACCTGCATATTCATTATCCAAAAGCCGTGCTTGTGATAAAAAAACATATCTGGACTTCTCATCTTTCTTAGACGCTAATTGGAAAGTGGAATTTATTTGAGAAAAATATAATTCTCGTTTTGCTTCCAACAATTGGATCCTTAATTCCTTTTGTGTCATTTTGGTTGGATTATATCTATATTAGTACCTATGTGGTTGCTATTTGATAATTCAATGACCAATATTTAGTTAAGGTTGAGAAAAAAGAATTGAAAAAAAATTATTTGATATAGCTATCAATTTCTTTTCAATAAACACAATTGTTGTGAACTCAAATTAATGTAGACAAGTTTTGATAAGGCACCACACTAACACCCCTAATAACACCCTGTACCATGTGACAACAAATAATGGTTTAATTCAACTTATCACAGTTCTTAAAGTTTGGCTTAAACGTACTATACAGTTTACTTATTTCCCTATAACTTTCTTTTACTATTTTGCCAAATAATAATAACTTAATAACATATGACATGAACAAAGGATATGTTGATATAACAATTGCAGTTTCTTGAATACTCAATCCTGTCCGTCAACATCTACAAGTTTCATGTAAGCTTGTGAGCACAGTGCATATACAATGTATACATAAATGAACACTTCAGAGTATATCTAAATCTGACTATGAATTTAAATTAAAATATTGTAATGTAAAATTATCAACAAATTTTGAAATTATACTTCTCTTTTACAAACACTGTGGTTACTATGTTATTATATGTTGTATTGAAGCTGAAATAATGTAATTTCACCTGTTTTTACCTATGCAATAACAGGAACTAAGTTCCACACTATTGCTGAGTGGTTATAAACCAGTCTAGATCAAATAAACTACAAATCTAAATAAGTGCATAGGATGCAATTTGTATCTATGCAATCCTTGAGTTTAGACCCAAGCAGAATGACACAATATAACACTATGATCTAGATTTACTTTGGATTAGTAACAATACCTACATGTGACATGTGTTCTTAAGAGAAAAAACCCTACCTACCCAGGTGCGGTGCGGAATAAACAATAAATTCTACGTGAATTACTTAAATCTAGGTGTGAGATATTCTAATGAGTGAGTATTTATAAGATGCGATGCGTACTACACAATACAATCTAGTTTTATTTAAATCTAGATGCTATATTTCCTTACAAGTGCCTTCCTAACTTGTTAGTTGCGATGTTTGCTACATAACTTAGCTTTGAGCTGGTGCGAAACTATCTAATTAATATCCAGACTCAAAGAAAGATAGTATTTTAAAATATAAACGTAACAAGCGATAACGTGCGGTAGGTACAATTTCTAAGATCGACGCGTTTATCGTGTACAGTAGGTAGGTACCACGTATAAAATAAATAGGTAAATAATCGAGTATGCGGTAAGTATTACAAAGAAATAAACGATTATTAACCTAGTCGAACTTATTTGCGAATAAAATGTGACCGCCGGCCGGCGAGATACAGTAAATTAATGAAAATATTCTAACGTGAATCCAATATGGTGGAAATCAATGCAATAAGGTTTTCGCGTTAAATATCGAACAGACTCACAATTGTTAAAGGAAATCAATTGTAATCCAGTGAGATGGACCAAATAGTTCTGCGAATAATTAATTTAGCTAATAGCCCAGTCATATTAGGGCTTTCACCTCGGAATGAAAGATAATAAGCTGCAAATTGGTATGAACCTTTGTTTTGTCATTCTAAATGTTGTCTCAAAAGTCACAATCGTTATCGTGTCCGCGTCTCAAGATATTCAAGGTCAAAGGTCACAAAAATCGGTTTTTCGCGAATATCTGGCTTCCTATCGGTTAAATGAGATTTGCATTTATTATAAAAGTTGTAGGCTATAAAATTCCCTACAACTTTTGTTTAAACTTTTTTTTCATACGACCAACCATTTTGAAGGTAGAGCGCGAAGTGCACATCGTACAGTCATATACGGCCTAATGCAAGGTCAAGCGTGAGTTATGGTTATCAGTACGTTATAAAGTCAATTATTTACTTGGAAATTATAATTATTAAACAATGCCTATTATTTATGTACTAACTATTAATTATTTATATTTAATTAAAGTAAGTAACTTGATTATTTATATATAATTATTCATATTTAACTATTTAAGTATAAAATATTATTAATTCTGGATTATATATTTTAGTTTTATTTTAAGTTAAAATGATAGTAAGAGTATATATTTTACACATATTTTTATTTATTATTAAATACGGCATAATATACATTTATCAAAATGTGAGTTCAAATATCAAAAGTATCTTTGTTGATTTTAATTGTAATGAAATTGGAAATGGAAGCTAATTATCTTCTTCTTCTTCGTCTTCTTCTTCTTCTTGTCGCTCAAAAATGTTCGATTCATTGTCGTCATCCTCATTATCTGTCATGTTCATCTCCAAACCTTCCAGAATATCGGGATCATATGTATTTTCTTCATCGGGATTACTTGGATACAGTGAAGCGTTGAGGCAAGCTTGTCCGTTGCACTGGCCGCAAGCTAAAGAACATTGTAGCCCTGATTTTCTGCATCCACAGCGGGAACCACAACCATTTTTGCAATTGCAAAATATTACGTTTAGTAGTTCGGCTGGTGCTGGAGGTAATAACGTTCGTATGGGCTCCAGGATTTCATTTTCAAGCATCCAGCCCCATTCTTGAGGTTTTTTTTTTTTTTTTTTTTTTTTTACTCTTTATTTAAGGAGTTTTAGTCCTTGCGGACTACGTCACTCCATACGAACAACAAATAGTATATAGTACATTAAATATTAACAATTATTGCAACAGTCATAGACATAAGGTACGTCGCCTCATACCTACATCAACAATTTTGTAAATTGCTTTTGCTGCCTCTGAAAGAGGAAAAGCTAATATTTGATTACAGACTCCAATTTCTTTCAAATTCTCTGTTACAAACAACATATCATTTCTAATGTCTTCGTTCCGAACACATTCCACCATTATATGTAACGCATCTTCTAATATTCTACACTCAGAACAAAGGGGAGATGGAACTTTTTTCATCATGTGCGCCAATTTATTAAGTGGAATGTGCCCGGAACGCAGTCTAAAGGCTATAGTTAATACCTGCCTCTTCAATGTACACTCGTCAAACCATGGAGTCTTCCAAAGCTCATTTTGCAATGTTCTATACCATATACCCTTCTCCACTGATCGCTCATCGAAATGAACCTTCCAAAGCTTATAACAGTGTTCTCGAATCAGATGTATACAATCAGTGAAAAAAGGCAACGAATCCATGGGTATACCCTCACTAGAAGCCTGCTTTGCCAATATATCTACATCTTCATTACCTGCCAGCCCGATATGTGAGGGAATCCATTGAAGGATAACCTCTTTTGAATTCGATGTTAATTCAAAAAGTGATTTAATAATATCGTACGCTATCGGCATGCCTCTTATGTTATAAGAGGTACACCGAGCCACATGTTGAAGCGCACTTTTTGAATCTGTTAAAATTACAAATTTACTGACATCTATTGATTTAATGTATGCTAGAGCTTCTGAAATGGCAATCAATTCGAGAGAAATAATGGACAAATTATGAGAAATTTTAAATTTTAAGTTTTGATTAATCTGTGGATCGTAAAACGCAGCACCCATACTTAAACAACTTTCTTTGGAACCATCGGTAAAAACTTTATAATAATCAGAATATTTGCTTTCGAGATATAAGGAGCAGCGTTCACGTAGCAAACAAGGGTTATAGCTTCTCTTAGCACCACAAACACCTTCTATATTGTGCTTCACTATATTATTTAAATTATACCAGTTAATCCAATAATCTAATAAAAACATGTCCAAATTTACTCGTGAATCTATCTTAATATCCTTGAATGTGGAGTTTATTGTAAGAAGAATTGGGATCTTTTTTCGTCTCCAGTATCTACGTGAAATAAGTGAGCTTAATTCTTCTATAACCTTGATTGTGCAATTGCTAGATATGGACATCGATTTAAGCCAAAATTTACCTCCAAGAAATAGTCGGCGAATCTGTAAGGGTGGGATACAAAGTTCACTTTCCATTACGTGAATGGGAGTGCTTTTAACGAAACCTCCAATTATACGCATAGCTTCATTTTGGATTTTGTCTAATTTGTACAATTTTGACTTGTAAGAACTATCATACAGAAAACTGCCGTAATCTAAGCGACTTCTAATTATTGATATATACAGTCGTCTTAAATGTTTAGGGTGTACACCCCACCCCGGGCCAACTAACACTTTTAAAATGTTTAAAAATCGATGTGCTTTTTCATACAGTTCGTTAATGTGTTTAGTCCATTTTAGAGACCGGTCTAACCACATACCCAAATATTTCACACTAGATACTTCCTCCAATGGGATACTATCGATTGTTATTATACAATTGTTCCTATTAGTACCCTTTTTAAAGATGCACATCTTACTTTTCGAAGGCGAAACACTTAACCCTAAATTTGCCAATGATTTGACTAAAAAATCTAATGCTCCCTGAAGGGAGTTGCGGGCATCTTCTATGTATCTATCTGAAGTGTACAAGGCGAAGTCATCGGCATACTGAGATACAAATACACAATTTATGGATTTACAAATATTGTAAGTTGCAACGTTAAATAACAATGGAGACAGTGGGTCGCCTTGTGCTAGTCCTTGACTTGTAGTGCGACTAATAAAACTATATCCATGTTTAATTTTTAAATTTCTTAAACTAAGGAATTGCCAAAGGTAATTGCATATTTTTGCGCCAGCACCAAGTTCATCTAAAATAACCAGTAATGAGTCAATGTTAATATTATTGTATGCGTTATCAATGTCAAGGAAGCAGGCTAGGGTCGCTAAATCCTTTGAGAAACCTGACTGGATCCTCGTTACTAGACGTGTCAAACTATCCAGACTAGATTTTGATTTTCTAAAACCAACAGTCTCCTCTGAAAATAACCCTTTCCCTTCAAAAAACCACTCTAATCGCCTGTTCAAGATTGAATGGAATATCTTACAAACACAGGACATTAAACTAATAGGGCGGAGAGATGTAATAAGTGCGGGATCACGTCCAGGCTTCTGGATTGGAACGACACAAATGTCACGCCACTGAGCGGGAGTGAAACCAGTAGATAAGACCATATTGTATAGGTATAATAATACATTCCTTCCGTTACTAGGTAAATTTTTTATCATTGAAAATGATATATCGTCCCACCCCGGTGCCGTATCACTTGCTTTAATACAAGTTTCGAGTTCATGTAAAGTAATTTCGGATTCTATTTTAACGTTTTTAGAGTTGAAATTAGGTTTAGAATTAAGAACATAAGCAGGGCATAAACTTAACAATAGCGACTCACTTTTATTTTGTTCTACGAAAGGACTACAAGTTATGTTTCCTTTCATCCATTTCATTTTCCGCCACATTTCATTTGCAGAAGAAACCTCGTCTAAGTTATCACAAAATTTATGCCAACAGTTTTTTGATGCCTTTTTAATGAGATTTTGAGACTCTTTAACACACTGAGTAAGAATGGTTAGGTTAGAAGGTGATGGGTTTTTTCTAAATTTGGATAAAGCAAGTCTTCTTTTAGCTACTGAATGTGATAATTTTGGAGTCCAATATGGTTTCGGGGTAAAATTGCTTGTGGGGTTTAGAGACTTTTTTTTTGTGGGGATAAAGTCATTAGCTGTTTGATTGATTTGACTAATAAAAGCATCATATAAACATTGAGGTTCACCTGCCATAATAAAGTTTGAAAATTTGCTATCAAGACAAGTTTTATAGGAATCCCAGTCCGAGGCTTTGAAGTTACGCCTTTTATCAACATATGGACTAAACGAGGACGCAGTAGAAATACTAATAGCGAGGTGATCGCTACCCAGGGATTCATTTGTTACTTTCCAATTTAACAAACAAGCAATATCAGATGAGGCTATTGAGATATCAGGAGAGCTTTGTTGTAATGAGCCAGCTACCAACTTAATGCGAGTATGACTGCGATCATTCAAAGAAACCAAACTACAATCCGTTAAAGAATCGTAAATTTGAGAACCACGAACATCTGTTTTATATGACCACGTGAAATGGTGTGCGTTAAAATCTCCTAAAATTAAGGTTTTATAGTGAAATTGTGAAAACAGAATGTCCCAGTCATGTCGACGTGTAGAAGCCCACTGAGGGCAGTAAACAGTAATTACATTTTCTATATTCTTACAGTTAAAAATCTTGACATGAAGAATCTGTATGTCCTCATTGGGGTGGTCTATACGACATGATTGTGCTTGAATAGAACTATGGCTAATAAGGCAAACCCCCCCATAGCCATCTTCCCTGTCTGCCCTAAAAATCTTATAATTTTTTAATTTAAAATTACTACTAGGATCCAACCAGGTTTCACAAACCGCGGCTATATGAATTTTTTCTTGAATTAATAGTTGTTCGAATTCCAAGCGTTTGGGTTTAAGACTCTGTGCATTCCACTGTAAAAAATGTATTATTATATTATTAGGCATTTTTGCAGTTTAAAAACACATCAAATAAGTTTTTGAGTATGGGTATCTCAGTAATATTATGCAAAAAACTAGATAGGCACCATTCTACAAATACATTAATAATTATTTTAGTTTTTTGAGCCCAAGTGTATCTCTGTGAAAATATTATGTTTTTAATCTTATTGAGAAGCGATTGAAATGACTCATTTTTCTTCGACATCAACTCAGGTTTAGATTGCGTACTACGTTCATCAGTTTCAGAAATATTCATCTGTTGTTCGTTTATAAAAGATAAACCTTCCACACCAACTTCGCTTGTAGTTGATAATAATCGGTGACGTCGGCGGGGACGGCGAGTACGCGCTTGCGGGCTGTCTTCAGTAGTGATGCGTCCGCCTGCGACCGAGGACATCCCGCCACACGCCTCGGCGCCCGACTCCGATGATGACGAATTTAATTCAAATGTTATCTCCTCTGACGAATTGCACTTCTTCCTCTTACTTGGTTGTTGTCTAACCTGATTAAGCGTATCTGCGACTTCGACAATATTTGTGTATTTATGTGTGTTCGCTGTAACTGACGCATACGTTTGATTTTGTGAAATAATTGTCCTGTTAGTTAATTTATTAGGGATCATAGTTTGATTTTGTAGGTGCGGTTGTGGTGAAAACGGAGGTACATACATGTTTAATGCTTTACGGTATGTACAATTGAAGTCAGACATCAAACTCCTTATCTTTTTTTCCTTTATATATACAGGACAAGACTTGGCAAGCGATATATGGTTTCCCTTACAATTCACACATTTAAAGGTAGTTGTGTCACAATTCGCGTGATCTTGGCCACATTTTGGTCAAATGATTTTTACAGATGGACAGAATTTTAAGGGGTGGCCGAAGCGCCAACATCGGGAACATTGAGTTACCGGAAAAATGTATGGTTCTACTCTTACTCCTATATTAATTATCTTAATATATTGCGGACGAGAACTTCCCTTAATACATATACGTACGGTCTCCGTAGGTATCCATCCAGATTCCGGATCCCTCCGGTTTAGTCTTTTTACCGATAGTATCTCACAGTCATTCATACTTTGTATAGAGGATAATAGCTCAGTCTCCGATAATTCCAGGTCTATATTTCTTATGATACCATACGATACTCCAACCTCCCATGTCTTGTATATTTTCCATTCCTTATCGTTAATGCTTGGACAAGAGGTTAATTTCTCAGCACTTGCCAGGTCCTCGAATGTTACAATTATTTTATAGGCATTTACATATTTTATACCTTTTATGCCTCCTATATTTTCCAGTTGAAATAGTTTGGCTAATGCAAATTGTTTGGGTAATTTTTATGTGCTAGTAATGCAAATATCATTTTTTTCACTTTTTCTTCTTTTCTCTCCTCCGCACAAAATCCAATCCCCCTCTCGGCTGTGTAGGTTTTCATCATTGTTATTCATTATTTGAGTTTCATCCTGTATTAAGTCCTCTCCGTCCATACTGCTACCGCCCGTAATTAAATTATCAGCAATGTCCGTAGTACTTTCATTCTCAACTATACATTCACTCATACTGCATAAGGTTCAATACGCGATAACGGCCGGCTGCGCGTGCGCGCACCAGCATAAACCGGTATCTGGGTAGTAAACAACAGTAATATAATTTATTAAATTCACTCTAAACACGTCCTAGTCACCCGGAGAGTGAATCGAACACTGTTCTTGAGGTTCTAAGTCCTTCCCTAACCACGTTTGAATCTGGTAGTAGACACGTTTTATGTGTTGATGAGCTGCTACACTTGTTGGTGGAAGTGTTGACAGTTGTACAGGTTTATTTAGTTTTGTAAATTTGATGAATTGCGTGTAGCGGAAATGATCAATGTTGTCCTCAGATTTTGGAGCATTATATAATGCCAACAAGATGCGCACTCCATTTTCTAATAATGTTTGTTTTGGGCAGTTTTCTTGTTGAAATACTGGTGGAAGTATTTCAACAAGAAAACGTTTATCTAAATCAGGAATTTTTTCCAATGCTCTAGTAACAGTTTTTTTTCCTTTTTTAAATAGCGCAGAAGTCGTGTCACAGCCACTGAATGCGTGTAAAAATAAAATGTGCTTTTTAGTACGAGGATATTGGTCAAAACTTTTAGTAGAATATATTTGTGTTTTGACATTGCCTTTGCCAACTTTTTTCAAAAAAATTTCCTGATGATGTGACTGAGTACGTCCAATTAAAATAACGAGCAAATCGATATCTTCTCCTATGATGACAGCAGTCTTTTGATGTTCTGATAAGGCAATAGCTGTGTCAATGATGAGAACATCAGCATCATCTCTGGCTTGTTTTGTTGTGATATTAACAGTTTTAAATTTTTCAACAAGCATGTCGATAAATTTTTTTTTATTAGACCGATTTGATAAAAAAATTTCTTGACTGATTGGCACAACCATTGTTTCGTCAAAACAAACTTCATATGATTTTGAAAGTGCAGCAGTTCTTCTTCGTTGTTCCAGTGCTTTAATATTTTTACTATAGTCCGAATATCCGTCAAATACAACAACAATTGCTGAGCCATAATGTGTTTGTAAATATTTAATGTACTTATTTAAAATAATAGAGAAAGTATCGTCTTTGCTCCATACGACGCGATGCAGAAGAAATCCACCATCGATGATGTATGTTACATTATTTTCATCAAGATCGATAACGACAGGCATCATATTGTCATATAATGTTGCTTTCGTGGTTTTTCTCATGCCATTACTATCAAATAAAGATGTCGGATACGGGCTTAGTTCATACTGAAGATATTCTTGTAAATTACTTTCAAATTTTTTGCTTACAGTTATTCTCTGGAAAAGTAACATTGGATCTATAGAAACTTTACAATCATTAATTTTGACAGATTTGTTAATGGCTGAAAGCGGTAAAACCTTATCGACGCGTTTTAACTTTATTTCGTTGAAGTTCAAACCAGTTATCTTTACCGTAGATTGCAATCCGATTTCATGGGCTCGGTGACAATTAATTTGGTCATTTCCAACGATTCCTGAAGCTAAGGATACCAACTGATTCGTATTTGGAAAGGGATTATGAAGCGTAAACCAACCAACCAGTTCATTTACATCAGTATCATCCCTTTTTATTCGTGAATCTCTAGCATCAACATGTTGGTCCACAGAATCTAAAGAAATGTTACAAAACCGTTCAATTTCTTCACAAATTGTATTCGTGGCATACATAGCATATACCCACTTACATAGAACACTTTCTTGTGTACTTCGGCCTCGAGATACTCCTCCTTCTGTCTTCATAGATTTCATCAGACTTTGCTCGATTACCATGTCTGTCCATGTACCAGAATTGAATTTTTCTGTTCGTTTTACAGTAAAGAATCCGTTTTTAAAGTTCTCAAAAGCCTGTTGATCCATTGTCTCCTCAAGTTTTAACATATCTTGAAGATACAAATGAGCTGATTTCGCATATAGGAAATGACCACCAGCATGAAAATAGGGCAGCATTTTTCGCACTGCATCCAAATGTTCTTGAAAAAGTCCCAGCCTTTCAGCGCGAATGAAATCTAGGGCTATTGATACCATTTCAAAATATTGCACCCATAACTGTGCCGTGGGACCTCGAGCTTTTAATTCTTTTAGTTTATCCTGAAATTGATCAATTAACGAGTTGGAGCTGCTCGTACATCCTTCAACATCTTCGTAGGAAACATCGCGACTAGTTATCTGTTCAATTAACTCATCTAACACACAATTTTCAATTTTCATCTCTTCAAAAATCTTTATTGATAATGCAAGTCGTAATAATATATGGCCTCTGATACTTCTTGCATAAGCGTGACCATTCAACATTTTGTCGACCGAATTTGTAGCATATATTTTACTTAAAGCTTCCTTGAGACCACTACCGTCCATTACATGTCCTATGCATCCAAGAAAAGACATGAGCATATGAAATCCTCCAAGTTTGACAACTGTTTTAGACAAGTCTGAGTTTGCATCTGACGCAGCAACCATTTCACGTGCTTTTGAGTACAGGGGCTGATCAAATGTAATTATGCACGTTTTTTGTTGATGTGACTTGGCAATATTTATAGCACTATGTAAAGTTGTATAAATTGTGTCTAAATTACTGGCAGGATGATCAATGAAAGGTAGAAATATAACCTGAGAAGTTGAAAAATTTTGATTATTTTTCGTAAGTTGTTGAAGATAGCCATTCCACCCTGGCAACGGTGAAAGATTCTTCCATTTTCCGTATAACCACAACAAATCAACTGCATTAAATTTTTTTTCAATCAGTACTTGATCATCATGTAGATTTTGGACTTGAATCTTGCTGTACCCAGGTACAACTGGCTTTTCATATGCTAAAAGAGATACATGTGATATTGCTGCTAACTCTTTTGCACTCGGTTTAGTTGTACATTTATTTATGCGATCATCATAAATTACAGCATCTTTCGGAGTAATTATTTTTATCATTCCCATAACGTGAAGAGTATTATTACCGTCAAGAGTACTGACATTAATATCTGCATTGTCTCCAACATATTGTACCAACGCACCAGACTCTGATGGTAAAATACGAGGTTGTGGATGGTAAACTGATGAAACTTCATACTGTATGGTATTACTATATGATGCAGCAAATCCTAAAGATGATAAAACATCCAACAATTTTTTAGACCCATATCTTCTGTGAAGAAATACGGAAAGGCCCAACAGTAGCTGTGATGAAAATGAACGTTCTCGTATCGAAGCCATTATTGCGTGGCTAATAGATGTGCATTTCGTTTTTAAATGATCTACTTGTCCTTTTCTATTTTTTAATATCATTTCTTCCAAAAAATGTGATAATGTTTTTGGTATTTCTTCATTAATACAATCTAGCATTTTATTCGGAGGTGGATACGTTTTTGTTTCAACTACAGATGATCTGATGTCTTCCCTAATAATAGCCGCAGCAGCTTCTACAATCCGTAGACGTTCTTCTACAGGAGTACTTTTTTTATTTTCGTACCAAGCTTTTGATAATACGTTAAGCTGTGTATCACGGAAAGATATAATTGTAAATGATCCAATTTTTTTTGTGATTATTATATCAGTTAAATACTTTTGTTGTAATTTTGTAATAATTGTCTTATCGTCAGGTATGTATTCCGTAGGGACATCTTTAAGTTCTTTCAAAGTAAATTGAGAATCTTCATTATTTTCTATATAATAAAAAATCTCCTTCATTGCTTGAGTGACTTGATCATCTTGGCGAGGCTTTTTATCTGCAGATGGTACTCGGGTTAAAAAGTTGGTATAGCAAATAGTATGATACTTTGCTTCAGCAGCGATCAAATCATACTCGTAATATATACGTTCCTTTACTAATTCTCCTAAGGAATCGTTTCGTTCTTCTGCTCTCTTAATTACGTTGTCTTTGAATGCAAGAGTACTTACATTACTTATTGTCCGTCTATACTTTAATTTTTTTTTCTTTTCTGCTATTTCATCAGCTTCTTGGCCACAAAATAAGCATAACTTTCCAAAATCAAAGACTTCATTTCGTTTTTTACGAGGTGCACTTGACGTTGAAGGTTCACTCTCATCTGTGCGTCGTTTTGATGCAATAATAACATTTTTACTCGTGTACACTTTTCGACACTCGGAGTGCACATTTACAGAACTTAAAGTATTTAAATAGTCTATATGTCCATCATTTCTTTCAATACTTGCAGTTTTTAAAGTTTGTAAACCACGTACGACATTCACAGAAACACCTTCTGAAAGTTTCTTATCACATATAAAACACAAATCAGCCATAGCTCTTAAAACCGTACGTCCGTAGTTGCAACGGTACAATTTCAAACTAACGAATAATCTTGACTCATACAAAGTGGAGAGAGTGGCCTTGAATACTATAGAACATCTGTCCCGGCAATGAATAGAAAAGGGCATAGGGTAGGGACAAGTATTTCCAGGTATATAAGTATTGAGAAATTTACGCGTTTTAAAGAAAAGATATATAATGTCGTGTTAACTTAAAATAAAACTAAAATATATAATCCAGAATTAATAATATTTTATACTTAAATAGTTAAATATGAATAATTATATATAAATAATCAAGTTACTTACTTTAATTAAATATAAATAATTAATAGTTAGTACATAAATAATAGGCATTGTTTAATAATTATAATTTCCAAGTAAATAATTCACTTTATAACGTACTGATAACCATAACTCACGCTTGACCTTGCATTAGGCCGTATATGACTGTACGATGTGCACTTCGCGCTCTACCTTCAAAACGGTTGGTCGTATGAAAAAAAAGTTTAAACAAAAGTTGTAGGGAATTTTATAGCCTACAACTTTTATAATAAATGCAAATCTCATTCAACCGATAGGAAGCCAGATATTCGCGAAAAACCGATTTTTGTGACCTTTGACCTTGAATATCTTAAGACGCGGACACGATAACGATTGTGACTTTTGAGACAACATTTAGAATGACAAAACAAAGGTTCATACCAATTTGCAGCTTATTATCTTTCATTCCGAGGTTGACCCCTTTTTTTACCTAATATGACTGGGCTATAAGTGGACTGTATTAATTCTCATATTTACTTGCTAATTCGGTTCTGCCACGACTAAGTCACGCTAAAAACCACAAAGCTAGACTCACCTGCAGTTCTGATCTGGTGAAGAAACTGGCGGCACCACCGACGATAATCTGGTCACGGCACAGTACTTGATAGCACAGCAGAGCAGTTTATAGATTCTTAATTTTCTTAAATTTCATTAAATGCATCGACGGCCGTCGATGCGTGCGAGTTTGCGGGTCGTGCGGAAGTGCCGGTCGGGGGGCGCGCATCACCATCGAACCGTTCACTCAGTCCAGCCGCGGAATTTGAACGCAACAAATCGCGGCAGAATTCAAACAGTACAGATCACAGACAACGAATGAATGAATGAATGATCGCGAGAGTAACCAGGATCAGAAATGTTTGTACCCATCAAAATACACATCTTATTTGGATGAGTGGATACATACATTTCTTGATCTGATTCATAATTAGTTTCATCAATATCATTAAATTATATAACAAATTTGATCGAAACATTGATCTTAATGATATTGATGTAGGGTTTTTATTGCATCCTCCTTAGATTCTGTACATACCGAACACATTTTAATCACATCTTGATCTTAATCGATTAGTGATTATAAATTTAACGCCAGTGCCTGCGGTGAATTCTTCAGCGGAGAGTCGAAGTTTGCGTTTGCATTGATTGTTTGAACCATGCTTTGGGGGCGGGTTACTTGTTTCCTTTCCATTTCATTTCCTAAAATAATCTTTGCTCCTTTATAGCGAATCATCAAGTTTATAATAATTCTTCATCCGCTTATATTCTCCGGTTTGAGTGAGGATGAACCGCATTAATTCCATAAGGCTGACGCTTGGAGTTGTGCTCAGAATTGTCATTATTTGTTTTTCAGAGAAACCTGGTGTAGATGTTGAAAGTACTTTTCTGGAAATGCCTGGGAACCTAGATTTTAGTTTTACCCCTGTCCGAAGATTCTCTAAAAATGGATGGCTTAGTTTTTCCTTAGAGGCTAGGACGGATTTGTTAAGCTGAGGGCAGCTTCCCCCTGAACCAGTTAAATCAGTTGAGGGAGATCAGTTTGTTTTTGATTAAAGTTTGATTTACAACAGTATTCTGATTGTTGGTGATTGATTGCACATGTGGATGGATTATGATCAAATTTATTCTTTGTAAATTACTGTATATAACTTCCATAAGACCATACAAATTTATAATGTATTATTTGAATTCGGACAATCAAACAAATTAATAAACAATTTAACCAAATCAGCTGTGTTTTTTGCCGTACTTGCACTTCAATTCTCCACTGTCAATTGTAGTTTTGATTGCCCCAACCACCGAATTACTCAAAATTTGTGTGGCTGGTTTAACTTAATTTTTTTTTGAAAATTATTTGTATTAATGTCCATTGGATTCAATTTGTATAAAGATTTACTTTTGTTATTTTTATGTATATGATATACATTGATTAAATCATTGAATTAAATCTGATTACCATCAAATAAAAAATTATCATTAAGTAAATTATTTCTGTTTTTTTTTATAAAATGACTGTAAAAAACTGTAAAAAATTTATGAGCATTTATAAAAAAGAAAGGATAATCAACACTTTCTGCCAAATTTTTAATTAACTTAACATTTGTTGTGGCTTGATCACAAACTGTTAATTTTAGTAACAAGCCACTTTCAAATAATTTATTAATCACAGAATCAACGATTACTCTTAAATGATCTGAATCAATAGTTTTTGAAGATAAAAAGTATTCCATTGAGACTTACAAATTCATGTAATTCATCCTGGCAATGAACACTAAAGCATATTTAACTCATTTTTAAATCATATTTGTTTGTATATTCTAATTCAACCATAATTGCTCATTTCATAAAAACATAAAGCACACGCACTTTGCTTAATTGGTTTATCAGTAATTATTAATATAATCAAATATTTCATCAGTGATGACCGGCAGACAATTTGTTTCTTGGAGCTAGCGTTGAATTGTGACAAATACTTTGTGTGTCAATGAATCAATCAATTAGCCTATACTAGTCCACTGCTCGACACAGGCCTCTTCCAATGTACGCCATAGCACCGGGTCCTCCACCTTCCTACCTTCCTCAGGTCGTCGGTCCATTTGGCTGATTCACAGTCTCCACTGCTTTTTCTTACTCTGTGTGTGTATTAATTTACATTTAATTAATAATTATTAATGTTTTTAAAATTTACTATTAATAGTATATTTGATTTTGAATTTAAATGAAATATTTTAAGAAACAGTCTCACTACCACTGATATAAACTATGAAAATCACTAACAGTAACTGCCAAGTTGTTCGTACCTCTGTTCGCACTCAAGTCAATTGTTCTCCACTTATTCCTGCCCTTTTATAATCCCACTATTCGTTAATATTTATCAATCGACTAATAGTATTGCGTTACCGGTAGGTCAAATCAAGTCAAGTCAGTTGCATATTACAATAAGTCTTAACATCTGGCTGTGAGAATTTACTCGTGTGTGTATAACTATTCCGTCGGCGGCCAGTTATACAGCCAACGTCAAGCACTCGAAGCTTCCTCTAGGCTATGCCATTGGCCGACCCTGGATAAGACGGAGGCCCTTTTATTTCATGGGCCCCGTCGTGGTCCACCCCCTGGCGCCTCCATCGAGGTCAACTCGGTTCTCGTACCGGTTCAGGCCCACATAAAATATCTGGGCCTGATCCTTGACGGAAGGTGGCGCTTCGACGAGCACTTGCAGCAGCTTGCTGCCAGGCTGGTCGGCGCTGCGTCCGCCCTTGGGGGCTCTTGCCCAATTTAGGTGGACCCAACGTTGATACGAGACGGCTCTACACGGGGCTTGTCCGTTCAATGGCACTTTACGGTGCACCGGTGTAGGCGGAGGCTGCACCGGTGTGGGCGGAGGCTGCACCGGTGTGGGCGGAGGCTCTGACCGCCCAGAATAGACCGCCTATTGCGTTTTTGCATTTCCGTACTGCATCGGAGCAATAGACGAGAACACATAAGAATAATTAACCTAGATAACAGTGCTTCAACTTACGACAATTGAGTAGTCCACTAGCAAAGTGCTCTATATTGTTCTACCAATTAATTAAGAAAACTGATTAAAATTGTTATAGCTAAAACTAAGCTACGAAAACGTATTTTATCGTGTTTGATAGTTAAATAAAGTTATTTTGCATTATTTTAGGATAAAAAATAAAATCATGGTTTATTAGTTAACGTTTATTTAGCAAAATAAACTTAAACATAGCGAGTTTTGCAAAAGTATTAATAACATAGCCAGGTTTGCAATTGTATCGAATTAACATAAGCAGTTTTGAAACAGTTAAGTCATAAATTAAAATATTCTTATCCTTTAATTAAAAACACTTTTTAGTTTTTATTTTACTCTTATATCTATTTCTTCTGCCATTAAAGTTTCTTCAGAATCTGTTTCTTCTAAATTACTTTCATTTCTGTCTTCTTGAAGAAACTTGTAATACTTAAGACTGTCATAAGAAGCCCAGTCTTCTCCAAAATGTTTGAGTAATAAGTTTCGCACATCTTTTAATTTTGCGTCTTTTACAGGAACTCCAATATTCATCAAAGTAGGTTCAATATTTTCGTATGATTTTCCTCTTTTACATACGTTTCCATAATTTACTACTTCAGATACATAATTAGGTTCACCTTTAATTGCAATTTTATTATTTCTGTCCCTTCTCAAAAAGAATCTTTTTGAAGCATTGAACTGAAAATGCCAAGAACCAGGTGGTTTTAGTACATTTGTTACGCTTGTCTTCCTGTCATAAAACTGGAAGTCACTCCCGAGTCTTAAAACAGTCCCATATTTTTTGAAAGCATCAAAGTAGACCTCGGGCTCTACAACGACTTCCAACGGCCGTATCGCTCTTTCTATATTCCCGAATATACGGTCTGGTGGCAGAAAGGAATGCCTAACTATTGGAAATATAACTGTAACTTTTTTAATATGACTCGGAGCTTTAATTTTAACCAATAAGCCAACATTCCCACAACTATAGAATTTTTATTTTGAACTCCACAACCATCGCAAAATAATTTAATATGATCAATAGTGCTTTCAACATTGGTATTTAACAGTCGATGATATAATGCCGAAGCAATCTGATTGGATCCTTTTAAGGCCTCGGTTTCGAGCCATGTGTATATGAATGTATTTGAAATGTTTTGAGGGCCACGTGAGGGTCCTTGACAAATTGTTAAATTATATGTACGAGGGGTGATCCAAAAGTAATGAGAATGGGTACATTAAAATAACTATACTTAAAAAAATTAATATATATTTCTTTATTATATATTAATACTTAAAAATAAAATTTATTTTTCTACATAGTCTCCTAATAGGTCAATACATTTAGTCCATCTCTTTTCTAAACCAACGATACCCTTCAAAAAAAAATCTTTATCTTGACTCTCCCAAAATGCCTCTACAGCGGCCATCACTTCGCCGTTATCCTCAAATTTCTGGCCCCGGAGGTGTTCCTTGAGCCGAGGAAACAAATAAAAGTCGCTGGGGGCTAGATCTGGAGAATAGGGTGGGTGTTCAAGCAGCTGGAAGCCAGCTTCTTGAATGGCAGCCATCGCAACTTCAGCTTTGTGTGCAGGTGCATTGTCTTGATGGAACAGAACTTTTGCGCGCAGTTTACCCCGTCTTTTTTCAGTATTTTCAGCATAGTAGGAGCCTGTTATGGTAGCGCCCTTATCAAGGTATTCAACCATAATTATTCCCTCAGCATCCCAGAAAACAGACGCCATAACCTTGCCGGCAGAGCTTGAAACTTTGAATTTCTTGGGAGTCGGTGAAGATGGCCTTTTCCATGTCATTGACTGTTGTTTGGTTTCGGGATCAAAATGATGAATCCACGTTTCGTCCATAGTCACAAATCGAGCCAAAAAAATATCTTGATCCGCCTGGAACATTTCAAGATTGGTCCTTGAAATGTCGAATCGTTTCTTCTTTTGTTCGTCGGTTAACATTCTCGGGACCCAACGTGCAGAGACCTTTCTCATGTTCATCTCGGTAGTTAAGATCCTTTGAATGCTACCAAATGAAATGCCTGTGTTCTCAGCTAAATGACGAATGGTCACTCTTGGGTCTGCCAAAACCAGATCTTGAACTTTTTTGACGTTTTCTTCAGTGAGGGAGGAGGACGGACGGCCTTCGCGGCCTTGCACCAGCGTGCAGTTGTAGAATATGGAGGAGCAGAGTCTCCCAATGTTTCCACCAAGTCAGTATGAATGTCTTTGGTGGACATTTTTTTCAAGCACAGGTATTTGATGACGCTTCGCACTTCATGTTTCTCCATTTTGATGTTATCACTCCGACTGCTAGTATTCAAATGAATGTATATTTTAAAAATGACGTCCTATTTATACCATTTTTTGTCAGGGAAGTTGTGAAGGATTAGGGAGTTGAAAAAATATTTTTTTAGAATTTTATTATTACTAGAAATATCCGTTTATCATTACTTTTTGATCACCCCTCGTATAAAGCTGTCGGCTAAAGTAAGCGCTTTGATCAGGCACTTTTGGCAAAACCAAATTTTTTTGGCAATCATAGGATAAGATTATTTCGTTTTTATTTTGTGTTTTGAGGCTGGTATAAAAGCATTTGGCCTTTAACTTATGAACTCGTAACTGCGCAATCATCATTTGCTTTTTAGACATGTCATTTTCATTTTTAATGTTCTCCTTTAATTGAATGCACTTAGAGCAAGCGTCAGTAGCCGGTGATTTAAAACTTAAATTAAAATATTTATTAAATATTCTGCGGAGAAATTCATACTTCACAGGTCCATTTTGTGTGTCATTGTTGTATGAATAATATAACTTTTTAATTAGGTCACTGCTCAGATATTGTACAGTAGACCTACCTCTCGCATAGTGAGATTCTACGGATTTAAGACCCTTAATGTATGACTTGACAGATTCTGTGCGACTTGAATACTATTGAGATCTTCTATCTCCACCTCTTCTTTTGGCAATTCCATGGTAGTTAAATGTCTTTCACAAATTCTTTGTATTCTATCTTTCGATATTCCCAGAACTGTGCTCATTGCTTTTTGGCATACTTTCTTTAATTTGAAGGAGCGTTTACCACCAGTAGTTGTTTCGTGCTTCGGTATAAAATAACATATTGTTTGAGTCTTTTTCTTACGATCTCTTTTTGGAGTTTGTGCTGTACAATATTTTAATAAAAATGTATCCTGAGCAATTTTGTTTGATGACACATAAAAGTGTCTATGAAATTTACTATAGTCCTGAACCAATAACTCGTTACATTTATAGCCCTGCTTCGAGTTTCCATGTACGCATTGTGGTATATTTGGTGGTCCCTTAGCCATATGTCTGCAACAAAATAGTTAAAACCAAATTTAATTGGTTACTTATTTACAGAAAAAAATCTCAAAAAGGGCTTGTTTAAAAAACAAATTAGATATCTATAGGTAGGTCTATTGTTATCATCCCTACTAACGTATATATTTTTACAAGGTTTTATTTAACTTATGTATATACAATATAATCAGCTATAACTCAAGCAAAATCGTTCCATAAATTTCTCATGTGTCTATATAAATAAAAGAGTAAAAATTATAACCTACTTACTTACCGTTTTGATCAGATTTATCTGATATTTTCTTTCGTCCTCTTCTACTAGGTGCTAAAACAACGTTGTTTTCTTGTAATTCCATTTTCACAACACACGTTCACGTAGGTAACACGTTAGTCCGCGCCAACAACATCCACCGAACTGACAAACAAGATGGCGGCATTTGCAAGCGTCGCTTCGCAACATAGCCACCTTTGCTAGTGAATAACAGATAAGATGGCGGCATTTGGAAGTGAATACTAACTTAGAGAGTTTTGAAAGTTAACTGTCAAATAACATAGCGACATTTGCAAGAGTATGCCGTGTTTGACCGCAATTTATTCGTAACTTAGCGCAGTTTTGAAACAGTATTGTATGTTTAGACTAAAGCATTTTAATATTCGAAAACAACGGCCCACATTTTAAAAAAAAACTAAAAAATTTAACTTAGCGTGGTTTGCAAGTGGACTACTCAATTATAAGGATATATTTTTTTATTTGTGTTAACGGCTGTAGTGGATGCAGATTACTGCTTTGCTTTTGTAGACATCCCCGGGAAGTAATGATGAGTCAACCATTTTTAAAAATACTGCTTTTTGGAATGCGCTTAATAGCGATTCTATCTAATTATCCAATGAAAAAATACTACCCGGATCTACTTTGCCACCTGTGCCATATTTATTCGTAGCCGATGAGGCATTTGGGTTGCATCAAAATATAATGAAACCTTATGGTGGTCAGTTTGTGAGAGTACAAAAAAGGGTATTAAATTATCGCCTATCTAGCACGGAGATACGTAGAATGTGCATTTGGCATTTTAACAAACAAATGACGAATATTAAATCGTGCTTAACCCTTAGTAGCCTGATTTACGAAAGTGATTTATTTTTAATATTACTGTGTTTGCTTGAGGGTCTAGATGAAGGGAAAAATAGCTAAAAAAATCACAATATTTATTTTACATATTTATTTAGAAAAAAAAACAGGTATCAATTTTGATACTTCAGGCATTAACGCCATAAAGAAATCAGATGTACCTATGCATGAAATAATGCGAAACATTGATTGTTTTTATTATCGCATAACGACACTTTACACTTTTTACAGAACCAGGAGGTAAGTTTCCTACAATTATTAAATTTACACTTATTTCTAGAATCCATAAATATTTTTTCATGACCAATACAATCGCAACCCACGTCAGTAGAGGGTAGTAGTACTTGTACACCTGTCCGGGGTCTTTTAGAAGGTACTGTACTGTCTTGTCGACTGTTGTTTGGTCTTCCCCTTTTATTTTTCGAGTGACTTTGATATCTACATAAAGTATCGGCAAGCTCAGTTCTAAAATCTGCTAACTTTATAATATTCTTCTGAAGTTTTCCTTTCATTGTGTTTACCTTTTTGTATATTGATGACAGTCATGTCTAACAAGTGGTAGAAGAGCCTCGTTGTCCACTTTCTCGACTTTATGCGGATGCGATATCGATCAATGAAGCTATCCATCAAATCAACGCCGCCCATGTGTGCATTATATTCTTTTATGACCCGAGGACATGATACTTGAACATTGGCCTTTAGTTTTTTTTCGTAGCGGGTTATAGTATCCGCTGGTTCAGCGCCAACATACGTGGAAAGTAATAGTACTTGTTTGTTGTCTTTCCAACTTGTGGCCGAAAATTCGTGGCCTTCGTGAGAGGCCACATTTTCGTGATATGTTCCTCTGGGTACGTTAGACTTCATAATTTCCCGTTTCGCCGGCAACTTGCACGACTTTCCAAGCCTGTTTCTCTGTACTGTGCCAAGACAATAAATACCTTCGTTGGTCAAGTAATGTAGCAGAGGAATATTCGTATTAAAATTGTCAAAATAAGTTATATGATTGACGTGCCTTGGTACTGGTCGTAACAATCGAATAACTGTATTCGATACAGCTCCGAGGTCTGGTTCGCCAGGTAAACGGTCTATGTCCTTAGCACCTGAGTAAATCTCAAAACTGTAGGCATACCCAGACAGAGAGCATAAAACGTATAATTTGAATCCCCACTTATGGGGCTTGTTGGGTAAGTATTGTTTCATAAAATGTTTAATTTTAGTTGAACACATTTGATCGTCTAGTGATAGACGATGCTCCAATGGTACAGTAATAAATTTCTTGTTCAAATAGTCTATCACTGGTCTTACTTTATGCAGTCGGTCGTGCTGGGGATGATCAATGGGCAAATGTTTAGAGTCGTCATTCATGTGAAAAATTTGTCGAATTTTATCAAATCTGTTGCGATTCATTGTTTGTGCTATGGGTTCAAACTTTGTAATATTTGACCAGTATGACCTGACACTATGATAATGATATACACTAGTAAAAATAAGAATTCCAATAAATTTACGTAATTCTAAGACAGTTACAGGTTCTTTAAAGTTGGGATTCTTTTGGAAGGCATATTTATTTGACTCGTCCACTAGAAATCTCAAAATTTCTTCACCGAAAAAATAAGAAAAAAACTGAAAAGGAGTGTCTAAGTTCATAATTTCTTGTGAATACTCAGTGTTTCCAGCAAACTGGAAAGCATTTTGGACTATGTCCATATTCTTTACTCTCCACACTATATTTCTAGAGCTGAAAGGTGCAGTTTGCAGGTTGTTCTGGCTGCTGGTTGTAGGAGTTGGGCTTCGTTCAACAGTCTCTAAATTATGTTGCATGTCGGTATCTACGTTTGCTGCAGGTGGATCTGCATCCAAGTTTGGGTCAGTGGGAAAATTACCTACATCCTCTTCATCTTCTAGCTCCATCAGACGATCTCTTTGGCTCGAATAATAGTCCATGTCATCTTCATTGTCGGTGGAATCGTCTTCCGAAATTTCACCATTTTCTAACCGCTTCAATATGCTCTCAATCTCTTCTGGTTGCATTTTTGATAAATTTCTATAATAAAATAAAAATAAAAGTAATCCCAACACCAAGTTAAGCAGAAAAATAATGAATCGGAAGTTCAAAAAGTTTTTATAGCTAAAGAATTAGTAGGTAGCACAAAATAGCACTAGTTTCTTCAAGTAAAACATGCACTCGCAAAAAATAGTTATATCATAGCGAAAATAATATATTCACTTACCTCAAAAGTATTTATATTCTTCAGAAAAAGAAAATATATCAAATTTGTATTCAACAAAACTTTTAGTAAAATGTGTTTACTTGTTCACTTTGCCGCGCAAGTAATATGTCATAGATAAAATAAAACAATAATGACATTTGATTTTTTTTTTTAATTTCGTTGGAAAGAATATTATACAACAGTAAAATACGTACAGCCAACCTATAAAAAAAAACTAATAGTAATGTGAACATTCGGTTTAAAAGATTGGTATCAAAATTGACACTAGGTTATTAAGGGTTAAGTTTGTGAAAGACATGCAAATCTTTTTTTCCACCCATACATTTGTTCTTCGAACGGTATTTCTAGTTTTAATTTGTGCTTCATTGTTGTCTTCCTGAATTGGTAGCTGGATTTAAAAATGGTGTTATCTAAGCGGGCTCGCAGCAATGAGTTATGGTACTGTACTGGCATGTTATCATCATATATCATGCCAGCGAATTATGCATCTTTACATTACACTACTTTTACATTAATAGAAAAGGAACCTTTTCTTGTTCTAAACAGTTCTGCTTGGTTACCTCCCGATGAATGGTATGTGGGATCTGTCTATACAACCAACATTAGGAAATCCACGTCTTCATAATTTGGCATATGTATTTATCTCCTAGCTAGCTTTGCTATTTCTTTGCTTACTTTATAAATCATTTTTGATACAGTGGTTTTGTGAACGTTAATGCCACCATCGACTATTACTTCAATTATACCGGTAGCGTAAAATCGTTATGCAAGAAGCATGGACTACATATTTGAACTGAGATAGATGCGCAACTCCATGATTCTAAAAGATTTTTATTTACCCCGTGCGCCAGATGGTGTTTATCTATCTAGTTTTTAGAAAATCCACTAAGTGGTGTCTTCTTAATCCGATCTTCATTTAATTTTTTTTTATTTCGTAAAACAAATCGACCAGCGCTTTTGGAATTACAAAATAAAATAACTTTATAAGCATCAAAAGTATAATATGGTCGATTTGAAATAATAACAGTAGTGTGACGAAAAGAAAACAAAAACAATCGGAATCAACGTTTTAATTTCTTATTTTTCTTATAATATTCAAATGCTTTTTATTTGATTGGGTCATCCTTATCAAATTTAGAAATTTTTCCATTTAAAATTCTATTTAGCCAGGTGCACCAACTATGGATTAATTTGATTGAAAGATCATTAATAAATCCAATAACTTTTTTTTTTATCAATGAATTTCATAGGAATTTAATTTTGTCTTTTATGTAAGAGGTTTCTGGTGATACACGTAAGTAAGCAGCAATCAGGTAATAAATTTTATTCATTAGTTTATTGAACTTTTCGCATGTCAATCACAGAACTACAGAAATCACGCATACAACTCGAATAATTTCTAAATACCTTAGATTTATATTTTTTAATTATAAAACCAGTTACATATTTCTTTGATTCAGAAAACAATACAGAATCAACCTTTTCTTTAATGTTACCTATCCCTAGAATTAGTGAATCAACATCACATGCAAAATCAACATTTGGACAATCAACTACGGGTTTTTTTATTAGATGAATCAATGATTGAATTAAATAGTTATTGTCTTTTTCACAATTTGCACTAAGAGAATGTGGCGAATTAAAATTAGTACCTGAGAGACCGAGCTTTGCTCGGAAGCTTTATGTAAAATTGCGTTTTTACAAGAAATACAACTATGTAGTATGCAGTTAAAATGCAAAACTGTATAATCTGTATATGTATTCAACATTTTATCAAAGTCGTTAGAGCCGTTTCTCAGACACCCTAAGTATAAATACATACATAAATAAATACAAACTGTAGCTGGGTTAGGGTCTTCAGGTAAATAAGACGTGATATTGATTTTACAATAGAAAATTTAATATGCAACAAAACAATAAGTACAGTGTAGGCCACTAAGAGTTTATATGAACTACGAGTCCTATTTATAGCGTAGATCCAGAGATCCAGTCGGGTGGATACAGTTGTATACTACGCAATATTCCTACTACGAATATATAAATCAAAATATTTAGGTTGAGCTTATATACTAACTAGGGTAACGAAACCATACCGCGGTTCAGGAAAATGGCACAACGCCTGCCATTTTTCGAGATTTATGCAAAACATTGTTACAATACAATAATTGCTCGTTTAAAGTAATAAGGTTAATAATATAATAGATGTCTTGCAAGAATTAATAAATTGATTACACGTCGGATTAATATTTCTAAGTACATTAATTCTAACACTACTGAAGAAATTTTCTAATAGATCTTGATTGAAATTTTTAGTTAACACACTATGTGTATAATGATTACTATTTAAATCCATCCACATTTTCTTTAACATTTAAATTCAACTTTAATTATATAATTTTCATTCCTTCGTACAGTTGATTGAAATTTTATAGATCAAACACACACACAACGTCGGCGGCACAGGCCAACAACGAAGTCGTCAACATTGCCATCGCAGCGGTGGCTTTTATTTTAATATGTAAATAAATTAAAAGAAGAAGGTTTGTGTTTGTACGTTGGTTTAAGGGCTTGTACACAAAACTGCGATGCGACGCGATGCGAATTCGCAACGCAGAAAATTACGACACGAATTGCTGCGATGCGATTTCGTGCGGCAAGGCGTCTCCCAAGGTGACCATTCCTTCGACAACCGTCAACCGTACTAAACGTATTTTGAATTGAAAACTAGGTCGTGACATGGATCGTAAAAAGAAGTGTGCACTTCTGTTATTGCTAAGGAGATACAGGAAAAAGAAACAAAGAAGATTTTGGGTTCATCCATTTATTAATATTATGAATCCCGGAACTATTTTCATCAAAAATATCAAGCTTTGAAAACAGACGAAAATTTTTTTTTTGAGTATTTTAGAATGAGCATATCTTCATTCGAAGAGCTTTTAAGTGTATTATCACCATATCTTCAGAAACGATCGTACAAGGGGAGAATTCCTGTTATGCCTCTGGAAATGATTGGCCTCACTATCCGGTAAGTAAAGTAGAAACTTGTATACAATAAGTAGTTTTTATTGAGAAAAGAGTTTTCCAAATATTACAATCGATAAAATTTACGAAAAATCAAAGTCTTCTTCAGTTGAAAGTGTGCTTAATATGCTTGAGTTAGAAAAATCATTACTAGGTGAATCAATTTGATCTGGTATGTTAGATGACTGTGGACGTATCAGTGGCGTTTGTTGATATGTTGCATAATGTTGAGTTTGATAGCCACCCTGGTAGTTGCTATTCGGATAGTAGTAGCCATGAGGTTGATACAATTCTGTTAAAATTTGAAGAACTCTACTCTGAAAGATTAGTGTTTTATTGTCATCTAATCTTTCAAGTGATGGTAGAATACCTTTAAAAAAAGATGTGTCTATTCTCCGGTTCCTTTAAAATCTTTACAATATCATCTTCAAAATTTTTATTTACCATCTTTCTTTTTGATGGCTGCTTTTGGTAACGTGTTTTAGATGTACCTTCTTGATTATCTTTCTCATTTTCTGATTCATATAAACTCGTAGTGGTCTCATTTTGCAAATTTTTCTTAAGAAATTGTAATTGTCTGTACAGATGGTATTCTTTTATATTTTTTGATCCAGACCCTGACCTATTTGCATCTTTGAGTTTCTTTTCATATTTATTAAAGAATATTCGGATTATTTTACTAGTGAAGTTGGAGCATTAAGCTGGCAACTACAAAAAATTTAAGAATATACAATGCGGCTAGCCTTAGTAATAAGTCAATACAACAGGTACAAAAGTATCACATCGCAAAACAAAAAAGTAACTCGCTGTCGACGCTTAAACATTTGTAAACAATTTAAAGAATATTTTTTGTGCTTAAATGAATAGAATGTTTGATTTGTAGGTAGTTAGTTTAAGTAAATAATAAATGTATTTGTCTACTTACCAAGTTTAGTTTTTTCATTGTTTTCTTTTTCCTCGAAATTTGGAAATAAACTTTTACAAACGTCCTTCCAAGCATCTTGTTTGATGAATTTGTTTTTATAATCTTCATTACTAGTGTCCCAAAGAACAGGGCGCTCCTCAATCAGTGATATAAAAAAATCAACGTCGTACTCTGTCATTTTTTTTACATACGTCTTGCCCACACGCAGTCCCAGACCATACTAAGAATGGCGTCAACAAATGTGACGAAACATTCAGGAATGCGCGTTGCGAATCAATTCGCAAGTTCTTGCGATGCGTTGTGCGAGCTCGTAGATTTTTACGATGCGATGTCGCATCGCAGTTTTGTGTACAAGCCCTGACTTCCTCTCAATTTCATTTTTGTTTATGTCAAATATTGTCGCTATTGCATTCAGCGCGTCACGTCGTTTATTTCTATCCTTATAATCGGAATTGCAAGGGTTCCACGAAACCTCATTTTCGTGAAATTGTTCAATGAAAAGCAACACTACATCATTATCCCTATTAAACGGAATTACACCGCTTCCTCACACAACACTTCCTCGTGCAAGCCGGGAGCGAACTGACCTTGAAACCCGCGCGACACGCGGCCGCATACTCAGGTGACTTCTTTGTGCGGCAAAGCCCGCCGTTTTATAAGTCGCCTGACGCACGGCGGCACTGTGTGTAGGAGCCATAAAACTGGCAGTAAATCATAGCATAGTTGTATGTGGGGTGAGTATTATTTTAGGCATGATTAATATTTTTTACTTGTATCTTGAGAATGACAAATATATGATAATGATAAATGAAAAATAATTTATCAAACAAAAGCAGAAACTCGGCTGTTTGTTGACGTTGCAGAGTAAGTATCTTGTATACTGAAAGAAAAAAAATAACTATTATTTTTTATCACAGTCAGGTCATAAATAGTTTCAGGTTCACTCAACCCATTGAGAATATATATATGTATTTACACAATTCACCTGTTTTGTTGTCAAGACGATAGTTCATATCTAATTTTATGCAAGAGTCCGATAGTTACTGCTATGATCGAGATATGTATCATCATAAAACTAGCAAAGTGGATGTCACCCTTTATTACTAAACTTATTTTATAGATTCTGAGTTGCAATACATTCACAGAGTAAAACAAATAGTTTATCTATTGTATGTACAATAGAATAATATGAGATCAACAAATCTAAAACCGTATAGTATTCAACAAATGTTTAACATTCTGAATACTCACTACCTAAAAATCGGGGAACTGCAGATACTCTCTGGCTGAACACTTGTGCGGCATGTTTTACTTTCATTTTTAGTATTTTTCTTTTACTACATGGTTGTCAGTCAACTTATTTATAAACCTTATTTCGTCATCTTCTATATCCACATTTCATAAAATTCAGGTCTCATTCAGGATGTTCCCATTTGGCCCATTTTCAAAAAAAATTGCGTCATTTACTAACAAATTATTTCTGACACCTTTTCGTAAATGGGATGGATCATAAAGTATATTTAAATATTGTTAACCTCAAAAGCACCAGACCATACTCCTTGCCAGCTCTTAAATATTTTGCTCTAGTATCTTCGCAGACCATCTTGATTGGTAAACACGTTAGTATTAGGTATAGATGGCCATCTTCTCATTTCTATATAGTAACACCATCAAGCCCTCAACACCTTAACTAATTACTGCTTTCATAAACCTAGATAGTGCATTGACCCCAGGGTATTGACCCATTGCAGTGCATTGACACTACTCGAAATTAAAAATTAAATTTACTAGGCATGAAAGGCATAAGATTGGATCTATAATTCTGAGTTTTAGAGAGCAAAAATAAAATGAAAGTTTTGAAATTTAAGTGCAAAATAGTATTTAATAAAACAAAAGAAGTTATGTTTTATTATTGGTCTCCTAAAAACTTGCGGAATTATAGATCCAACCTTATACTTTTCATGCCTTTAATGTTCATGTCATAGTTTGATGATGTTGAATTTTGCAAACTGTACACATGATAATTAGTACTTGGAGTAAATAAGCAATTGATTGGTGTCAATCAATTGGTGTAAGAATCTGAATGTTTTTATTTACCCCAGGAACAAAAATAAATCAAGGCCACAATTCCATGTATTGTGTTATTTGTGACATATATGACAATCTGTTATTAAGATTTCAATGACTATTTCTTCAATATGCAATAAACATTCCGGTAAACATTTACTAGGATAGTAAAGAACACATTTATTTGTATATTTTTTAAAGTTATAAATTTTGAAAATATGTCTTCATTGTCCCCTTCTAAATCTTTTTTGCACTCACAACAATTTTTTGAAATGTTTGAATTAATTAAATAAAATAGCCAACCACTGAAGTACGCTGCTTTTTTCTATATCCCTTGGAATTTGGCTATTATCTAACAAGTCTATGTTTGGGAGGTTGATATTTAAGTGGTTCATATTCAAAGTTATTTCTTTTGGTTGAGGCCTCACAACGTCTTGTTTTAAAAAATATTTTAAACTTTGTTGGCAATAGCCCTCGTCAATCTCACAGTTAGCCCTAACTGACTTAGGCACAACCATATTATTGACTAAGAGGGCTTTATATGATGCCTCAAATGAAGATGCTGTGGGCATAACGTTTCGTTGACAAAAGTTCTCCAGCGGGACCTGATTAAAATTGCGCAGTGAGGAACGCAGACGTTATGTAATTTTTTTGTTATTTGCTGGAATGCTTGTAGAGTTTTTATCCAACTAGAAATAGATGGTACCACCCCTACTCCTCCACCAACAAACCTCATGCTTTTTAATACAGGTAAGCTTTTGTGCCTCAGTTTGTAATGTGGCGACTTTGGTGAGACCGCTGACCTATACACTTTCCCTTTAACAATATCGCTGTAGTTTCCATTGTTAGAATCAAATAATTTGTCAAAAAATAACAAAAGTTCAGCAGTGTCTCTGCTTTCACGAGGGATTCTCCCAGTTCCTGAAAGTTAATACAAATTAGAAACACATAAATAGACACTTTACTTACGTTGAGTAAGGAATAATTTAGACATACGTTTTTTTTTTATTTATTTTATTCGGAATACCAATAGCATGAAATACGTACAATAAATGCTAGAGGAAATAATAACGAAAGCCTTTGACAGGTATTCGCAATTAGATTTTACACAACACAACACAACTAGAACAAGCAAATAAAGGTATGTTAATATTAAGTTTAACAAATATGAGACTTAAAAACTAAGAGTATGGATTTGTTACGCTTTTGGTATTGGAGTTGAAGAAGTTTAATGCGAACATTTTTCTAACTTGTGGGGGTTTAGATCTAAATATCTCAAATTCGCTATTTATTTTGTAGATGTCGTTTACAGCTCTACTCGCCCGAATGATTAATGATTCTTTTCGGTAATTAGTACTTGCTCGAAGAACTGCTAAGGGTGGATTATACCGAACTCGTAGATTATGTGGTACCCTTATATTAACTTCCTCGAGTAGTGTAGAGCAATCGACATCTCCATTAACAATTTTAATGAGCGTTACAATGTCAGAGACAGTAAGTCTGTTTTTTGAAGGCAGAAAATGATTCCTTCTACATCTCGTGTTGTATCCATGATCAATACACTTACTCTTATACTGTAAATATCTAAAAAACCTTTTCTGAATAGATTCTATGCGATCGTTGTATGTGTTGTAATGCGGTTTCCAAACCACTGATGCATGCTCTAGGATACTGCGCACCAATGCACAATAAAGCACTTTAATATATTTAATATGATTACATTTTGATGTTGATCTAATAATAAAACCTAACGATTTATTGGCCTTTTTCACGATAGAATCAATATGCTTATCGAATATCAGTTTGGAGTCTTGTGTTACGCCTAGATCCTTTAGAGTTGTTACAAAAGTAATCAGATTATTATCAATAGTGTACTGAAACTGAAGGGGGCTAGTTTTAGGTGTAAAACTAATTACGAAGCACTTGGAAACATTCAACTCAAATTTGTTACTATTACAATATTCTGCAAAACTGTTCAAATCCTTTTGTAAAAGCTTGCAATCAGAAGGACTATTATTGACGGCCATAAATACTTTTGTTTCATCTGCATATGATAGGAAACTGGCATGCTTAAACCATGAGCCTATGTCATTAATAAATATCAAAAAAAGCAATGGCCCCAATAAAGAGCCCTAAGGAACACCAGAAGGGATTGGCATCCATGCAGGCGTAAAACCGTTAATTGCAACAGCCTGAGATCTGTTTGTAATATATGAGGAGAACCTTCTAAACAAGTTACTGTGTATTCCAGCCTTATTCAGCTTCTGCAGATGTAACAAATGATCAATACGATCAAATGCTTTGCTGAAGTCAGTAAACACGTCATGCACTTGATCTCCAGAGTCCATATGCGAGGATGTAAAATCGTTAAATACTAATAGGTTAGACACAGTAGACCTTCGCTTTAGAAATTCATGCAGTTCCTGTATAAAAGAAGAGTGTAATGTAGCGTAGACCTGACCGAAGACGATTCTTTCAAAAATATTAGCAAAAATGCAAAGTTTGGATATTGACCTGTAATTTTTTATATTCGACCGATCTCTGCTCTTATGAACGGGTGTCACAAAGGCGCCCCCTTCCAGACAGTGGGCACCGTACCTTCTTTTATGGAACGCAACTACTATGTGTAAGGGTAATACAAGGTTATCAGCGCACTGTCTAATGAAGAACGGAGGTATACTGTCGGGTCCAGTGCCTTTCTTCGAATTCACTTTAATTGTCTTTTAATTTCGTCAGGATTAATGTCAATATCACTTATACTCGTACTATTAGGATGCTGACAGTCAGAAATATGCGTTTGGATTCCACTTCCATTCACGGTAGTGGTAAGAAAAGATGATTGGAAATATTCTGAAAACAAATTACAAACAGAATCCCCAGTGTCTGCTAAAACGCTCTCTAGGTTCATTACATTTGTATACGCCCAAAACATACGGGGATTATCTACAACAGATTCCTCAAATCTAGCTAAGTGCAGTTGATAGCATTCATCCTCCAATGTTGATGCACGTTTTCTAAGTAACGAATAGGTAGCATAATCATCGAGATTGCCATATTTTTTATATTTAATATATTCAAATTCAAAATCATTTATTCAATTAAGACACTAAGTGACATTTATGAACGTTAAATTGAAGCTAGGGTTAAAATCATAGATCGGCGCAAACAGACGCCACAGCATGTACTGGATTGTCGAGGTAAATTAGGTGAAAACACCAAAATCTACTGCCTGCTTGTGTCGATCTATAACTTCCAGTTTCCGAAATGCGTAGAGCCTTATGAGAAGAATACTGGCAAAGAAACTCATAGCCACTCTTTTTAAAAATCAGATCTTCAGGTACGATAGTGTTAGTGTTACACGAAAGGTAAACAGGATACAAGCTGGTGCCACCTGAATTTCATTTTATTGATATATGGGGGTATATGGGTGTCACGAAGGTTGAACAAATGATTATATAGAACATTTATGGCATCATCTATTGATCCACTGGACAAAATTGCATTATAATTAATATTAGAAAGTTCAGAGTAAATTCGATCGTAATCACCAATCTTGTAGTTGTAAATTTTTCTTTTATTATGCGATAGCAAACTATGGGTAGGTAATGTCAACTCAATACAGATCGATTTATGATGCTGATCTTCCTGGACAAGTGGGTGAGCGCATGAGTGTACTACCAGATTAACATTGCAGAACACGAGATCTAAGAGCCTATTATTGCTGTTTCTTATAATATTACACATATTATTTTACCTGCTACGAATGCCATAGCAATACTGACAATCCTGCTAAATACCTGTGTGCTATATTTCACCTTCATTTTAGGAATTAAATGAGGTATCACATGACGTGCAGTCAGTTGGGACAGTAAGCGCATACCTTTAAACCCTGGGCCTTTTTTATAAAGGGTTTCTAAATGTTCTCATTTTCCTATATATCTATGTGAAATTCCAGGTTTTTTTGTTATAAATAATATTTATGGCTATTGGGCATTTGGTCTACCCTTTTCTTTAAATGTTCAAATATTATATCATTGAACCCAGGCAACAAATTTAATGTGCTTTTTCTCGGTAGCACACATATTTTGGATAAAGTACAAGTACAGAGTACATCGATGACCTTTAGGGTGTTTTACAGATTTTTTATGGTGGCACTTCATGCGCGGCGAGCCACTCGGCGAGTGGTGGCGAGTGTGAGCTACTGTTCACACGCTCGTCACTGCTCGTGTAGGCTCGTGTTATTCAGTCGCCAGTGTTGCCACGAAACCTTGGAAAGCGCAGTAAAAATCAATAGTGGAGGGCGATTGTGAAACATACTAATGGAATAATACGATTATGAAGATGTCTCGAGATATTTCGATTATAACCGTTAGTAATAAGTGTAATAACTAAATAATTCGTTAGTGTCTGTCGCGGGGATGCGATGAAATGTGAACAAACGCCCTTGATAAGTAAAGTTTTCTTTCAAATGCACTTCTTTATTATGTTATAAAATATTTTTAAAACATATATAGTTTTATATCTAATACTTCAATGTAACGTAATCTTTTAATTTATATAACGGGTTTAGTTAAATATTGTACTGTTAAGTAAAATAAAATCTTTAAGAAATACGACAAATCAACATTATTCTCATTTTTCCTAATATAGGTACCTACGAGCAGTTCAATTCAGGATATTAGTGTGTATTCAGTCTATGGTTCAGTTTCAGTTACCAAGTTTTACAAGTTATTCATTAAGACAGGAAATGTTTATAATCAATATTATAATAATATTGTTTATATGCGTTAATCTCTGGAAATATCAATCACATTTGAATCATTCTTTTTGTATTGGATAGAGTATTTATTAAGAAAGGTTACAAGGCCATGTCACATCACAGTGTCGGTAGAAAAACGTTCAGAATCGATACATTACTTTACTACACATCAAATTTCAGACTGTATAATATGTTCAGAAGAAGTAAGTAAGGGAGTTTTTATTGCTGGTGCTTTAGTTAGACCAGTCAATGGGAAAATTCCAGTGCAGATTTTAAATGTAAACAATGAGCCCGTAGAAATTCAAAATCTTAATCCAAAAGTGCATCCCGTAGATTTCTATAACTGTTGTAATTTTGATAAAAATATAAATAATAATTCACAACGTGTTAAAAAACTATTTAAACAATTGCAATTAAAACATTTAAATTTAGAAGAACAAATAGAAATAGAAAAGATATGTGCTAAATATGCCGATATATTCCAGTTGCCAGACGATAAATTAAGTGTAACAAATCTTTATAAACAAAACATACAATTAAAACCTCATGCGGAACCAGTTTTTGTTAAATATTATAGAATACCAAATGCACAGAAAGATGAGATGGATAGGCAAATAAACAAAATGTTAGAAGATGGCATTATAGAACCAACGACAAGCGAATGGTCTGGTCCAATATTGTTAGTTCCGAAAAAAAAGCTGATTCTTCTGGAAATAAAAGAGGAGATTAGTTATATATTACGGGAAATTAAATGAAAGAATACAAGACGATAAATTTTCATTACCCAATATTACCGAAATACTAGATTCATTATCAGGAGCTGTATTTTTCAGTCATTTAGATTTATTTTTCGGCTATTATCAACAAGAATTAGACGAAGAATCGAGGAAATACACACCATTTAACTCAGGAAGATACCAGCTAACGAGGCTCCCAATGGGATTGAAAACGAGTCCTAGCGCTTTTAGCAGAATGATAACATTAGCGATGTAAAGTTTAACGAATGAGAGATGTTTTGTTTATTTGGATCGATATCATTGTTTTTGGAAGAAGTTTGAAACTAAGTCCTATAAAATGTGATTTTCTGAAAAAAGATATACTCTATTTAGGACACGTAGTGTCAGCAGAAGGAATTTTACCAGATCTAGAAAAAATAAAAGCAGTTTAAGATTATCCAGCACCAAAAAACGAAAAAGAAGCTAAGAGTTTTGTAGCCTTAGTCAATCATTATAGAAAATTTATACCTAACTTTGCGAATCAAGCATATTACTTAAATCAATTGAGTAAAAAGAATGAAAAGTTTATTTGGGATGAGAAATGTCAGAAATCTTTTGAGGAATTGAAGACCGCGATAAGTACTCCTCCAGTGCTACAATATCCAAATTTTGATAAAGAAAATGAATTTGTTTTACATACAGACGCATCTGGATTTGCAATGGGTAGTGTATTGTCTCGAATAGTGATGGGAGGCCAGTAGCATATACTAGTAGAAGTTTAAATAAAGCAGAGAAAAATTATGCTACTGTAGAAAAAGAACTTCTAGCCATTGTTTGGGCAATTAAATATTTTAGATCATATCTATATGGAAGGCATTTCAAAATTAAAACAGATCACAAGCCTTTAATATATTTATTTAACATGAAAGATCCATCTATAGATTACTTAAATTTAGATTAGCCATTGCAAGATACAATTTTACAGTTGAGTATATAAAAGGGAAAAATAATTCGGTAGCAGATGCGTTATCTAGAATTAATCTAACATCGGAAGATTTGAAACAAATGAACAAATGTTTATGTGTTATGCTTATGACACGAAGTAAAAGTATAAAAAATAAACAAACTGGAAATGACAAAAATATGTCTCCTAAGAGCGACACAACTCAAGATAGGTCTAATCAACCTAAAGTAGTAGAACTTACTGACCGGATACGAAATTCAGCTGAAATGAAATTTATAAATAATGCGCAAATAAATAAAATAAATAATGATAAAAAGAAAAATAAGGTGAATAAAGTAAAAGAATCAAAGATATTAATTTATGATGAAAAGAAAATATGTTATATATTAAGCCAGTTACTCCATCGCAAATGACGCGAGGCGCCTTTGTGCGAGAACTTGGTATCCAATGAACATTGTGGAAAATAAATAAAATAATAATAATGAAGAATAAAAATAATGAAATATTTATAAAGAGGCTAGCAAATGAAATAAATAAAAATAAGGATTGGACTGGTCCCCAATTATGTATAATAAATGACGTAATCAGAATAAACGATAAAGACGAAAAAAGGGTAATACTCAATGATTTCCATATATTACCAACAAGTGTACATGCGGGAGAGAAAAAGATGTATTATAATATAAAGCAAATATATTTTTGGTTAGGTTTAGAAAAAAAAATTAAAGAATACGTTAAGAACTGTGAAAAATGTCAGAAAGAGAAATTTTCGGAAAAACTAAACAGACAATCACAACTACGGCAAACACCGGGTTTCGAAAAATATTTTTAGATATTGTAGGACCTTTAGAAATAGAGCAAGAGCCCGTGAACCCCAGACCTTCGTTATTTTATAAAAGCTGAAAGTTTGTCAGCGCATGCTCCCAACACAGGTAAGAACGATGGACTATTATGAAGTTTGGGTTGCCGTGGCTTTAAAATATAAATAAGATCTAAATTCATCAAATAATAAAGTGTGATTTTTTGGTATTACCTTCAGAATATTATTAAAAATCACGTTATTGATTGCCAGACACTTAACATCGTGGCAACCCCTTGCCAGACACCCCTAATGTTCATGAAATTATAATTCTACTTATGTTATAGTATAAAAGCTGATTTTTATATATAATACTTAGGTAATAATTAGATGATGTTTCCTCATCAGCCAGACATTTTTGATAGTTCCAACCCCTTGCCAGACAATGATGTAGGGTCGCTGTAGGAGCGAGCGCGAGACAGTATATGTATGGTGGGTGCGAGTGAGATGGCGAGATAGGTCTATCGCGATCCCTCAATAACAGATTATAAAAAAAAAACCAAATAAATAATACTCAAAAATTTAATTAAAAATATATTAATGACATTACAAGTTATTATAAAGCATAAAAAAATTGATTGATGACATTACAGATTATTATTATAGTGTACTAAAGAAAATATTATTTTATTCATTATCATCATTATAATCAATGTTATCATTTTCTTCGTCACTGTTACTCCATTCCATATCGTCGTCTTCTTCTTCTTCGTCAGTTTCTGTAGAAATATGAAAAAGTTAATGGGATTGAAAATATCAAAAAATAATGTATAATGGTTTAAAGTAGTATTATACCTGAGACAGTTTTCAGTGATTCTCTGACGAAATTTGGCAACTGATCACCTTCGAACCATTTAAAATGGTACTAATTATCTTCGAGAACCCAACCATTATTCTCGGGTTGATAAATTGTTGGAATTTGCTGATTTGCATTATTCCAAATGCTAGACACATAGTTGGCTCGCAGAAATTGTTGTAGCAGCTCGGATTTATATGGTGGCAGACTGCTAGCATCAAAATTTCGTAGTTTTTTACGGCTAAACGCTTCATTAATATCTGAGACCTGATATGTATTAATGAATAGTTGAAGCCGTGCTGCATCCACATCAGTTATCGAACCGACATTATATACCTCACATATAAACCGTATAATATCAAAAGTGCTTTGTTGTTCATTATTATTTTCGAATAATTCGTGTTTACCGAATTTAATGAAAGCTGTTTGATACTCTTCCGTTTTTTTTTTTTTTAAATTTCCAACCCCTTGCCAGACAATGATGTAAGGTCGCTGTAGGAGCGAGCGCGAGACAGTATATGTATGGTGGATGCGAGTGAGATGGCGAGATAGGTCTATCGCGATCTCTCACTGCGCAGTTGTTATTTCTACTGCGCATGTATTGTTTAGTACTTAGTACATGTTTACATCAGCTAAAATAATCTTATATGCTATCTTCAAGTATTATTAATTGAATAGTTATTATAAATTAACAACATAAAATATTTCGAATATATACAGACTATAAAGTATATTCAATTTATTATTAGTGTATGATACGTACATTATATGCTTACAATTTGTTTATGTGATTTTTTAAATGAAAGTGATTTTGTTTAAAAAATTAAGTCATGGGTGATATTTTAATTTGTGTTATTTGTAAGAAAAGTAGTGGTAAAATAATATTATTTTCTGACGAGACATTGAAAAAATGTGAATTAATTTTAAAATTGCGAAAAAAACATAATCTTAAATATAATAACATCATTCTTCCACGTGAATATACAGAGAGTGGTTATCACAGGGAATGTTACAAATCATTCACAGGACTGATGAAAAAATATTTTACCCCAGAACCTAAAAATTCTAAAAAGACTGTTGAAACAGAGCAAGAAAAAGAACCATCTAAAGACGTAAATATATCAACAGATGATTCAATACCAGGTTCATCGCATTTGTCTGAGTTAACTGTATCACACCCACCTTCAGCTTCTCAATCAACAGAACTTCAACCTTCCCAGGCAGCTGTGGACATTCGCGGACTTGAAGAAGTGAGTGAAAATGCTAATGCAACCCCAGAAGTAAATAGTTCGATTCAAAGTGATACCAGTATTGATATAAGTAAAAAAAATTGTTTATTTTGCAATAAAAAAAAGAGACAAGTGAGATCAAAAATGCTTCCACTCCATGAAGGTGATAAAAACCAATTTCAGTCTCGTATAATGTCTAGCATTGAAAATCAAAAAGAGTATAATGAGTTTTTAAGTAGATTGGAAAGTATTGCAAGTCCGAAAATATACTATCACACTGACTGCAGGATTCAGTTTAATAATAAAATATCTTCATTGGCGAAAATATCTGTTAAAAGTGATTGGCATCATTATCGAGAGTACCATAAAGAATCTTTCAATGAAATTTGCATCATAGAAGAAGATATTATCAACAATGGCCGCTGTCATTTATTGATTCATTTACATGAATTATATACTGATTCATTGGAGAGAATTTATGCAGAGAATTCCATTGAAATGGATACTACTTTTACTGCACACCACCTAGAAGAAAAAATTGATAAGAAGTTTTCCAAAAATGTTAAATTCTTTACAATCCGGAATAAAAAAATAATAGCACCCAATTATATGAAGACGATTGACGAAACAGTATTGGACAACTTAAAATCTGAAAATATTATCCAAAAAGCGGCATTAGTCTTACGAAAAACTATTTTGACAATGGACAAAAAAAAATTACCATCGAAAAATCTTTCAGCACAGCATTTAATTGCAGGTGAAGCTTCTATACCGCAAGAATTATTTGATTTTTATTCTACTCTCATAGGTGGTTCTAGACAGAAACGAAAAAGTAGCTTAAAATGTATTCGTCAAGTACGGTCTTACTGTCAAGATATTATTTATGCAATTCATAATGGTCAAGTCAAGACGTCTAAGCATATCACGCTGGGTATGACTCTGAAGAGTTTAACGAGTAGCAGAAAAATTGTAGATATAGTCAACAGATATGGTCATTGTATCAGCTATCAAAGTGTCGAAGAACTTGAAACAGAAACCACCTATGCTTCCATTGAAAAGTCAAATTTATGCCCCAAAAAAATTAAAAAAACACCTGAACTTTGTACTGAAATGGCTTATGATAATTTTGACCGCTTTGTTGAAACTACTAGTGGGAAGGACACTTTACATGACACCGTCGGAATTATTTATCAGAACATCGAATTCAATACATCTGAAGAATCTGAAATATCCGAGGCACCAGTTCCCACTAGTAGAGACAATTCACCACAGAAGAGGAAAAGGAGACGAAGAACTTTTGAGGCAATAGCTTCAGAAGAAATTCCCTATCCAAAAAAACCAAAAATGACAAGTGATTTGCAGATAACGGCTGATGAAATTGAACATATACTCCCTAATAATTTACAATTGTATACAGAAATTGATAATATCTGGATTATTAGTCATGCACTAGAATTACCTGATATTCCAATGTGGGTTGGTTTTAACTGTAAGATTCATGATATTGAAACTTGCAAACAACACATATCTTATTTGACTCCGATAAATCCCTCACCAACAAGTAATTCTGTAGTATTAGAAACCATGCAACAAAGTAAGAAAGTTAAATCAATCATCCATTCAAGTAACATATGACTTGGCTATAGCCAAAGTCGCTCTACAAATTCAAGCAACGGAAAAACCTACATATGACAATTTATTTATACATTTAGGACCGTTTCACATCATGATGGCTTATTTCAAGGCAGTTGGTAAGGTGATCAGTGACTGTGGACTAACAAATATAATGGTGGAAAGTGGCTTATTGGCGAATGGTTCAGTGAATGGATTTCTTGACGGCAAGCATTTCAATCGCTGCAAAAGACTGCACCCTTTGGTGACATTAGGATTAGAAATATTACATTTTAAATCTTTTCTGGAAATGAGTAACAAGTCCGTAACAGATGATATGATTGAAGAACTTCACCGACTACAAAACTGTAAAATATCATCATTTAACATAGAACATGAAGAGCTGAAAGAATTGATCAATAATTACTGTGTTTATAAACAACGAAGTCTCAATGGCGAGTATGGAAAGACTCAACAATTTTATGTAATTTATATTAATCTCATCAATCATTACCTACAACTATCACGAAGCATACGTGTTGGAGACTTCGAACTTTTCAAGTCAGTTTTACCTAAAATAACAAATTTATTTTTTATCTGTAATCAACAGAATTATGCTCGATGGACCGTGAAATATGTTGATAACTTGATAAAAGTAGCAGATACCCATCCTGATTTATTTGAAGGATTTCAACAGGGTTACTTCGGCATTAAAAGGACAACTAAGCCATTTTCAAGGCAACCCATTAATCTGGTTTTAGAGCAGACTATCAATGCAGATGCTGCACGAAGACTTACAGGTGTTATACACTTTACTAATTCATTTTCAGCCCGTCAACGGTGGGCTCGAAACCATGATGTAAGATCGACAGTAATTAGTTACGTTTACCAAGAATTGGGACTACAAACTCACCAAGATGTTTCTTTCGGATTTGAATAAGCATAATATTCAGAAAAATATTAAAAATCTAAAGAAATTTCTTGAAACATTTGAACAGTTTCTTAATCCCTTCAGCTCGGAAGTACCAAAAGATCATTTAATAAATATTTCATCTGGTAAAGCTGCATCAAAACTGGTAGAGTCATTTCTTCTTAATATTGAAAAAAATGGTGATTGTCTTCGGAATACGTTTGTTTCTGAATGTCATACGGACATTAGTCGATTTGAAAAATCTATTAAAAGAACAGCTCTTAATAATTTTTCAAAAGATTTGGAAAAAAAATAAGAAAATAAAAATAGGTGGTGCAATTGAAGAGGTAAAAATTCAACGAGATTTGTTTGGTCGTATGCTGGGGATCTCGATGGATTACAATGTGGATATCTCAAAAATTTTGTCATACCCAATCACTGATGTGCCTTTATCTATGTGTCATTTAAATGGTACTATTTTTAAGACGGATAAATCTGCCTTAATGAAGTGTTTGAAGAAGGAGGTCCAGCATCAGCCACCACCTACTGTAGATGTCGTAATAATTGATGGGTTTTTTTTATTACACACCATGAGAAATGTTCCAAACAAGTTTGGAGGCATTTCTAAGAAAATGTTGCAAATGGTCACCAAGTTCGAAGCGCTAAGAATTGACGTTATTTTTGATCAATACCTGACTCCATCGATCAAAGATTACGAAGATTCTCAGCGATTAGAATCAGCACAATTGAGCTACACCATAACTGGACCTGATCAAACACGTCCGAGTGATTTTGCGAAAGAGTTGAAAAATTCAAATTTCAAACAAGCTCTGGTAGATTTTTTAATTTTACATTGGGCCAGTGATGAAATAATAACTTTTATTGGAAAAAAAACTATTCACATAAATTCTAAACAGTGCCATTCTTTTGTTGTTGATGCTTCTAACAAAGTAGTAACAAGGGTAGTAAGAAGAGTTATCATGTCCAAAACATGAAGAGGCTGATACCAAAATAGTCTATCATGCGTGCAGTCTTCCAAATCAAGTAAATATTGTGATCAGAAGTGTCGACACTGACATTGCAGCTATCATGCTTGGTCATATGCACCATCTACAAAATGATTCACTTATTTGGATGCTGATAGGCACTGGGAATAAGTTGAGATACGTAGACCTCACAGAGATTTACGTAAAGTTAGGAAAATCTTTTTGCAAGAGCTTACCAGGATTCCATGCGATCACAGGTTGTGATTATAATCCTGCAATTTTCCGAAAAGGAAAGTTGAGGCCTTTTAAAATTTAAAAAAAAACGGAAGAATATCAAACAGCTTTCATTAAATTCGGTAAACACGAATTATTCGAAAATAATAATGAACAACAAAGCACTTTTGATATTATTCAACGGTTTATATGTGAGGTATACAATGTCGGTTCGATAACTGATGTTGATGCAGCACGGCTTCAACTATTCATTAATACATATCAGGTCTCAGATATTAATGAAGCGTTTAGCCGTAAAAAACTACGAAATTTTGATGCTAGCAGTCTGCCACCATGTAAATCCGAGCTGCTACAACAATTTCTGCGAGCCAACTATGTGTCTAGCATTTGGAATAATGCAAATCAGCAAATTCCAACAATTTATCAACCCGAGAATAATGGTTGGCTTCTCGAAGATAATTAGTACCATTTTAAATGGTTCGAAGGTGATCAGTTGCCAAATTTCGTCAGAGAATCACTGAAAACTGTCTCAGGTATAATACTACTTTAAACCATTATACATTATTTTTTGATATTTTCAATCCCATTAACTTTTTCATATTTCTACAGAAACTGACGAGGAAGAAGAAGACGACGATATGGAATGGAGTAACAGTGACGAAGAAAATGATAACATTGATTATAATGATGATAATGAATAAAATAATATTTTCTTTAGTACACTATAATAATAATCTGTAATGTCATCAATCAATTTTTTTATGCTTTATAATAACTTGTAATGTCATTAATATATTTTTAATTAAATTTTTGAGTATTATTTATTTGGTTTTTTTTTTTATAATCTGTTATTGAGGGATCGCAATAGACCTATCTCGCCATCTCACTCGCACCCACCATACATATACTGTCTCGCGCTCGCTCCTACAGCGACCCTACATCATTGTCTGGCAAGGGGTTGGAACTATCAAACATGTCTGGCTGATGAGGAAACATCATCTAATTATTACCTAAGTATTATATATAAAAATCAGCTTTTATACTATAACATAAGTAGAATTATAATTTCATGAACATTAGGGGTGTCTGGCAAGGGGTTGCCACGATGTTAAGTGTCTGGCAATCAATAACGTGATTTTTAATAATATTCTGAAGGTAATACCAAAAAATCACACTTTATTATTTGATGAATTTAGATCTTATTTATATTTTAAAGCCACGGCAACCCAAACTTCATAATAGTCTATCGTTCTTACCTGTGTTGGGACCATGCGCTGACAAACTTTCAGCTTTTATAAAATAACGAAGGTCTGGGGTTCACGGGCTCTTAGACTAAAACTGATATTAACAATCACTCTTATATTGTAACGCTGCAGTGCGAACTAACCAAATATGTTGAAGCTTATCCTTTAGTAACTAAGAATGCCAAGGTAGTTGCAGAGACATTTGTTAATAACTTCATTCTCCGCTATGGGATACCTGAAGCCATAGCTACAGACAGAGGTACGGAGTTTATCTCATCAACATTTCAAGAGGTATGTAAATTACTGAATATTGCTAAGTTAACCTCAACAGCTTTTCATCATCAGAGTATATAGTACGAGATCCGACCGCGTGATTTATACGTTCATATGTTTGATTAATAAAATATAATTTTTATCGATATTTATAACTAAACCAATGCAGATCCGCAAAGGTGGCCATCCAAATTTGGCCGCAATTAATTTTAATTAAAATGTAATTAATTATTTATTTTTGAACAATTACGTTCACTTGTAATTGTTAAAAAATATATTTCATTAGAAAGAAATATACCTGAGATACCGAGAAAGTTCAAGGTGCCATCCCTCACTTGGCCGCAACCTAATGTCAGCCAGGTGTAAACAGGTATAATTTCGTTAAATATATACGTTCATAATGTATTATCATGTTATACATACCAAATTGAAGATTAATTCTTTCCCTACATGATGAGATATAGGTGCCTATGCAAAAATGCCCGCAAATAGTGACTGCCAACGATTAAAGATAAATAAAAGCGAGAGAAACTTAAGATAAACACCCCATGTCGAATAAAGATAGAGCATCCCAGCTGCTTGTCGTTTTTATGCTACTGCGCATGCGTCCATAGATAAGGTGCTCAACTAGTAGCTCGCGTATTTGCTTGGAGTTTAAAATACTCCAAAAATTGAGCAGTAAAAATAATATGTCATAATAATTAATCTACCAAACTAGTGTTTTCAATATTTTTTAAATTATATTCAACTAAAACAATATTTTTTAACTGTGAAACGTCATTTTAAATATAAAATTTATCTTTTAAATAAATTTTGTTTTATTACAATTTTTAACAATATTAAGTTTCGTTTATTTTCGGTCTTCATAAAAAATGTCATAAAAATTACTATCCAAACCAGTGTTTTTAATTTTTTTTTTAATTATATCCAACTCAAACAATAACTTTGAACTGTAAGACGTTAATTTGAATCTATATTAAAATTTATCTTTATACACAAATGTTTTTTTTATTTTTATTTTCATCAATATAAAGTTTCGTTTATTTTCCTTGAATCCTTGATTAAAGAACTGAATTAAAAACAATGGTAACAGAATTAAACAGAATTGATTTTTTAATTCTGTTGAATTCTGTTTCCATTGCTTTTAATTCGGTTCTTTAATCAGGGATCTGATTAATATAAATTTTTCAGTTTTATTTTTTGAAAACAAAAAATGTTGGAATCATTTATTTAACAATTATTATTTGTTTAAAAAAATTATTTGTTAATTATATATTTTAAAAGAAAAATGCACAAACCTTTTTTTCATTTGATAGGGATAGTGACAACAAAAAGTGAAATTATTTATTTTTGATTTAAAATGCAACTTTTTTTTTATTATAGAAAATGATAAAAAATACAAACACTTCTTTATTAAAAAAAAATGATAAAAATTACAAAAATGATAAAAAAGATTTTACAGTTAGATAATTATCAATACATATCGGAGTACTTGTAACGAAAAAATTTTCATTTACGTACTATCGTCACTTGAATCATCAGAACTGTCACTCTCATATGTTGAAACGTCAGAATCTTTATCGTTTGTATCTTCTGAAGATTGTTCAATTAAATCACAAATAACATCTTCTACTTGCTGTGGCATTGAATCTCCAATGAACCATGTTGGTTTTAAAGTTTCATCTAAAATCCAACCATTATTTTCAGGTTTAAATCTGATGCAATCTGGATTAGTGGCATTTTGCCACATTGAATTAACGAAGATCGTACGCAATAATTTTTGTTGCAAGGATTTCAAGCATGGTGGAATAGTGCTTGAATTGAAACCTTTAAGTTTTTTCATAAATTTGTCATTAATTGTAGTCATGGCATACATTTTATTAAACATTAAAAGTCTTGCAGCGTTTACATTTTGACAATTTTTAATCCCATACATTAGAGCTATAAACTCCTGAACTACTATCATTTTGTTATCATCAAGAATATCCTCCGGATTGCTTAATGATGCAAATGTCTCTTGAATGTTCTGGTGTTTACAAAATATCTTGAAAGGGCGGACTTTTCCTTTGTTAAAAAATGCTGCTGTATAGTCGCAACCAGTAAACGCGTGGAATGCTGGTAGTGCAAGACATAAGGTCGGACCTAATTCCACTGATAATTTTGTGCAGTTAATGCAAGCTTGATCTTGATTGGTAGTTTTTTTTGAAGTACTGTTTGCCAACCAAATTTGTAAGTTGGCAAATTTATGTATATTTCCTAATAATATTATTAAGATGTCAGTGTCAGTTGCCTTAACCAAAATTTTTGCACCGTCATGTATTTTACTGATGTGAAAAATAATCCTGGTATCAGCTTCCTCATGTAGGCATGCTAATTCAGGTTCTTCGTTCTTGAGTACGATATTTCCAACCGAAGAAAATGAAAAACATAGTTCGTCGACCGTAATGAAAACTTTTTTATTTTTTAATATTGCAGCAAAACTATTATCACTCCAGTGATCAGCTAAAAAATTTACGAGAGCTTCTTTAAAACGATAATTTTTTAAACTTGCTAAAAAATCCTTGGGTCTAGGCTGTAATGGACCGCTAATTGTATATGGAATATCAATTTCCGCTCTGTTCAATCTTTCACAATCTTTGATAGAAGGAGTAAGGTATCTATCAAATATTATGTGTATTTCTTGGCTATTTGTTGAGCATAGCTTTATCAGTATTGCTTCAGCTACTTTTCCAAAACTTTGTGGTAGAGTAGAACCTATAGAATACAAATAATAGAAACCATCTATTATTTCTACATCAATATGTCCAGGATTTGAAACTTCAATTTTTGATTTTAGATGTTTACTTAGAGTAGATTTGTCTGTCTTATACATATGACCAGTACAGTGGAACAGTGCCGGAGGTACAGGTGCAAGTGGATACGACAGGCAGTTCTCAATATCAACTTTATGTTCGATAGCAATTGCTAAAAGTCGTCCGAAAATATCGCGTTCCATTTTTAATAGAGCTTGGTTGTCTTTACTTTTATTCTTAATTGTTCTTTTTGCACAGTCAGATGCAAAGTTAGAAATAACATTACGTTTGATAGATTTCACAAACCTTGTAGGATCTTCAGAACATTCCGAAAAGAAACGTAATTTTTGTTCATGACCTAATGTCTTACAATTCAATAAAAAATCAGAAACGTGTGAAGATGCTGCTTTACCAGTTGACATATTGAATAAAATATTCTTATCCAAATTTTCGCTGAAAGGATTCGTTGTTTTTTTCATTGTTTCAATAATTCTATTCAGCGTTTTATTGTCTTTCTCTATTTGATTCTTTTGCAGTGAATGAGAAGTATCATCTGCCCGTGATAGGCCAACTTCCGCTTTTACAGCTGATAAAATTTTGGTTCTTATGCTATGGCTAAGAGCCCACCTTTGTCTTGCAGCTATAGAGTTAGTGAAGTGGCTAACACCAGTCAATGTGTTACCAGCATCTGCATTTATCGTTTGCTCCAATGTTAGGTCCACAGGTGATCTACCTAAACATGAATTGGTACGCCTAACACCAAATGCAAATTGACGAAATTCCGCAATCAAAGCTGAATCGTCCATTTTCAGCTTAATTAAATTATTTAAGTACAAAGCTGCCCATTTGGAATAATTTGGTAGATTAAATGCAAAGAAATAATCACATATTTCAAAAATGCTATTTAGGTAGAGCTCTAAGTTACTGCAACGAATACTTCTGGAAAATCGATGATAAATATTAATCATTTCCGAGTATAGCAAGTAATATTGAGCGGTCTTTCCATGGCCACCCTGAAGCGTTGTTTCTCGATACTGTTTGTAATCTTCAAGTATTTGTTGTAGTGAGTCCTGTAAAATTATACGTTCATTGTCTTCACTCGGGGTATTTATTACAGCAGCTAAATCTTCATTCAATGTATCTGGATCATATTGTTTTTCCGATAAATACTTTTCGAAATGAAGAACTTGTAAGGCACCAGATGCCAGCGGATGCAATCGCTTACACCGATTAAAATGTTTGCTGTCTGAAAAGCTAACCATTGATCCTCCCGCTAGTGCTTCAGCTTGAACCAAAATCTCCACTAATCCACTGGAGTCAATGTACTTACCAATGGCTTTGAAATATGCCATTTGCATATGGAATGCTCCTAAATTTACAAACACATTATCGAATTCAGGCTTCTCATGTAATTGTATTTGCATAGCTAATTTTGCAATTGCCAAATCATAAGTGACGATAATCTGTTCTTGATCACAATTTTTCGCAATTTCCTTAGCAGTACAGAGAGTTTGATAAACAACTGCTAATGAAGTAGGAGACGAATTAATAGGAGGTAAGTACTCGACTGTTTGAGTTTTGCTACAATCAATACAAATCTTACAATTGTATCCCAACCACATGGGGAGAGAATCAATCCGTGATAGAGACATACTCCAAATATAATCTTTATCCATAGCTATTATTTTCGCAAATTGACACGCATCGATAGTCTGTGTAATTGAATCGACATGAACAAAAGGCATACTGGTGAGAGGTTTTTTGTAGTAAGTTCGAATACTTTGTGGAATTCCTTCGTAACGCCGTCTTTTACGAGGCGGATGAGATTCAATGTTGTCATCGTTAGATTGTGATGTAGAGCAATTCAAGATTTCCATATCACCACTTTCTTCATTAATCCTATGATTGAACTGGTATATAATACCAACGGTATCATGTAAAGTGTCTTTACCAGTAGCAGTGTCGACAAAACGATCGAAATTGTCAAAAGCAACATGCGTACTTAATCCGTTAACTTTACGGATGCCGGATGGTACTAAACTTTCGTCTTTTTGCGTTGCGTATGTCATTTCCGTTTCAATTTCTTCGGCTAGATTATAGCCGATAGTATGACCATACCTATTCAATATTGAAAGAACTTTTCTGGAACTTGTTATTGACTTCATTGCTAATCCGAAAGTAAGATGCTTAGATGGTTTTACTCGACCTTTAGAAACTATATAAATAAGGTCACTGCACACTGATTTAATTTTAACTAAATCCTCGTTTGAATTTTTGCGACGAATATCCGGCCCTTGAACCAAGTCACAAACAAAGTTAAACAATTCTTCTGGAATGGTGCACTCTCCACGAATAACGTCGTCCACGCTAAGATCTGCTGGTAACTTCTTATTTTCAACAGAGGTGATGCTATTTCGTAATTCATAAGCAACGTCCCTATGGCGATTTTGCTGTTTCTCTTCTAAATTAGCAATTTCACCAGCTAATTGAGAGGTATCAATCTTAAATTGATAAACAATTTTTTTTCTGTGTGCTGCAGAAGATGGCTCTATGATCAGTCGATCGCCAAAGGAATTTATTATTTTATTTTCTAAATTTTCAGCACGGTAATCGTGAAAGTCTTCGGCTTTTACTTTATTCTCACCAAATTCTAATAATAAAGCTTTGTATTGAGAAAATAAATCACAAAGGAACATGACTCGATTTTTTTCAATTATTTCCATGGTGATAACATCTGAAATAACAGCAAATGCTGACTGGTGCAATTGCCTATTCGCATGCCAATGTCCTGGTTCTGCCTTCTCTTTATTTTGACGTTGCAAAGTTGTCTTCAAAGCTGTAAAACAGTTGGAATGGTAAGCGACAGTCGGAAAGTCCTCTAAATTTTTAATTAATGACGAATTTCGCGATGATTCAGCCATTTCTTTGATTTCGGTTACAGTTGCCTCTTTTTGTGGAATCGTTACATAAAGTCGTCGCTTACCAACTTTCTTCTCAACGTGGCCGCAAAAAACACAAGCTAATTTTTTATTTCTTGTTGTTGATTCAGATGTCGTACTTGGTTGTTCTTCCAATGTTTCCTGCTGAGTAGATGAGCTACTGATGTCGTCGTTCGGAGCAGATATACGATTGGTCTCTTGGTCAGAGACTGATGCACTCGGTTGTTGATTCGCAACAGATGTACTCGGCTCAGAACATTGCGATGAAAGATTTGGTACCTATGAATTGAAAAAAAAACTTCGTTAAAATTAAATTGTCTGTCATTGATCATTTATAAAATATCAACAATAAAAATTTTTCAGTAATGAGACTAATAGTTAAGTACTTTGAGTATTTATTCGACAATAAAAATTTAAAAACAGCTATCCCATAGACAATATCGACAGCTCGAAACTTTTATAATCAAATGAAATATTTTTATTTGTTTACTGATTTTCAATAACAAAAAAAAACAGAAAAAAAATTTTTTCCCGAATTTGAAACATACATTTTAGTACTACTGTCAGTTCAAAATCATGTACAATGTTCATCTTGGAGTAACAAAAAAAAACCTAAACGATACTCGATAGATAGTATTGTTCTTTTTAAAGAAGGTCTGGCTACCTGAGTTCGTTCTTTAAAGGTTTGCCTACCTAAGTTCGTGGAGAAATAAGTATCATTGGAATAATTTTCAATTTTAGTATTAGATGAAAAACTAGGTAGTTGAAAATTTCTGTATATATCGCTGTATTAAACATTATTTTATACATTATTAAATATAAAAAGATAGTCTACTATTATACAAGTTTTATTAGATTAAAAACATCGTACTATTAAACCTACACTCAACGCAATAATATTTATATTTAGTAGCTATAAAATTATTCATTTGTCCTGTGTGATTAAAAATTGTACTTACATTTTGGGTTTTACAAAATTCTTCAAATTCTTCCTTGTATTTACTTTTTACAGTAATAACTTTTTTTAAACAATTCATGTGATAACCAAATTCATTTGTTGATTCCACATTAAGTTTTAGGTTATGATACATAAAATTTTTGTGACGTCGAAACAATATCATTAAAAACACTTTTTAAATGATACATCACTAAAGTTAAGCACTTCTTGCTTTTCATTACACAACAAAAAACACTTCTTCATTTTATTCTTACGTTTTAATAACGTTAAGAATGAAATATATCAATATTAATATTAACAAAGTTTTATAATTTTGGACTTGAAAAAAAACAACGTGGCGCATAAGACTGTCAAAAACATATGATTGCAATATTCAGTACGGTATTTAGTTGAGCACCTTGCCTATGGACGCATGCGCAGTAGCATAAAAACGACAAGCAGCTGGGATGCTCTATCTTTATTCGACATGGGGTGTTTATCTTAAGTTTCTCTCGCTTTTATTTATCTTTAATCGTTGGCAGTCACTATTTGCGGGCATTTTTGCATAGGCACCTATATCTCATCATGTAGGGAAAGAATTAATCTTCAATTTGGTATGTATAACATGATAATACATTATGAACGTATATATTTAACGAAATTATACCTGTTTACACCTGGCTGACATTAGGTTGCGGCCAAGTGAGGGATGGCACCTTGAACTTTCTCGGTATCTCAGGTATATTTCTTTCTAATGAAATATATTTTTTAACAATTACAAGTGAACGTAATTGTTCAAAAATAAATAATTAATTACATTTTAATTAAAATTAATTGCGGCCAAATTTGGATGGCCACCTTTGCGGATCTGCATTGGTTTAGTTATAAATATCGATAAAAATTATATTTTATTAATCAAACATATGAACGTATAAATCACGCGGTCGGATCTTAGACTAATAGGATCTTTAGAAAATACTCACAAACATCTGGGGGTATATTCAGGTATACTTAAGAATACAAACCAATAATCAGCTGTCGTTCTAGAGCTTTGCCTATAATACTTCAGTTCATACAGAGACAAAATTTACGCCTTTTGAACTTGTTTTCGAAAAGGAATGTACTCTACCATGTAATTTGATATCTCGTGTGGAGCCACTGTATAATTATGAAAGCTATCCATTAGAATTAAAATATCGACTTCAAATATCACAAAAAGAAGCGAGAGAAAATTGATTTAAAAGTAAAGTATGAAGGAAAACTAATTACGATAAAAGAACTAACCCGAATAATTACAAGGCTAACGATAAAATACTAATCAAAAATGAAAATAGAAAGAAATTTACCAGTGTATATTCAGGTCCGTACTTAGTTTTAACAAACTTAGATCTTAATGTAGAAATATCTTACAAGGGTAAAACAAAACTAATCCATAAAAATAATACCAAACTCTATTATGGTTAAAATTAAAATTATATCTATATAGTAATAATAATAATATTAAAAACAAACACAAAATAATTTTAGATCATTTTTTCTCAAAGATACATGATACGTTTAAAAAAAAAAAAGTAGAATGTTGGGAAAAGTTAAGAGAAGTAAAGTGAACGAACTAATCACTTCGAAAATCAGATAGCGAATAAAGATTAAATAATTTATCTATCACAAAAACAGTACCTAATCCAAATAAGGAGTTCCATCTCTTTCATCCAGAAATACCTTAGTACATACGCTTAATAAGTACATAGAACAAAAACCGCATAATTTAAGATCAAATGTATCAGCAGCAATTTAATGTATCAGCATTTTTTTTTTTTTTTTATTAAAGACAACTCCCGCATTAGGAATTACTCTTGTGTCGCGGGGGACTTTACAAACATACAAACAACGGTCACAAAGAACACCCAGACTCAGGTGGGAATCGAACCCACGACCTCTGGCTTAGCAGTCAGGGTCACTAACCACTAGACAAACAGGCCAGTCATAAACAATAATAATAAACAATAATAGCATTAATAAACAATAACAGGCAACATACATAAGTGTAATGTTATGGAATGTAACTTATTATGTTTCAAATGTAACTACCGAGACTATAAATAGAAATTATTGTAAATGATAATGTATAAAAGTATTTAATGGAATATAATCATAGTAAGTAAGACTAACTAATTATCATATTTAATGTAAAAGCCAAAAATTTCATGACGAATTTTTATCTTTAAAAATTAGGGGGATGATGTAGTGCATGACGTAGGTCGTGACGTAGGTTGTGACGTATAATGTTATGAATCGGAAGTTCATACATTCCTAGCATTCCTTTAAGTGAATAATATTGTGATGTCATAGATACGTAACAGACTACGTATTATAACCTAGATTAATTCCTATATAAGCTCATGTATTCAACAGAAAATATAAGTTATTCTACAGTTCTAACAAGAAGTGGTTTAATTTTAATTAGAGATAATCTCCACGTACACAGGTGAATTGAGTGCTTAAACCTTTTCAAAAGTTAAAATTTTCTGTGAACATTTTATGCAGTTACTAAGTAGGTATGTTGTGTCCGTTTTATCGTGTCCATCCCCTGGAAGATATATGAAATACAGTCGGGGTATGAAATACAAACTCTCACCGCACACAGCATTTACAATTACAATACAACAGTTGTATACATCCTTTATAAATAAAGTTTCCAAATCAATTTCTTTGTTTCGTTATAATTTTATTGTATTTAACAATACAATATACATTTATATCTAATACTTTATTGTGACGTAAGGTAATTTCTAACGGATTTTAGTTAAATGTAGAAGTATTAAGCAAAATAAAATCAACTCCTCACTTTGGTAGGGTCCTAACTGCTGTTTTTGAAAAAACTAAGAAGAATATATAGATAGTCTCTCTCATTTATGTAAAATTGTAAATTAAATAAAAAAGTGTCGTTACAACTTTTGGTCTTATTTTTTCCCCTTTCGCAACGCGCGATAAGGAACTTCGTTCCAAAATAAAATGTTTATGAAATTAAAATCAATATTCGATGAATAAATCAGTATTAGTAATTAGTAAATGTTTCGACTATGTCAATCATTCATGATCGCCCACCTCTACGAATATACAAACACGAGGGTGTGGCCCGGCCGCTCGCGCTCACCACTTTGATCTTTGCCAAAATACCGACAAGAACGCGAGCGGTGGCGAGTGCACACGAGGTGAGCGGAGCGACCCTCTTCACAGGCGCCACTCGCCACCAGGGATCGGAAAACCCATGCATAACGGTAACCTTTATAAACGGTTACCGAATCAATCTGTAACCGTTTGAAACGGTTACAGATTGATTCGGTTAACAGATAATTTATGTTATTGTGGTAACCCATACAATAAGGGTTAACACGTAACAGTTAACCCAAATAAAAGGGTTTATTTATAGAATCTGTTAACCCATATGAAAAAGTTAACCCAGGACTTCGGTTATTTTTGCGACGTTGCCTATTAAACTTCATAGGGCGGTGTTATTTCTTACTTCTTCGTTATTTCTCTCGTAAACGTGCACGGCTACGCCGGGCGTTTCTGGCAGTTATTCATTAAACTTCACACGACACGACACAGTGTAATGGCCTTGATATAATTACGTATTTCCACGGGAATTAACGTGATTACGAAATAGGTATCACCAGGTTGCATTGGACGTGGTTCGCCTGTGAGCACGGCCAGTGCAACCTGATCGAATGGTCAGGCAATTCAGAGGTATGTAATACCTATTTGGTGATCGCGTTAACTCCCGCGTAAATACATAATTATTAGTGTTTTACTTTTCTACCTTTTTTAAAATACCTATTTTGTTTTTATATTTCGTGTCTAGAAGTCTATTTTTATAACATGATTTTAATTTATTAAGTTTTAATCCTTTTAAGATAAAAGCACAAACAAAACAATACAGTGCTGTAATCACTGAGTTATTGGTCCCAATTCTGTTACTTCACTCGCCAAATTAAAATTCACTAAATTTTCTTGATATAAGATGTTAACCTTGTACACTTCGAAACAAGGTCTTATTTCAAATTGAAACAAGTAGGTAACATATGTCGCTATCGAAATAAGCAATTTATTTGTCGACTAAAGTCTGATACGCTTAAATAAACTTTAATACCACGTAGCGAGAGCCGCTATCCGTTGAATGCCATCTATTTTGCTGTGTTTTTAGTAAGCGTCTTCGTAGGTGTAGATTAAAAACACGTCATCCTTGTTCGTTTTGAACAAGTTTTTATACAGCAATTATACGGCGTTTGAATAAATGGAGACTCTCGCTGCGTGGAAATAAAGTTGAGTATACGTTGACAAGTTTTAGTGAAATTTAGTGGCGCTGAGAAATAGAGGCTAGTAACAAATAGACCTTATCACGAAGAACACTAGGTTGATTTCATATGAAGAAATTAAGTCAGGTTTTAGTTTAGTCGAGTGTACAATAGAATCGGCACCAATATCTACTTATTTAAATTGATTAAAACTTCCTCTTAAGTAAAATCAATTGTTATTTTTAATCGAATTGGCGTTTGGCGTTAGGTCATAACTTTTTTTTTTTTTTTTATCGTGTGGAAACCCCCACGGGTCATCACCTCACCGGGACTGGCAGTGAAGTGGTATGTCGGAATCGAACCGACTAAAACAACACGGTGTTCCGACATAAGTGGGTCTATTGCAAGGGACTCGGGTATACCCTAGGAAGGAAGTCCCCGAGAACCCCGGCAGACCTTGGCCGCCTGTTTAATAGGCAGCCACACCAAAATATACGGGGGGCCTCGCCCCCTTCCATCAGAGGCGCGCGCGGAACACATCGCGCCACCATCTCAGGCCTGCTTCTGCTAGGGTAACGGGCAGCCTCACCCGTTACCCCCAGGCCAGCGCTCATGGAGGTCGGAGATCATTTTGGGGTCTCCGTCGCCTGGTGCCTCTTCTGCGGGACGGGAGAGTACTAACTCTCTCCCGTTCCCTTTCCGCCACCTCTTTAGCGGACATCACTTCCTCACAAAACGAGGCGGCAGAATCCCAAGCACTCTCACTTTGGACCATGGACAGAACCATGGCCTCTAGCGAGAGGCTTCCCACACCAATAGCATTCACGAGGTCGCACCGCTGCTGCACCCACGCTGAGCACTCTACTAGAGTGTGGAGTGCAGTGTCCTCGTGACCGCCTCCGCAGTGATGGCACACAGACGTTGGCTCTCGGCCTATACGACACAGGTACTTTCCGAAGCAGCCGTGTCCGGTCAGCACTTGCGTAAGCCGGTAGGAGAGGCTGCCGTGTCGCCTCTCAAGCCAATCCTCCACGATGGGTCTTACCGCCGCAATGGTGGCGTGCCCTGCGTTAGGTCATAACTAGAGATCGGATAATCGGATGCATGTTTACCTAAAGTTATTTTTTGGATGACAAATTATGGAAGCGGCTTCTAAGTATATTTTTATTTAAAATAAAATCCCGGGATTCCGGGATCGCATAACTAATCGGATGTATATTTACTTTAAGTTAATTCTTTTTAAGTTAAGGTGTTTCCCATTCGAGTATGTACGTATGTAAGGTGTTAGAGAAATGGTGGTGTGGTAAATAAGAAAACATAAATTAATATAAACTTATTTATTAATTACATCACCTAAAAGAAACTACATAGAAGAGAAATGAAAGATAGAAAAGTTGTACATGAGCGCGGGATTCTTTCGATAAAAAAAAAGTGCTTTCCATAATAGCCAACATCTCAACTTTAGGTAAATATGCATCCGAATATCCGATCTCTAGTCATAACTAATTGACTAGGTAGTTATCAAACTGTCAAAAAGAATATAAATGAACCGACCGAGTAGGTATATGGGAAGCTATATTAACCCTGATATCAACACAAGCTATCATGGGCAACTGCAACTCAAGAGTTACAAGTGTATTGCTGCCCTTTAAGGTGGGAGTAGGGGAAGGGTTAAGGTCCCCGGTAACCACACTCACTCGGCGAAAAGCAATGCAAGCATTCCTTCACTGCCGGTTTTCTGTGAGCTTCGAGCCGTACAGTGTACAATAGAATCGGTAACATTATTACTAGCGTATAGAGTAGACACCGCGAAGAAAAAATTTGTAACGAAAACTGCGGTCCCTGCACCACAGTGAAAACAAATCTTTGTAGCAGTTCGTTGGGCAACACGCGTATACGCCACGAAAATCTCGGCGCTTAGGACCTTACGCTCGCAAGAAAACTACAACTCAAAAACGATCGAGCGTTGCTTGTTAATAGCGTAGGATTTGACTACAAAATTATTGTTTTAGCGCTGCAGCGCTTTTTAGTTTTTATTCAAACGGAAACTGAACATGTACTCGTATTTTGTTTTGAGTGGCTTTTCGAGTAGGTACATAATATCTCGATGGCTGTAATACAATTTACTTATATTGTGATGACTATCTGGTAAATTAAATGAGTGGCCGTGAGTTTGTTTGCCCGATTTCTTCTCACAAGGACTCCTTCAACCATTTTAAACAGACTGTTATAGATCAAGATACAGTATTCTATTATCAATTTTTCTTAATTTAAATGCATACCTCCCTAAACATTTAAAATCCTATTTTTTTTTTTAACGGGTATGAATAAAATCATGCGTAAAATGGAATCAGATAAAGAAAATGATCCAAATGTTGGAATAACAGATTTACAAGATTTGTTTCAAGAAAATACGGAATTCATTCCGGAAAAGAAAGCCAAGCATAAGAAGAAGTTAATCATGAGGACGATGTGACAACATGTGGCTCCCGCTCGTCTTACAAGTCAAATACGGAATACACACAGGACGCTCAACGTTAGTCTGAAGACGATTTTATCGAGAACGAGTCCCAATAGCCAATTTTAATTCCAACAGCACATTAAAATAATAGGCGTGACGCGACGGTTATGACCACGTTCCCTTATTTGCCAGGAATTAAGAAAAATTGTTCTGCAAATTTATCTCCCACGAACTTAAGAAGTTCGAAAGTGACGAACGTTTTGACACCATACAAAAAGTTACCGAGGTTTTGAAGTACAGGAAATGAAAATCTAAGAAATAGTACTCAGAATCAATAGTAATATTTATTAAAAAAGTGGGTTTCATCAAAAATTGGTTGGTTGATTGACTAGTCGGTAATAAAACAGTTTTCTAAAATCATGTCAATTATTTTGTCACTGTAATATTTAATCATCCGAAAGATTTTCATTGCACTTGATGAGAACAATATTTTTTATAGTTTGTTTGTTCCAATAAACGATTTCTTAAAGGAGTCAAAATAAATTTGAGAACTGAGAATAAACGTCACCGTACTTCCGCTAACTTATATGGTAATTTATGCGACCAGTATTCTAGCACGGTTTCAGTAATTACAAGTACTTAATGTGCTTTTTCTGTTATCAATCTTATTTTTTTAGGATTGGCTTAGCCTAGAAAATCGGGTGATATCAGAGCCTTGATATCACAAAAAGCTTGATCTTCCAGATCCTCAAATGGTCTTCCATGAATAGAAATAAGTCTAACGCAACAATCCAATCATTTTTCTTTTTTCTTTTTCGGGTTTACTTTCTTTGATTTTAGTGGTTACTTTATTTATTTCTATTACTTTTTTGTGTATGGCTTGATGTTGTAAATGCTGGTGGTTCTTCAGATTTGTTGCGCGTTTAACTTGAAAATGAGAACAATTAATCTAACATGTAAAATTTTCGGTAAACTTATTAACTTTCTACTTCGTGCCGCAATTCTGTCAGTCAAAATCAGCGTTGCCAGACGTCAAGATTTTGGCGGGATGTCCCGATTTTTAAATCATAATTAAATTTTCGGGGATAACTCGACCGTGCGTGCAGCGTGCGTGATTTTGATTTGTTTTTTTATTCCGAAGACGAATAAGGCTCAACTATTTAACGATAGGGTAAATTTGATTTTAAATACTATTTTTTATTAAAATACATTTTCTATGGCTATTTTTGCTATCTATTCCCACGTAAACGTAATTTGAATTCAAATAAAAAGATAAATATGATTTATAAACCTCTGATTAATTTAATACTTTTTTAATATGTCCCGCTTTCGACGAAAGAATCCCGCTTTTTTCATTCAAAAAGTTCCAAAATCCCGACTTAGCAAAAAAAAAATCTGGCAACGCTGGTACACAAAGTGATACACGAAGTCTTAAACCAAAACCAATAATGTTTATTAATACTACGATTAATGAGATCACGAAAAATCAAAACTAGTAGGTATGATATGATTACTAATACTTACACAGAACAGTTTTATGATATAAACGGTTAATCAGTTCATCAATATCATTTAAATAATTATTTTATTGTTCACTTTTTTACTAAATTGAATTGGAGCAAACTATCAGTCCTAAACTTAACATGATATTTATGTTAAGATAAAAATGGCCAAGTAAATTTGTTCAAAAGACTTTTAAGCTAATACCAAAATATAAGGTAACATACCTTTAATTTTATTATTTATTTCCACATAATTTGCATAACCGGTATTTAGAATGTTCATCCCATTCGAAATATCTGTGGACGGCATTTGTTGTCATTCGCGGCATATTTACACTTACGTATATATATATATACAGCAAAGTTTGCAAGCGCATCAAACACTCAAAAACTCAAAACAATGTGAGCGATATGTAGATACCTACTAAGTCGATACGCGTGATTCGCGATATATATACTGAGTGTGACGCCTGACACCGTCGCGGCAGGACGCTTCACTCCTTGAGAAAGGGCCCCCGTCGGGTCCGAAACTAGTCGGGCATCCCCGAAATACAAACGTGAGTAAAACCGTATAGTTTTTAATAAATATATGTAGAGATATTTCACGAATTGACACACTTTTAATCCTTTTCTTGTATTTTAATGATTTTAGCAAACTTTTCACAACATCACATCTTGACAACTTATATCTTCTTCTGACAGTGACATTTCGTTGACATGACACATGACATCTAACATTATCAAAGTAGTGTTACCAACGGCATAAAAAAAACAAACTTTAAAAAATATTCTACTATTAACTAGTAATCAAAATAATATTCGACACGGCCGTCCTGATCATTCATCTGCCCCAGATGAATCGTCCTCCGGCGAGATCCATGGTTTCATAAAATCAGCTGAAGTTGTTGTATTAGTTGGACCTTCGCTGAATCCAATCTTCTTCACGGCGTATCGATCGTTTCGGTTGCATCTTACGATCTCATAGGGTCCCAAATATTTAGGGTACAGCTTACTCCCTTGTGAGAACTGAGTCTTTTTTATAGCTACCAAATCGCCAACAGTGTAAATATTTGCTTCCTTTCGTTTCTTATTGTAGTTTTTTATGTTTTCTTCTTGTACTTTCTGTATTGATTCTCTGGCTTTGTTTCGAAGTATTTTTCTTTTTTCGTTAAAGTTTTCTATATTTTCTTCCTGTATTAACTCCTGAAGTTCTTCATCTTCGTCTCTCATTTTAGTGCCAAAAAGGAGTTCAAATGGCGTCATTTTGATGCTCCGTTGATATGTACCGTTAATGCATCTCTGGACTTTAGATACACGACGGTACCATTTTGTCGGGTCGTCAGCACTCAGTTTGCTTAATACAGCGATGATAATCTGGTGGATGCGCTCAACTTGGCCGTTTCCTCTAGGTTGTCCTGTAGTAATTGTGTAGTGCTTTATATTTTCACTTCTACAATATTCTTGAAAGTCATTTCCTGTAAAAGCAGCATTTCGGTCAGTAATCATTCTTTCAGGAGAACCAAAAATCTGTTGTTGTAGTCTTAGTTTTTCTAACGTTTCTTCGGTAGTAAGAGTCTTGGTAGGGTAAATCCATGTAAACTTTGTATAGGCATCTACGACGGTGAGAATGTACTTGTAATTCTTATGGGTCGAAGCCATTGGTCCTAGATGATCGACATGGTATGTTGATAGTGGAGTATTTCCTTTGTCTATCGGGTGTAGGAATCCTTCTTTTTTACCTCTTTTATGTGATATAAGAATACATTCCACGCAATTGGCTATTACTTTCTTAGTCTTCTCTGTTAAATTCTCAATAAAGTATTCTCGGTTTACTAGTTCTTCTGTCTTAACTATACCAAAATGTCCTTTCTCATGATTTTTTTCTTATTATTTCATATTGCATTTCCTTAGGTATTACAATTAGTTTATTGCCATCCTTTATTCTATATAGTATTTCGTTTTCTAGGATATAGTCTTGATAATTCTGTGTTTCTAAAATTTTCTTCACAAGTCTTACGTAATCGTCTTCATTCTGTGCGTTTCTAATGCGAGCTGTAGTCTCCGTGAGGATAGCACAAATAGGATACCGGCTCAGCGCGTCTGCATGTCTCATTCGTGTCCCCGCTCTATGCTCGACAGTATAATCATATTCTTCAAGTAACAGAGCCCAACGAGCAACTCTTGGTGGTAAGTCTCTCTTTTGTAATGTCATTGTTAGGGCAGAGCAATCCGTAATAATCTTAAAACGTATTCCAAGCAAGTAGACTCGAAACTTCTTTATAGCAGCGACGATTGCTAGGACTTCTAGATAATAGCTATGATATTTCCTTTCAGCTGGAGTCGTTTTCTTACTCATGTAGTGAACGGGGTGAAAATGATTGTCTTCAGGGCTTCTCTGTAAAAGAACAGCTCCATATCCGTCTGCGCTAGCGTCGGTGTGCAACTCTGTCTCTAAATTTGCATTGTATATTCTCAGGACTGGTGAACTACACAATATCTGCTTCAATTCAACAAAAGCGTTTTCACATCTTTCATCAAAATCAAACGTAGCATCTTTCTTTAACATATCCGTCATTGGTTTCGCAATCAGGGAATAGTTTTTAACGAACTTTCTGAAATATCCGGTTAGTCCCAGAAAGGACTGAATAGACTTTATATTATGTGGCTTCTTAAATTTTGCCACAGCATTTATCTTTTCTTGAGATGGTCGTACTTTATTATCGCATATGATGTAGCCTAGATATTGGATTTCTTTCTTCAGAAAATGACATTTCTTCCAGTTAAATTCTAGACCAAACTCTTCTCCTCTGTTAAGTACTTTCTCTAACTTAGTAACTCCTTCTTCTTCTGTTGTCGATGGTATTATTAAATCATCCAAATATACTAACAGAGTTCCATCGATTATTAGATCGCTGAAAATATCGTTGATATATCTTTGAAAAACTGATGGTGCTGTACACAACCCAAAAGGCATCTTCTTGAATTCGTATTGACCTTGGGGAGTTACGAATGAGGTGTACTTCTGGCTGTCTTCGTGTACATTGACATGCAAAAATCCGTTTTTTAAATCAAGAGACGTGAACATCTTTGCCTCCTTCAATTTATCAATCTGGTCTTCGATTATAGGTAAGGGAAATCTCTCTTTAATGACTTTCTTATTTAGTCTTCGAAAATCGACACACATTCTACGTGATCCATCTTTCTTATCGGCCAGAACTATAGGACAAGCGAAGTCGGATTTGCTAGGTTTTATTATTCCTTTGTCTAGCCATTCTTTTATTTGTATATTTACAGCTTCCATTTCTAAGGGTGACAGGCGTCGTGGGTTTTGGAATACAGGGTCTTCATTAGTCAGTATTAATCTTAGTTCAACGCTGCTTTCTTTCTTCTTTTCATTAGGCTTGTATTCTTCACACATCTTTTTTATCTTTTCAGCATGGGTAGTATCTTCTATATCATATTGTTGTTCGTCTTTTTCCTCCATTAGGAGTGTAAGGTGAATAATCTTCTTCATAAAGATACCATCTGGTGTAAATGACACTTCGAAGTCTTTCAGTATAGGGTTTCCAATCAGCATAGTTACCGGTATCTCAGTATCTTTTACGACATGAAATTTGACATCTGTGTAGTATTCATCAAATAGTACTTTGATTGTAAACATCCCTTCAGTACAAACTTTATTGTCAGCTATTCCTGTTATACACGTCGATTCCAATTTATAGTCTTCAATTCCTTCTTTGATTTTCTCGAACTCTGATTTCGTTATAAGATTAATATCGCTTCCAGTATCAATCATTGTTAAAAACTCTTCTCCATTGATTTTAATTTTCTTATAGGTAAGTTCTTCTTTTACATTTTTATTTTGAATATTTAGTGTCTTCTTGGATTTGTCTTTGTTTGAACATTCTGTTGATTTGTGGCCGTACTCGTTACATTTAAAACATTTGATGCCTTTTGAACAGGTAGATGATTGATGATCCGTCTCACCACAGTTGTAGCATCGTTTCACGTGCATCGTCGTTGTCTTGCGAACTGAGTGATGCCCTGATGAATGACCGGTCTGTGCAGGTTTATTGGATATCTTCTTTCTGAAATCACTATAGATTTCTAACTTCTTACGGAATTCTTTCATGTCTGCAGCCCCATATAAAATAGTCTTGTTAGTCTCCAAGTCTCGAATACCATCAATAACGTATTCCATTAGCGCAGCGTCTTCAATTTTGCCATGTAGTGCCAACTCTCTCATTGATAGAAAATATTGCTGGTATGATTCATCGTTCTTCATCTTGCGAGAAGCGAGCTTCTTATGTATGCTAGCACTATTTATCTTAGGGCCAAACTCTTCTTTGAGCGCCTTCTTAAGGGCCGCGTAGTCCTTTACTTTCCCAAAAGATCGTAAAAATAGCTTGGCAGTTCCATCCAGTAATCTCTTTGCATAAATCAGCTTCTCGATTTTTGTCCACTTCATAATCTGAGCAATGTCCTCAAATTCATCAATAAACGTGTCTATTGGGTAGGTGTCATCTCCGGTAAAAATAGTCATCGACTTCTCTAGGTCTTTAAATGATATCTGCACATCGCATTCTTGTTCTTCGTCTTCAAAATCCTTTTCATCTTTTTTCGGCGGCATCGTAGTTGATAAATCGGTTCTAATCTTAAATTTACCCGAATTTCGTCTTTTAGTCTTAGTGCAAAATGAGGGCTTATTCTGACTCATTTATTCTTAGTCTTCAAAAATTAATCTTGGAGTAAAATGAAAAGCTACCATTTTAGCACTTTTTTTTCTTCAGCTGGCAACATTTTCTACGACAGTGTCGGTAAAACAGTGCATTGACTCGTACCAACTTCACGCGGAACAGCAGCGTCGGTAAAACAGTGCAGTACAGTGTTGAAAAATGGCGGCGTACCCGTGTGCTTCGGTCGAATGACTTGCGGCAATATCTCTTCAATCTTCAACCTGCGCCAAAACGAACAATATCCCGGACGAGCCCCCAAAAGTTGTAGAGATATTTCACGAATTGACACACTTTTAATCCTTTTCTTGTATTTTAATGATTTTAGCAAACTTTTCACAACATCACATCTTGACAACTTATATCTTCTTCTGACAGTGATATTTCGTTGACATGACACATGACATCTAACATTATCAAAGTAGTGTTACCAACGACATAAAAAAAAACAAACTTTAAAAAATATTCTACTATTAACTAGTAATCAAAATAATATTCGACATATATACTTGTCTCTTTTTGTTTTATGAAAGTATTAGAAACAAAAAAGACATAGATGCGCGGCGCGTGCGATGTCCTGCCGATTGGTTAAGCCGCGCACGCGCTGCGGTTGCTAGGATACGTACTGCGAGTGAGTGACGAGGAATGAAACACGTACTAATATGCAGAAACCTATATATCGATTCGGTTAAGGTTAACCGCAATTATCCTGTAACAGGCTATTCCTGTTAACACATTTAATTCTGTAACATCCATTTCTGTTAATCCAAATTGTATGTTAACCCATTTCCAATAAGGTTAATAACAGGTTATTTCGGTTAGGTTAACCCTAACCGGAATATCCCTGCCCGCCACCGCTCGCCTGCACTCGGCGAGCGTGAAGTACGGGGGTTACAGATTTTGCTTGCTGTTGACAAATATTTTGTATCAAGTTAATACGCTTCGGAACGTTTGCATTTTCTGGCTACTTTCAATTTCGTTCTCGTGTCCTGTTTTGCCTGTTTACATCTGGCAAGCTCTGTACGGGTTTTGGCAACAGTTTTGTACAGCTCTATTTGTGATAGATATGTATGATGAAGACCTGAAAAAAAAAATGGACTATTAATGTGTACTTTATTCTATCTAATACATGCCATGTAACATTAACGTTACTTACATCTACTAGTATCACTGTACACTGTACAATATTGGTATCTGCAAAGATTTGCAGATTTTGCTGTTGAAGTTGTTGGCAGAACTGAAATAATTGCAAAATAACATTTATTAATGATATTATTTTATTCCCATAACTTTCACAGGGTATAATAAGCATCAGTTATATTCCCATCCAGCAATACCCAAAGGGGTGACAGTGTTCCTCATTGTAAAAAACAGTGCGACTCCATGTAACTTATTTTTATCCCAATGAGTAACACAGCTAAATTTAAAAAAAAAAAAAATTAAGTATAACCAACTGTGTTAAAAATAATTACTAATCTACATTATTTTTGTAATCATATTTTAAAACCCTTCATTCTGATACCCCCTCAATTTTAGTATAAAATATACAATGTGGCGCCAAAATTCGACTCTTTGATTTTATAATTTTAATACACATTTTATAATTTAAAGACTTATCATTAATTTAAATCGCTTGAGCCCTTAACTAGTTACGAGGGAACCTTTTTTTTTCCCTACGGGTCATCATCTCACCGAGGGTGAAGTGATATGTCGGACACGAACCTACTAAAACCACACGGTGTTCCGTCACAAGTGAGTCTATTGCAGGGGACCCGGGATACCCTAGGAAGGAAGCTTCCAAGAACCCCTGCGGACTTTGGCTTCCTGATCAGCAGGCGACCACATCGTGCGTTAGGGGGGACCCTACCCCCCGCCCCTCCAGATGAGAGAGGCATGTGCGGAACCCGCCGCGCCACCGTCTCAGGCCTGCTTCTGCTGGGGTGACGGTCAGCCCAACCCGCTACCCCCAGGCCAGCGCTCATGGAGGATGGAGATCATTCAGCGCTCGCCGGCGCTGTTACGAGGGAACCTGGGGAGGGACGTAATATACATAAAGGTCAACTTAACCCTCCCTTATTATTATTATTATTATTTCCTGACAAGTACCATTTGGGTGTTACTGGATGGGAATCGCAACTATAATTACATAATTTTAAATACATTTATACCAATGTTTTATATCTATGCAATATTAACCAACTGCTTGTATACCCAATGTAACCAATTATTGCTATGTAACTTTACTTACTCTACTAGTATCAACTGTAGCCCATGCTAGTGGAAGGATTTAAAATATTGGGGTCTTATAACAGTTATAATTATGACAGACTGTTTGTAATTGAAAGGATTTTATCTGAGGCCTTTTAGGTATAGAATGATAATAAAGAAATACTGACTCGGCAATCGCGTTTTATTTATATTATAATATTTAAAAACGATTTTCACAATATCAAGCGCAATCACAGACATGACACTTCTCTAGAGGCTTCTTACAAAAGATTCTTTGAAGGAACATTGTTCGCTTAGAAATATAATGAAATTGCACAGGTTAAACAAAACATTTGTGAACGTGAATAATTACTTATTAAAACAGTAATGTCAAAATAATAGATTTTTTAAGCTCATATAGTTATTTTTACGATACCTATGCCTAAAAATCAGTTTTTAAAATTTTTGTATGTCTATCTGTTTGTTCTGGCTAATCTGTAGATCGGTTCACTAGAAGATAGCTAATGCTATAACTTAGGCAATTTTTATTTTGGAAAAAGAATGGGGGTTCCGCGCAAGATATATAAATATGTGCATGAGACCGAAGCCGCATGGGAACTGCTAGTTATACTATAATAATATTTGACATAATTTCCTAAAGTATGAAAGTCTGCCGTGTGTAATAGAGATAGATAAGTAAATCAGAAGAGGCATGTTCCTGACTTACTGCTATCTCAATTAGCAGGGTAGAATAGAAATTCTGACTTATGCTTGTAATGTAATCTACCATAAATTACACCATGCACTCCCCTCACCAAATCTGCCTCCATATTGTCAGCACAGATCCTTCATTGATAACTTTTAAAGCCTTGTTGACTTTATTAGTACCCGTTTACAATAATTTATTAGAACGAGAAATCAGTCACAGGTCATACAACATATAACATACCTGGATGATATAGTGTTGGCATATAGTAGCTTTAGCCCAATTTCTGTAAGCTTTAATTTAGCGGTTTTTAATATTTTTTGTAAGTCCGGTGCTTTGGTTGTGCCCGTGCAAAAAGAGTAGGAAATGGGTTGTTTATATTTGCTCTTGAAGCCCTTGAGTGCATGGTTAACCAGAGATATCCATGATGATGTTCCTAAGTCCTCAAAGCCAATAATTTTTCCCATTTTTGCATTATATTCGAGACCTGAGGCTAGCGGAATTTCGTCGAATAACAAATTTATCATTCTTCCTTTTGGAGCCCTATTTTTAACAGTGTTTCTTAATTTTTCTAGAATGATATGTTTACGCCTAGAGTGAGGGAAAAGGCGCTGAACATTGAATTTTTTTGAAGGTAAGACAAACATTTTTTGAAATGCTATCTGTATGCTTTTTGGGCTTTGTTTTCTAGATTGTCAAAACCATTATCTTTTCTTTTTTAGTAACCCGCCTACCTCTTGCTTTTTTGAAGCATTTCAACTGAAGGTAGGTAAGTCTGCGCGTACTTTTAGACAACTTTTCTATGAACTTCAGAAATGATTTCTGCATTAAAATCTTTTTGCACATTTGAGTATAACATTCTTTGAGTATAACGGAGTCTGTGCGTCGCGTCGTTTAGTGGCCCAACTGATTCGACGAAAGTTAAATTAACTGAAGTAGTTTTCTTCTTTATATGGGCTGTAACATTTGAGCCATTAGCATTCTGTTCTCTTTTTATTTCTAACATTTTGAAGCGGTCTTTCATCTCCGCTAATACAACGTAAACCCGATTTTGCCTTCTAAAGTATGATTGTCAGGAAAAACTATTCCGGCTAGGCGTGACTGGGCGCCTGCATTCTGGATATCTATAGGCTCATATACTAATAAATTATTGTTTGGTACAAGTTGGCCTGGAATCATATCTTCTGGGAGTGGTAAGAAAAGACAGAAAGTCAACCACTGCTTCAGCAGTGGTAGACTTTGTCTCTTAATTCACTACCCCATTCTGCATAACAATGCCCCACAAGCCAATCATCATCACATTTGTAGACCAACTTATAATTTAAGGTGTGTTTCACATATCTTAAAACTCTTTTTAAATGAGATAGCAATATTTGGTACCTACTCAATATAGATACAGCTACACAAAGGTCTGGCCTAGTGGCACTGCATACATTAAACTTCCAATAATTTTCCTACATGTGTTTTCAATATTTTTGTCCGACTTACATGCATCTGCTTATAAGATTTTCTGCTTATAAGATAAGAGAGATATAGTTAAAATTCACTCGTTAATGCTATTGTGAAAATCACATATCACTTCGAAATATTCGCCATATTGTAATCTTCTTATCGAACTATTCTTTACTCCGAACACCAAATTATGTAGTATTTCTGGTCAGGCGTGTAAATAGCCCGACCAGGGTGTGATTGCTCAACAGTTAGCGTACGAGGTGTAGGGAAGTAAACCACTTCTATCGATCAAAACAATCATGCCAGCACTAACCTGCAACACCGACCAAGTCCCGATCCTCCAGAAGGCAGCGAGCAGCGGCGAGGTTTCTACGGTCTCTTGCAAGGTATTGACCGGCCGGTCACGATCGTAGACTGGAGCACTCCACATACACCTTGTAAAGGTTACAAGCGAGTCCAAACACTACACGGCTATAGGACTAACGGAAAATCAGCTTCTTTTCACGAGAAATATAACTGATGTCCGTGGCGGAACAAAATTTTTTTTATTAAAGGCGTCTTCTTAGCGAAAAGCGATGAGAGCAGGGTATGTCCGTTTTTTCTTGCACCAATCAGGTGCAGCGCGTTTACATTATTTGAAGACTGCTAACGCCATCTCTTGAAATCGTCGAGTACATTGGCAATATTACAGCAGTACCAGCACTAATTGCATTCGACAAACAGAATGTGGTTTACTATAAAGACTATGAAATTTATAATATAACGAAATATATTATGGTGCGATTATGTATGCATTTTATAAATATATTGGCGCTCCACCATGCACCCCGCCTTGGAACATCACAAGATGTTTCAAAACACGCGAATTTTCTAACTGACTGAGAGTAACACATGCATTATGCGATTAAATAATAAATATGATAAATATAGCGGCCTAAACTAAAAAATAAGGTTTAAACTAAGTTGAATTTATTGTGTAGGAATAGGATATAATTTAGTTACAGCGCGTTTGTAAATTCCAGTTTGCGTTTTAACTATCGCCACGCGTACAACGTTATCAGAGCCTCTGAACACGTCCGTAATTACTCCTAACGGCCAATGCAACGGTGGAGAATTCTCCTGCTCAAGAAGAACAACAGTTCCGATTTCTACCGGTTTGTCGGGAGTAGCCCATTTTTGCCTAACTTGCAACGTGTGCAAATACTCTAAGTGCCATTTCTTCCAAAAGGATTGGACCATACTATCTAACAACTTTTTACGTTCTAACAGACTCAATCGTTGATCTGACAAATCAGCAGCGGGTAAATATTGCAACGGAGTAGACATCAAAAAATGCGCGGGAGTTAACACCTCAGGATAAGGGTCTGACGATAATACGCTCAATGGACGAGAGTTAAGAATACACTCTATCTGAGCAAGAACAGTTTGCAGTTCTTCGTATGTAGGTAACTAACTGACTTCCTATTACTCTATATAAATGCGTTTTCATGCTCTTTATATTCCCTTCCCACATCCCACCAAAATTTGGTGATCTTGGGGGAATCATCTTCCACTCTATGCGTCGAGAGAGCAATTCATTCGACAGCGCGTTTTTGAAGCTAGAGTTCAATAAAAAACTATACAGCTCATCTAAATGTGCCTTCGCACCGATGAAAGTAGATCCATTATCGGAATAGAGACATGAAACTGGTCCTCGACGGGAAATAAAGCGTTTAAAAGCGGCTAGAAAGTTTTCTAGAATGGCTTAATCGGCCACTTCTCAGATGAGCTGCGAATCCACGGAGGACCTTTCCACCACAAATCGTGGGTCAAAAGTTGCGATGGAAGCATACCACGCGAAAGACAATCACTTGGATTACTAGCTCCGGCAATATGATAAAAATGTTTAGAGTCCAAGTTTTCTTGGCACTGAGCGACGCGATTACCGAGGAAAACTGACCAACGATGTGGTGAAGAATGAACCCATGATAAAGCAATAGTGGAATCAGAAAATGCGTATATCCCGGCAATGGTCATACGTGTTGCATATGTGTCTCGCACAGTTTTTATTAATTTTGACATAAGTAAAATAGCGCATAATTCTAAGCGAGCGAGCGTAGTGATTTTTGTTGGCGAAACCTTTAGCGCAAAGAATGCGAGTTTGAATGCCAGACGGGTAGGTACAATGGGCATAAATGACACATCCCAGACCATTCATGCTAGCATCACAAAAAGCAACAAGACGTAATTCACAACCAACTTCGACGCCTACATGACGTGGAATCCTTAAAGTGTCAAGCATTTGAAGTTCTTGCGCAAGAGCGAAAAAACGGGTGCGTATGTGCTCCGGTGCACGATCGTCCCAATCACACTTGCTGAGCCACAGTTCCTTAATTAACAACTTGGCATAGAGAATCACAGGCGCGACCAATCCGAGCACGTCAAATAGTCGTGCAACCATCGAGAGTATGTTTCTCTTGGTGCACTTTTCATTAATTGCGGCGCATGTGAAATGAAAATTATCTTCACATGGTTCCCATGAGAGACCTAAGACCTTAGAGACATTATTGTCAACATCAAAATCAAGCGACTTGCGGTGCGTGTCGGGAAGCGAGTCAAGTAGCACTGGTGAATTGCTAGACCACTTCACTAAGTCAAAGTCACCCGATTTGAAAAACTTAATCAAGTTGTGAGCTAATTGCGTGGCAGTATTCTCATTTGCAATAGAAAGAACCAAATCGTCCATATACAGACAGGTCTCTGCCACTTTCGCGGCATCAGGATAGAGCGGACTCATGTCAGTAGCCAGCTGTCGCACAGTGCGCATAGCTATGTAAGGGCTTGACTTGAGACCGAAAGGTTGCCTATTAAAGGCATAAGTTCGAATTTTTTCCGATTCGTTGAATCTAAATAAAATGCGTAGGTATTTATGTTGGTCTACTGGTACACCTATCCGTAAATAATATTGTTTTATATCAGCGTTCATTGCAATAGGAAATAATCTAAAACCTAACAATAATAAAAACAGATCGGCCTGTAAATTGGGTCCAATATGTAATATATCGTTAAGCGAAAGTCCTGTATGCGTTTTAGCACTCGCGTCCAATACGATGCGCGGCATCGGTTTATCAGGTCGGACTACTGCGTGATGCGGTATATAATAACCATCAGAGGACAGCTCAGATTCTTTAACAGGACTGAGGTAATTGTTATCAATATAATCCTGAATAACCTTGTTATAATTTTCGCGCACTATCGGTGCCTGACGGAGCTTACGCTCGAGTGAAACGAAACGGCGATAAGCGGTAGCGTGCGAATTACCTAATTCCGAAGGGTCCCTACAGAACGGTAATGCAACTGTATAACGACCTACGTCGTCACGCGGCTACCAAATATTTTCGCAATCTGTCTCCTCTGGTGACAACAAGCGTTTCATGGGTACTTCTTCAAGTTCCCAGAACTTTTGCACTATATCATTAAGCGCTAACGCAGAAAAAGACGCGGCAGTAGGTAAAATATGTTTACGCGGGTAATCTCCCATAAGTACGTAACCAAATGTTGTAGATAAAGCACACGGTGCGCGCGGCCCACACTCGACCATATTTCCTAAGTATATAAATGGGAATAGCTGGGCACCTAACAATAAATCAATCTTGCCCGGAATATTCCAGCTTAAGTCAGCGAGCGGAAGGTTACGAAAATCTAGGTCGCGATCACAATCGATAAATTTCGAAGGCAATTGATCCGTAATGCATTCTACAACAAGCGCATGTATAGTGTATTTCTGATCCGGATAAATACGGGATTCAATGTCTAAATGAACATAACCGATTATCGGACTTGAAGCGGAACCAACACCTTTAACATAGGAATTATTCAACGGTATTATCGGTAAATTTAATAAACTAGAACAAGCAGATGTTATTAGATTATTCTGCGAGCCATTATCTATCAAACACCTAACTACAGATTTGATACCAGCGCTACCCTTAGAGCGCGCGTATACCTGAGCGGTTGACAAAAGTATATCACCCTTATGACAAGAAGTGTAAGACTGTGTATGTGTAACTGGTTCTGTAGCAAGCGGGGGCGCTCGAATGCATGACGAAGTCGTGTGAGCGCGATGAGAAGGCGCGGGCGAAGTAACGGTCGCTCGATGAGCGGGCGGCGGCGAGTACCGACGGCGGTATTTACCATAGCCGCATGCGATTGCGAATTATTACTATCAAAATGCAATAACCTATGGTGTCTTTTATTACAGAAACAGACTGACGTACTCTTACAATCCGGAAGTTTATGTAAAGTGCTTAAATAATTAACGCAACCGTACTTCGATTTAATAAACTCATATCTAGCCCTTGCGTCTCGCATATTTTTAAACTGAGCGCAATCATATAAATGTCGATGGTTACCACTACACAAACAACAATTCGCGGTAACTGCTGCGGGCGCCGAATATGTGAGAGTATTTGCATTATTAGCGGACTCACTGGCGACAAAAGATTCTGAGGTGTGATGAACGCGCCGGTCGCGTGAGGGCGACGTAACAACAGCAGCGGGTTTCGTATATGACGAATTTCGCGGGTTTGAGCGCTCCAAAATCTTAGCCTGATCTTGTATAAAAGCGATAAGCTGTTGTGTCGTAGGCACTTCCACATCCCGAATCGAAAGTTCAAAGGCTTGGATGGTTTGAGGATTCATCCTTCTCAAAGCGCATTGAAGAAAAATAAAATCAGTTAGATCTGTTATGCCTAATTCTTTTAGAGCTGAAATCGAAGCGGAGTATTTACTAACAAAGGTATCAAGAGCGTTCGCAGTGTGCGAGCAAGTTTTTAAGTCCAGTATATTATTGAGATAATATGTACCTAATGAGCGTTTGTCGTGGTATTTCTTAACCAAACTATCCCACAGTATTTTATATGTTTCACCTGACGGAATAATACCGGAAGTGAATTTTAGTGCGTCGTGGGTGAGTTTAGAAATTAGATACTGTACACGTTGCGAGTCAGAAAGCTGTTGATTCAAATGAATATTAGCTTTAAAAGACTGATAAAAGGTATTCCAGTTTTCAGGGCGTCCGTCAAAACTCGGAATTACTAAAGGTTCTAATTTCACTACGGACTTGATCGAGCTACTGGTCTCGAGTGAACGCACCTTAGAAGTGGTTAATATTTTATTTCTAACGCGTTTAACTCTCGAGTATAAATCATCAAATGAATCGAGGCAAGAATACTCGGGATTGACCGTAATCTTTGATAACAAATTTATATTATTTATTTTATCAACAATGGACTCAAATTTATCGCGTAACTCATCTATTATCTCCGTTTCAGCCAGAAAATTCTCGTTAGCTCGCGTTGATGAATCGAAAGAAATTATACCTTTCGACGATGTGTACATACGATTAATACGTCGAAATAATAATTCTTTCTTTTGATTCAACATAACCAACATGACTTCGCGGCTTGATTCGCTTTCCGTCATGTTTATAAAATAATATCACAATACAACTACAAAGTGATAGGTATATCTACCTAGTTAGTGTAAAAACACAAATTAAATTTAAATCTTAAAATGACTTAGCGTAAAGTACAGTGGTGGAGCGGTTAATAAGTGGGTAGGTATAAATAAGTTCAACTAAATTGAGTATAATGGATATTATTACCAATTAATACGTAATTCACCAAATCTAACAATTAATTATATTTAAATACGAGTCTACCAATAATTACGTAGTTCTCGTGCGTTTTAAACACAGAATTTACCAATTTTACGTAAATCTGTGAGCGAGGAAAAATGGCGGCAAGAATTCACTAGAATTACGTGAATCTTTTTTATGATATGAATAGAAAAGTAAATTCACCAATATTTACGTGAATCACTGGCCTATCCGTACTCGTAAGGACCAAATTATATGGTCAGGCGTGTAAATAGCCCGACCAGGGTGTGATTGCTCAACAGTTAGCGTACGAGGTGTAGGGAAGTAAACCACTTCTATCGATCAAAACAATCATGCCAGCACTAACCTGCAACACCGACCAAGTCCCGATCCTCCAGAAGGCAGCGAGCAGCGCGAGGTTTCTACGGTCTCTTGCAAGGTATTGACCGGCCGGTCACGATCGTAGACTGGAGCACTCCACATACACCTTGTAAAGGTTACAAGCGAGTCCAAACACTACACGGCTATAGGACTAACGGAAAATCAGCTTCTTTTCACGAGAAATATAACTGATGTCCGTGGCGGAACAAAATTTTTATATTAAAGGCGTCTTCTTAGCGAAAAGCGATGAGAGCAGGGTATGTCCGTTTTTTCTTGCACCAATCAGGTGCAGCGCGTTTACATTATTTGAAGACTGCTAACGCCATCTCTTGAGATCGTCGAGTACATTGGCAATATTACAGCAGTACCAGCACTAATTGCATTCGACAAACAGAATGTGGTTTACTATAAAGACTATGAAATTTATAATATAACGAAATATATTATGGTGCGATTATGTATGCATTTTATAAATATATTGGCGCTCCACCAATTTCTATAAAGCAATTGTGTTTTGTAGTTAAATAATGTAATGTTTTACTTAATTAAATAGTGCAAAATATACAAAGAATATATAAAAATAACCTATTAGTTCAATCAATGATAAAAAAGTAGACGTTTACTAAGCCAGTTTTCATTTACAATTTTCAAGTTCTAAGAATTCTCTATACTCTATGCAAATGATTGGGTGTTATAGAGAACAAACTTAGCGTTCGATTACGTGACACACATATAGTATGACCAATGCAAAATAATTTAGTAAAACATAAAACAAGAAGAGGTTCGTTGTTCATTACTGGTGTGTATGTGTGTGTGTTTACTGTAAGGTGTCGACAGTGTAAGCACTGATTAGTGCATGGATGGCGATGCTCTATCTGCTGTAGCACTGATCAGTGCCACTATTGAGGTGGTTTACTTTTGGAGTAGGGAATACAAGCTATTATATCGTGCAATAGCTAATGTTTATTTTTTATTGGAGATTTAAATAAAAAACTTAATTTTAGAAGATAGGACAGCATTTATTTATTACCTATTTAAAAATTATTTATTACTTATACCTACTTTAATTATAGCAAAATAATTAGGGTTCTGTATTCCACACCAGAGAAGCCGCTGACACAGCTAGTATGTACTTAATAATATTTTTTTATTTATTTAATTATCTTTATTGTACACTTTTAAGTAGTATATAGTGCAAAACAAGTAAAAAATGTTAAGGTATAACAATCGGCGGTCTTATCACACACGGCGATTTCTTCCAGACAATCTTTGTACGGATATTTTCAAATATAGTTGAGGGTGTCTGTAGTGTACTAATATAAGGTTATGTTAAAATATTGTATACTTAACACTACATTTACCTATATTAACTATAAACATGTTAGGTAACAAATAATAACTGCATTACAGATTGAAGTGACAATTTTACAAGATTCTGAAAAATCGTTTTCGAATTCGAAGTCAGCCCTCGGTCACAAGTATTTAAACCAAATCAAATCAAAACCATTTATTTCAATTAAACCAATTATAGGTATTTTTGAATTGTCAGGAGTCAGTCAGTCAGTCAGACTAAGTCAGTCGTGAAGCTAGTTGCCTGTTCCAATACATAGATCCTATACTCGACTCAAGGGCATCGAACCTTATCTAGAACATTCTACGCGGTTCTAAAAAATAAACAAATTCAATATATTTATTTCATAAAATTGATCATCAATTATCCGAAATCGTCAATTAAAAAAAAAATTATAATTTAAAATTATAGATCAACACACACAGAGTCACCGCTGTCGAAAGACTGACAGACGGGTCTAACTTACTTACAACCCAAGTAGGGTTGTGGAGGTCTGATGGCAGTCGTTTCACGTAAAATATCGAAGTTCGGACGTATGCTAGTTAGATTTAAAGCCGACCCCAATAGGCGCTGATGAAATGGTTCTTGTCTTTCCAGATTCGTGTAACAATAATATCAAATCTAATTCATTTATTTCAATTGAACCAATTATAGGTATTTTTGAATTGTCAGGAGTAGTAGCCAGTCAGACTATATCAGTCGTGAAGTTCCAATACGAAGATCCTGTGGAGAAGAACAGGCAAGAAACTTTAAGAACACTCTTTTTCAATAATTAAATTAACCTGTGTTCAAGAAGAAACAGGCAAACAAAATCCAGGGTACCAGTTGGCATAAAAAATGAATGAATTAATAATTAAATTAAATCTTGGGTATGATACTCCCTCCAACATTGGCCAACGCAGAGAAAAACTTTGCACTGGCTACAAAAAATGCTCGACATAGTGAGTTTCTTTGTAGCCATACATCGCACGCAGCGAGCTCTTTTAAATCTATTTTGTTTTGCCGTTATGCGCTCGCCTTCAATTTCGACATTTTCTGGAAATGGTTCTTTGAAGTATCTAACTTAGTACCGCGGTCGCTGGTGGTCTGCGAACGCGGTACCGAGGACGTACCATATTTGTAAATTAATTCCTCGGCTAACGCATAACGGAATTGCCGGTGCGTTATTTTCTTGCCTGGGCCAATGTTGGCGCAGTAAATAATATATGAATTTAAAATACTAATATTCAGCAACCTTTTAAAAACCTTAATGTACCATTTTATCCCGCGTTTTCGTTCAAGTAGATATTGGATAATTTTTGATTTTTAAGATCTACACCACCCATGATTTTGTTGTATTCCTCAACCACTTCGGGTTTAAGTAAATTTTGACCAGCTCGTCGGCCTTCGACAGGATCGGCACTGTGGTAGGTAGACACTGTGGTAACTAATTTCATATCTTTCCATGCGGTGACAGAAATGTCACCACAGTGTCTACCCACCACCGTCCCTCGTGCTATTCTTCGTTCATGTAGACTTTTTACATCCGCAGGGGTGTTTTGCCTGCGTCTGTTCAATGGACCCACTACATCGGTAGCACGCCTCTTGAGGTACCTACACAAGTCTACAGTATTGTGAAAATTGTCCATAAATAAAGTATAGCCTTTGCTGAAATAATCATTTATCAATTTAAGTACGACTTTAGCAGTGCAGCTGGAGAACCCACCAATTGGTTGTGATGGGGTCGACTTTTTCCTCGTATATAAAACTATATTTAGGACATAGCCTCTTACAGCCTTGCAGAGTTCGTAGCCTTTGATGCCAGATCGTGCTGCTTTGGTTCGGATACATTGTACCCAACTTAATCTACCTTTCCAGCAAAAGCAGCAACGATTAGTCTATAGAAAGCTCTCTGCAAGGGCTGTAAGCGGCTTGGAACTTTTCATTTAAATAATCTGATGATGGGTTTAATTTTAGCAATTTTAGCGGAATCCTGGCCACACCAATGCCCATCAATATAGTCATCGCTATAAGGCGATAAATATCCGGACGGATACGAATAATAACGGACGTCACCACCCTGTCATTTACTCTTGAAGCGGAAAAGATGCCCGTTTCGGACTCCGAAGCTTGGGCAATTGTCTGCCAGGCGTATCGATTCGATTCCTCAACAATAGTTTTTAGAGGAGGTTGGTCCCAAATTTGACAAAATATATCACAGGGTGAAGTGCCTTCAATTTTGGGGCCAACTTCTTCTGAGAATGGCTCCCTTCTACCCACAAAACCAGTACTGGAATGTTTTATATCATCTCAGTGTACGCTGAGTGTCAACCCGAAATTGCAAAACAGCAGCGTACTATGAGTAATAATTCCAATTGCAATAATTTAAAAAAAAAAATAAAAGGAATAACCACATGTTGCCACGTCAAGAAAGACACGTCACATCTATATGACATAGATGACACATTGTAGACATAGCAGTTATAGACTAAAAAAAATGATGTTTATGAAGTAGGTTACAATGTGTATTTAAATTATAGGCTAAGGTAACAAAAAAAAAAGAAGAAAAATGTACGTTGAGATTGAGGCTGCAATAAACTATATTTTCTTTCTTCTTTCTTTCTCATAAGTGCATATTGGTTTGAGGATACATTTGCATAAAAGCAATATATTTTCTAGTGATAGCTGTTACTTATTGTCGAAAAGCCAGTAAGTACATTCTCCTTAGTTGGATTCCCAACGCCTTCCGTTTTCTTCGAAACACTTCGAAACGCTGTTTCTTCAAATTCAAATGGGCGAAATGGTCTATATCTATCCAAATGATTCACCACTCTGTCACGTAGTCTCTTCAACTAGAATCCGTGATTATGAAGAATTCGTGATGAACATATCATTGGACTCCTGAAACAAAAATAAATCTATTGTAAGACTAAATTCATATAAATAATTGATAAGGTTTTGTGGTGTATGAGAATGAAAAGGCCCCAAAATACTGTTAAATACTATTATTTGTTTATATATGAAACACAGTGCAAAATACAACCAACCTGCACGATGGCAGATTTCAAGAGAAAAAGGGAAGAGGAAGAGAGTGTTGCCATTATATAAACATGTAAAACTAACTAGTTATTTAACATTGCAATCTTTATCACAACACCCTCCCTCAATGTGAAACTTCTATATATAAAAAAACATTGAATATTAAACTTACATCAAATTACAACTTAAGTTCAACAAATTAACAACAAGAAACAAAACTAATACAATCCTAGAAGACATTTGAACTTCACAAATTTAATCTTACCTAGTGTCAATAATATCAATATGTTTGATCTTATGATGGAATTTTGGATTTTTACATATTTTTATTATAGATTGATTATCTTAAAATATTTTAACATTCACAATTTTACATTAAAAAATTGATGTATAATAGTAAGTATACTTTACATTCTGTACTTGTTTTCATATACAAACAATACTTATATTCACACCTTACAAAGCCTAATGTAGTTATGACATCATGTCAATTCTTATTCCAATTTTTGGGTGAGTCTTTTAGTCCATACAATGACTTTTTCAACTTATACACATTATTATCTTTATTTTCACTGTAACACCCTTTTGGTAAAGATACATAAACATCACCCTTAATGTTACCATACAAAAATGCACTACAAACATCTAATTGATGAATAGGTAAACTATATTCATTACTGAAAGCTAAAAATAACCTAACAGAAGTTAACCTCGCTACAGGACTATAAATTAACGCAGTTCGAACCATAAAAAATCGAGTTTGGACACACCAAAAACACATTTGGATAATTTAATAGTTACACCGTACTCATTTAACCTTTGAAAAACTGCTTTCAAATGTTCCTTATGTAGTCTCGTATGACGTCATCTATATAAAAAAATCGAAACGACTGACCAGCCGACCTCAGGCCAAAGGTCATACGAGGAAATTCCCACAAACCGAATGGCGTGATGATCGCAGTTTTCTCGATATCCTTCGAGGCCACAGGTATAAAATGATACGCAGGATTTAAATCTAAACGGTTAAAAATAGTTTTCTTTCCCGCTAAGACATATTTAAAATCCTGTAATCGTGGAATAGCATAACGGTCTGGTTTGGTAACCGAGTTTAACCGTCTATAATCCCCTCACGGTCTAATCCCCCCATCCTTGTTGGGTACCTCATGCAATGGGCTTACCCATGGGGACTTGGATGGACGACAAATATCTAACTCGGCCATGATACGGAACTTCTCCCTGACCTTCTTATAGCGGTCTAGGGGTAAAGGTCTAGCTTTCGTGTATACCGGTGAACCCGAAGTCTCGATACAATGACATACGGAGTGTTTGGGTATCTCCTTGTACGATGTAGGCTTGGTTATATCCGGATAACTTTCCAATAACTTATGCTATTTATTGCTACAATCTAGAAACTTGATTGCCGAATCGCATGTGTCTTTTTTAACGAGAGATGCAACGACATTTAATTTAGTAATTTGATCTCTCAAGGTCCGCGCGCTTAAATCTACTAACAACCCATAGTGGCTTAAAAAATCGGTTCCTAATATAGGTTGTTTTACAGCGGCGATAATAAATGACCATTTAAAAGCTCTACGCAAATTTAAATCTAAATTTAGGTTACACGTACCGAATGACCATATTTCCGTCTCGTTGGCTGCGTACAGCTTGTACTCCTGGCCCGCGGAATTTTGTAACGCATGCTTCTTCATTGCTGGAATCACCGAAATGTTCGCACCTTTGTCTATTAAAAATTTTCGCCGTGGAAGCTTCTCCTCTCCAGTGGCATGAAGTGACGCATTTGGTGGCCTTGTCCTTGAACCTGTAGTGATAGAAGCAAAGCCAGTTCGGACCCTTAGGATTACGACTCTCGCTTCTATCCTGCGACTGAAGCCTCGAATTCCGTGGTGCTTCTGCCGCGATTATGCTGTTTCCTCAGTTCAGCAACTTCTACGCTGAGTTTTTTGACGAGCGTCGCTAGATCTGAAGTGTCCGTTTCCATCTTTGAGATGCGAGCTGCTACTGCTACTATCTCCGATGGTCTGGTCGCCTCCATAACTTTATCTGCGATAAGAGCTAACCCTTCCAACTCTTTCGCCTCCGTAACTGCGTGAACTGCTTGCACTGACGTGGGAAGGTGGCTGTTCCACATAATTCTTTCTATTGCCGTTTTTGTAAGTTTGGTGACTACCAGGTTTTGTTTGGCATTGTCCCCAAGTCTTTGCCCGTCGGTGCCCGCCTCGAACTGGACAAACCAGAGCCGGGGTTGGTCCGCCCAAAATTCAGGTATTCGAGATGTAACTGTAATGCTGGCCAACGCTCTCTCCTTCTACCTTAACGGACCCGGCTGTCGGGGCCGATCCAGGTAACGGTGGTGGCGCTGGTGCCAAGGCGATATGTTGCTGAGCCATAATAACACACAGATATACACAGACTCTAACTTCCGAAAAAAAAAATGCGCACTGCTATAACTATTACTATTCTAGGTCACTATTGTAACTCGGGGTCATCACTGTAAGGTTTAGTCGTTACCTTAATCAGAAGGGCAGGGGTGCATCAATAAATAGTCGGAGACGTGTGTCGGGTCTAAGTGCGTTTATTAACTGAATAAAACGTGACTGAAACTTAACAGCGGCGCAACCGCTCTAGTTACATTAGTCATACATCGTAGCGCTGAGTGTGCGCTTTAGTTACTTAAGACATACAATGTGTCCCTACAACACGTGACCACGATCGTTGCAATTCGATCGAAACTTCGGGTAACCAAATAAGGTATTATTTTACCTTGTAATAATTGTTGTCGTCACATCAAATACTCTTATTTATTTTATTAAAAATAGTGGCACACTATAATAGATTATAACACAGTTCACTATTTAATAAAAATAAGTTAATAGACATAAATTTGACTTTTTATACCTACCGGTATACGCAACGCTATTGGTTGATTGATAAATATTGATGAATAGTGTGGTTATAAATAGGGTAGGAATGTATTACAAATGGAGAAATATCACTTGAGTGCGGATAGAGGTACGAACAACTTGGCAGTTACTGTTAGTTAGTGATTTTCATAGTTTATATCAGTGGTTGTGAGACTGTTTTCTTACGTGATTATCGCAATTAAGTCCCGATTTGACCGTCTTATCTGTTCAAATCTCGAAAATAGCTACTTATTGGAATTTTTTTGTAGAAGTATGATCTTTACTGTAGTAGGTAAACTGATAAAAACGTTGATTTTTGTTAACAGATTTTTGTGAAGCATAATAAACAAGATTTTTTTTTATATATAACAGAGTACAGTGGATTTAAAAGAAGGTACTAAAGGCACAGTAATTAAAAGATTGACTACAAACATAAGCAAGGATTAAATCAAATGTTCAACAAATATGCTGTATTATTACCATTAGAGGAAAGGAATTTTAGGTATAGTTGCATCCTTAATCCTATAATAATCTATAACGTGAAGTACATTTTATGTAGGTGTGGTGTAGTATTTCCTGAACTTATTGTACCTAATAACGGTAGATTGAGTATAGAGTTCTTCATACAAGGAAATATAAATGTAACTGAAGTTACTAGCACTGTAGTTAGTCCTAACGATTTGAACATATTATAAAGTTGATAATCTATCAATAAGGCATAATATAAGTTCAGATATAATTGAACATTCTATTAATAGACCTAAAGGATATATCAATAATAACTATGGCAGAAAATATGACATCCGAGGATGTAGTGAAGCATTTAGACTTGACTGATAAGAAACAAGCTAATCAGGAGTTCAGTATAGCTGATATTGGTGCCGATTCTATTGTTTACTCGACTAAACTAAAACCTGACTTAATTTCTTCATATGAAATCAACCTAGTGTTCTTCCTAATAAGGTCTATTTGTTACTAGCATCTATTTCTCAGCGCCGCTAAATTTCACTAAAACCTGTCAACGTATACTCAACTTTATTTCCACGCATCGAGAGTCTCCATTTATTCAAACGCTGTATAATTGCCGTATAAAAACTTGTTTAAAACGAACAAGGATGTTTTTAATCTACACCTACGAAGACGCTTACTAAAAAACAGAGCAAATGAGATGGCATTCAACGGATAGCGGCTCTCGCAACGTGGTATTAAAGTTTATTTAAGACTTTAGTCGACAAAGAAATTGCTTATTTCGATAGCGCCATATGTTACCTACTTGTTTCAATTTGAAATAAGACCTTGTTTTGAAGTGTACAAGGTTTACATCGTATATGAAGAAAATTTTGTGAAATTTAATTTAGCGAGTGAAGTAACAGAATTGGGACCATTGTCCCTGAGTCAGATTAAAAAGACACTTACAATATTATGTAGAGCCTGGAAGAAATTGCTTTTTAAGCGATAAGGCCGCCCTTTGTACAAATCAATATCGTAAACTAACCTTAAGCAATATGTTCGAGTGTTTTGAGGGTAGTTGTAAGTTCTATACAAACTTAAAAAAGCTCTTCGTAATTAATTCAAATTAAATTATAATTAAAGCATATTTATTTTAATTAATGTTCAAGAATTGAAAATAAATACACTACCTGTCAGAACAGTGTTTATTTCCTTCAATTAAACTTTTACAACACAGAGAATACTGTCATATACTGCAGATTCCATTGAAAACACTATGGTAAACTCCTGCCAGAAAAGAATGGCAGACTTTGAAGCACAAATGGAAGACTTAAAAAAGCCCAATGCTCCACCTTCTATTACATCTTTAGCAGCAGAATTTACAAACTATAAATTGTTTGTAACACAGGCACTTTGTATGCTACAAAAACAAGTGGAACTGTTGAACATGAATTTTGATCAGATGGAAATGAGAAGCAGACGCAAAATGCTGATGCTCCATGGCATTCCCGAATCCAGCGATGAGAATACTGCGCAGATGCTGACTGGTGTTGTACAGGACCACTTGAAGTTGGAGAATTTCAGTGTTGACAGCATCAGACGGTGTCACAGAATGGGTAAGCCACGTACTGCTAAGAGTCCACGCCCTCTTTTAGTCAAGTTGCAGGATGTAGCGGTGCGTGACAAGATCTGGTTCGCGAAAACTAAGCTCAAAGGGTCCGGAATAACCATGTCTGAGTTTTTAACGAAGTCCCGTCATGAGGTTTTCATGGCAGCCAGAAGTAAGTTCGGCATTTCCAAGTGTTGGACAAAAGATGGTTGCATATATGTCCTTGGGCGCAATAACACCAAGCATTGGATCACATCTTTAACTGATGTTAGCACAGTCGACTCCGAAGTAACTACAAAAACAGGTCCGACAGCTGAGAAGGTCACGAAGTCGAGACGAGTTGCTACAATGAGGAAGTAAGCCGCCCCTTCATTCATTTTCTACCATCCGGGTGAAAGGTAAACAAAGATCTTCCATTTCAATGTGTTTAATCTATGATGTTAATTCCAATGCTGACTGATACCCACTATTTTTCTTTTTTTGTTTTGTTTTTGCACTGTACCCAATAAACATATATTTACAACTTTTATTTATAATTGTTATGCGGTAACTGTCAGAAATGACAACATCTAGCATGCCAGTCAAAGTTACGTCATAAAGTTTGTTCGGAAAGTATAATAGTTTAAAACTTTTTGTTTGTTTGATAGTTATAAAAAATCCATTATTTTTATTTGTAATTGTTATTACATATTTAACGCCCGGATGTGTATCCTTTTATTTGTAATTATGACAAATTTTAATGTGTTAGGTTTAAAATATTAAAATGTATCACTCAACTGGCGGGTGGACAGTGTGCATTGCTGGTTGTACTAGTTTGTAATTGTAACCAGGTTATATTAATTTTATTTTATTAATATAAATATTATTAATTTACTATATTTTATCTTTATTATAATATATTATGTGTGATAGTGATTTAAATACTAGTAGTGAGTCAGAAAGTTTTTTTTCTGTTAGTAGCGATGATAGTTACGTTAACTTGCTGAAACTCTTCAGTGTTATTTTTCCGATGTTGTCAAAAACTTTAATGTGGTTCATATCAATGCCCAGAGCATTCCGGCTCACTTCCCTGATATGCTGGCAAGTTTTGACTGTAAGAATATTCACGCGCTATTCTTATTTCTGAATCTTGGCTAAAACCTTGTCTTTCTTCCAACTCTTATAACCTACCAGGCTATCGACTTATACGTAACGACCGTACGGGTAGTGCCGGTGGTGGTGTTGCCATATACCTAAGGGACTTTTTACAATTTTCAATTATTGATGTATCTACACAACCACCATCGCGCGATTCCGAAGAACACGTATTTACCGAAGTTATGCTCAATCGAGTGAAGGTCCTGGTGGGTGTACGAGTATATTACTATTACTTTGCTTCTTTCGAAAATATACTTGAAAATCTTGTCTCTTCTTACAGTCATACTATAATAATGGGAGATTTTAATACCTGCTTTCTCAAAAATGATTCACGTTCTTCTTCTCTTCATACCATCGTAGGCTCTTGCAACATGACTATTCTTCCTCTATCAGCCACTCATCACTTTCCCAATTCAACTCCTTCTCTTCTAGATCTTATGATAGTTTCCTCGCCCCAGAACATAGCTAAGTTTGGTCAATATTCCGCTGACTCCTTTTCCTATCATGATCTCCTTTACTTGTCCTACAAAATTCGTCCTCCTAAAGCAAGGCCTAAAATTCTTCACCAGCGCAATTTCACTGCCATGGATCTTGACGAGCTTCTTGAGGATGCTAACAATATCGACTGGTCCCTTCTTTTGAATTCTGAAACGGTAGATGTAAAAGTAGATATTCTCACCTCTAGTCTACATATAGCTATACGACAAACACGCTCCGGTTCGAGAAATTAAATTAAAACACCCTCCGTCACCATGGCTTACGCAAGAGATTAAAGCTATCATTGCAAAAAAGGCTGCAACTAAAACAAAATACAAACGCCGACACTGCGGTAAGGTGTGTAGGAAAGCCCAACGCCAACACATTTACGAGTCTGTTCAAAACAGCGATTCAGCTAAAATATGGAATTTCCTAAAATCACTTGGAGTTGGAAAATCACGACAAGAAACAATTCATAATAATTTAAGCATTGGTTTACTTAATCAACATTTCACAGCTTCGTCTACTTTTGATAGGACAGCCAAAGCGAAGACTTTGGAGAACCTTTCATATCTTCCAACTCCTGATTATGTTCCTTTTAATTTTAATCAAGTATCCAGTTGTGATGTTAAAAGAGCATATTATCAATAACTTCCAACGCTGTTGGAACTGATTGTGTCAGCCGTAATATGGTTCTCCCTGTTTTAGACATCATTTTAACCCATATTTTAAACTTTTCGTTAACCAGTAGCGTCTATCCTTCAACATGGAAAGATGCTCAAATAATTCCTTTACCAAAAAAGTCTAACCCTGCTTCCTTCACTGATTACCGCCCAATCTCCATACTACCATTCCTTTCAAAAGTTATGGAACGTCTTGTCCATGATCAACTTAACACATTTCTTAATCAAAACAACCTTTTAAATCCTTTCCAGTCCGGCTTCCGTCCTGGACACAGTACTACTACAACCCTTGTCAATATTACGGATGACATTAGATCAGGTATGGAAAATGGCTATCTTACGGTACTTTCTACTTTACTAGCTATACTCCGCTCTCTTCATATCTCTAACGGTGCTTGATTGGTTTCATAGTTACCTGTCTGGCCGCCGTCAACGTGTTCGAATCGAAGAAGCCCTTTCTCCGTGGTGAAATACTTCTGCTGGTGTGCCGCAGGGTGGCGTTTTGTCCCCGTTACTCTTCACAATTTTTATTAACTCTATCTCCTCTAAACTTCTTTCATCCTACCACCTTTACGCTGATGATCTGCAAATCTATACAGCGCTCCTCTCGAACAGCTAGCGGGAGCCATTGATATTATTAATAAGGATTTAACGCACATAGCTCACTGGAGTGCACAACATGGCCTCACCGTAAATCCTGTAAAGAGTCAGATTATTATCGTAGGTAGTCCTAGACTTATTTCTAGAATTGAATGGTCGAGGCTCCCTCAGGTTACTTTTAATGGCATAATTTTACCTTACAGCGACAGAGTAAAAAACCTGGGACTTTACATCGAAAAATCTTTGTCTTGGGGTCCACAGCTGCAGGAGGTCAGCCGCAAAGTGTTTGCATCGATAGGATCTTTGAGAAGATTGCGCAACTTTCTTCCTATTGGCACTAAAACTGCACTGGTCAAATTCAATTCAAATTAAAAAAAAATCTTTATTTCATAAAATTGACCATCAATTATTCGAAATCGTCGATTAATAAATAATTATTATAATGAAAAATTATAGATCAACACACACAGAGTCACCGCAAAATGATTAAAGAAAACAAAATGGATAACATAATATCACATCTGCCTGTTTCGATCTATAACCGCCCGTTTCCAAATGATTGAGCCTTGTGAGAAGAAATCGGGCAAACAAACTCACGGCCACTCTTTTAAAAAAGAAAAACCAGACAGTTTCAACAATATTCAGTAAATATCACATCATTTTGTTGTGTGCTATTATGTATTTAAAATTAAAAGTGAATAAACTAGAAAAAGAATATGACACTAGGGAAACTGAAAATTAAGGAAAAAATTAAAAAGAAGAAAAGAAAAACGTGAGAGATGGAAAATAAGAAACATATTAGCTCACATTAGATTTCTATTACAATTCCATCCCAAGCGTTTTTATCCTGTATATAATCGCCTACTGAGTAATAGCCCTTAAGGCATAGCTGTCGTTTTACTGTAGACTTAAACTTGTTTATACTTAACATTTGAATATTATCTAGGATTTTATTATAATATCGCACACATTGACCTTGAAACGACTTGTTAATTCTTTGGAGCCCAGAGGCAGGTAAAGGTTAAAAGCGTGTATATCACTTTTTTTTAACAGAAGTGATCTTTATTTTTACGAAGGTAAATTAGATTTTCATAAATATATTGGCACGCTACCGTCATTATGTTAATTTCTTTAAAATCAATATGAGGGCCCCATTGAAGCTTAGAATAAAGAGTAATGCCTAAGAATTTTGTGGTATCAACTAGTTCCAACTCGTCTTCATTAAGTAGTATAGTCGTTTTCACCTGTTTAACGTTTGGAGTAGTGAACCGGATACATTTAGTTTTTTCTCCATTAAGAAGTAAATTGTTAACGTTAAACCAGCGAACCACTTTCGAAATAGCATCGTTTACGTCGTCAAAATTTGTACACATACGTTTTAGCCTAAATAAGAGTGAAGTATCATCCGCAAACAATACTATTTCGTGGTTGTTCTTAACAATATAAAGTAAGTCATTAATGTAGATTAAGAACAAAAATGGCCCAAGTATAGATCCCTGCGGAACGCCCATTTTTACCACAGACCCTGGAGATAGCTTGCCATTAATATCGACTTTCTGAATCTTATTACTTAGATAAGAAGTAAGAAGATCCAGCGCCGTATCTTTGATACCGTAGTGATATAATTTCCTGATCAGAGTTTCATGAACAACACAATCAAACGCTTTGGATAAATCGCAAAAAATGCCTAGAGAATCGTGGGCATCCTCCCAGTCATCAAATATATCAATATCAGTTGTAGAGCGACCCCTTGTTAAACCGAATTGCTTATTATGTAACAAATTATGGCAATTAAAGAAACTTCGCATTTGATCATAAACAATTTTTTCAAAAATTTTACTGAATAGACCTGAATTAGACCAATTTCTGTACTACCAGAGTACAGAAATTGGTCTAAAGTTAGTTGGGTCTGAAGTACTGCCAGATTTGAACAATGGAATGATTTTACTAGATTTCATCAGATCAGGAAATACACCACTATCTACTGTAGCGACGGGAACTCTCGCACAGCTTATATACTCCTTCGATTGGAAGAATAACTCTTTACTACGCGAGAGGCACAGACTGGTGGCACCAAACTCGAATTTAGAATACGTTCGAAATATTTTATGAAGAATAAATTTTGAAGAGAAGAGGGTCGCCGGGCAGGCAGAAGACGGTCTGGACGACGATCGTGCCAAAGGTGCACGGAATAATTCAAGAAATAGTATTTATAATTAATTTGCGTGTGTGAAGTTATAATTATTATATGAATAATCTGATCTTGATTATATCGCATAGTGCGTTTGTTAATTTTCCTCCTCCAGCTAACACCTATCGTACCCCGATACCCTAAAGCCCCAAGCTTTACACGTTATACGTGGTTTATACGTGGTGGAAGCTTTATATATGGTGAAGTACGCCGGAGGTGATTTAGAAGAAGTACTCCAAGCGTTACACATGGTGGAGTTGCCTAAGGTGTCTAAGAGGAAAAGCATTACCAAGCAATTGATGATCGCTACGGACGTGGTGTGAAGATACATCATGTTGAAGGTTCGAGAAGAAAAGGAAAAACATCGAAGGGTTTTCAAGTCGTCGAGTAGAGCGACTCTCCTACATATCACAGATAACCATTTGAATTATTTTATCGGTGTTCTCTCTGTATAATTTTATTTATGCATTAGAGCGGATTGTAAGTCGTTTGCGGGGGCCAGAGGAGAATCCTTCCAAGATTTCCTAAGGCAGTTTAAAGTAATTTGTGCAATAAATAAATGGGATGAGAAAGACAGATCATTAATTTTGGGAGCGTATTTATCGGGTGCAGCTCTGATGTTCTATAAAACAATATTCTATGATGATATCATGTTTGAGGAAATTGTACTTAAATTGGAGAAAGAGTTCCCGTCGTTTGTTGACGATATTGCGAAATTTTATAATGCAAAACAATTTAGACATGAAAGCAACACAGAATTTTTTTATAGATTGTCGTCATTAGCAAAATAAGCAAATATTACTGACGACAAGAAGTTTATTAATGCATATTTAAAATCTATGGGATTTTATCAGAAACAATTACTATTACTACTACTAGTTAAGAGAAGAATTGAGAGACACAGTCATTCAATTAGCAGAAGTAACTGAGACCAGTAGATTTGAAAATAAAAATATTAATCTCCCAATAAACCCACAGCAAGGGTTAGAGCATTCTGTTCAATTCAAAAGAGAAGAGGATGTCATCATGAACAGACCGAACCAAAGAATCAATAGGTCTTATGATGGTTGTTCGCCAGGGTCTCCAAGTGATAATGAGGGTTATAGAAGTGATCGCGACGCGTTTCATACACCACGGTACAATTTAAGACCGCGGACAGAGGGTGCTAATCAGAATTTAAATTATAGAAACGAAACACCACGCACCACTCGCCAGAATTTTCGGCAAGGATTCGGCAGGAGAATCTGAGGAGAATGGAGTTGGATGCCGAATCTGGAGATGAAATACAACTCCATACGATGTTGAAAGCAAATGAATCTGGTCAGTTCGTTCCATTTATTACTCTTAATATTTGTGGGGTTAATTGCAATGCTATGTTAGACACAGGTGCTTCAGTCAGTGTTATTGAAGGGACACTAGCGCGCAAGTTACATCTTAAAATATGTGAGAATGATAACACGACGCAAATTCGGAGCATAACCGGTTCTGCTGTGAAGATCACGGGACGGTGTAGAGTCAATGCATTAATAGAGAACATTTTAGTGAAGTTAGATTTGTTTGTAGTAGAGGATATTAATATAAAATTGGTGCTAGGAATAGATTTTCTTAATAATAATTCATGTATGATTGATTTTGCGGATAGAGTATTGTTATTGAAAAAACATTTTATAATACCTTTTGTAAACGAAGATGAGATTCAACCTTTAAGTTCGTTGGTTATTGAGAAAGATATTATGAGCTGTAAGGTAGAAAAAGAAACTCGCATACTTCCTCAAATAGAATATTTATGTTTCAATAAGACAATTGATCAGAAGGATGACATTGTTACTAACACTTTAAATAGTAATATAAAACTAAAGGAAAATGAGGTCAACACGTTAATAAATTCGGAAGCTAGTACAGGTAGTGTTGATGTAAGTTGTTGTTCGGATAAGCAGAATGTTGTAGCAGATTTTCTTAGTAGCAATCCGTTGGTGGAAGAGCTGGAGGAACGTGAACCTGCTCCTGTTCAAGATGGACTACAATTGCATAGGATTGACTATGTTAGATTGCAGGATGTTCAGCGTAAAGATTTTTTCTATAGGCGAATTTTTCCTGTTTTAGCTAGTAGAAATGTGAAGGTATACAAAGGATTTCTAGTTGTGAATCGCATCCTATGTAAGAAAGTCAGAAGAATAAATGGTATTAAGAACATAGTTGTTGTTCCAAAGTCTTTATTAACAGAGTTCCTGCGAGAGCTGCATGATGATACATGGTCAGGTGTTCATCTAGGTCCAATGAAAACGTTATCCAAATTTAGAGAAAGGTTGTTTATTTCAAAGGCTGAAAAGGAAATAGAGAGACATGTTGAAACCTAAATACACTGTCATTCCTATTAACATTCTCCTTCAAAATTGATTCTGCAAAAGCTGGTGAGGAGTTCAAAGATTTAGTAGTCGACACAGGAATATTAGTAAAAAAGTTCTCAAAAACAGAGGCTACTTCTATATCTGACGTTACTTGTTTGTTGTTAATTTTCAAACTAAACTCATTGCTTTGGTTGTGCTGCTTTCTAGTCTCACTATTAATAATGTTCCAAGTCATCCTAACCTTATCATCGCTACTTTTAATCCCTGAACTCAGAAAACGAGACTTTGCTAATTTACAAAGCTTCCTAAACAATTTAGAGTATTCTTTGACATATATGTGAAATTGTTCACTATTATTGTAATTTCTTTCATCATATAACTCATAAAGTCTCTTTCTGCTCTTGTGTAAACCTATAGTAGCCCATTCACTAAATGTGGCATTACCTTTAACTACAGGGTGTAAAAACTGAATTAAATTCTGAACAAAATGTATCAAAAAAACATTGAAGGAAGTATTAGGGTTGGAATCTATATCTAAAAATGGTAAGTTGTAAGCTATCTCCAGCTTGTTTGCCAACAAATTGGCAGAATCATAATTACAATTAATGTCAATTTGCTCAATAAATGCAATGTTTTTAGCCAAGTTCTTGGTTGTTATTGTAAGATAATATGATAGCGATACTGCTATCTGTCTCTTTAAATAAATTGAAAGATAATGTCTACCTTTCGTCAAAAAAACATTATTACTAACAATCTTGTTAGTGTCAATAAGATGAAACATATTATAATTTGGACCATTAATTTGACATGCCAAATTATGCATAGTTATATTTAAATTGGTATGTTTGCAATGGTAACATTTAGCAAGGCTATAGAGAGTATTTCTATAACACAAATGGGTCTAAATTGATAACTCTATTATGTGCTGCTATCTTTTCTGGAGAAACTATAACTGAAATGTCTAAAGAGCTAGAAGTAGAGAAGAGTATGTTAATTAAACTATTAAATGAGAGTACAGCTTCTGTTGGCTAATATTCAGAGAACTCTGAATCAGTAAGTGCTATAGCATCAGTAATTGCAGCTACTAAGAAAGTGCCTGATAAGAATATTAGGGATCAAAAGTAGGATATACATAAGAATAAAATAGAATAGAACAGTATTTATTTGTGTTTCATTTATTCTAAAGTTTATGATCTAAATTTAGTGCACCTACTTCACCCATTTCTACACCACCCTAGGGTAGACTAGTAGAGAATGCCTATGGCATTAAGTCCGCCATTGTACATTTTTGTGCATAAAGTTTTAATAAATAAATAAATAAAAAAAAAAGATTTTTACATTTTCGCTCAATTACCAAATTTTAGGTATTCGTCAGTCAGGCACTTATTTATCTACCAAAATATCTATTACTTATACCTTTAGACTTATTCATTGCTCTTTATCTTTTCAGGTAAAGGCCAACTGTAAGTTATCTATTTTCGTCTGATGCTGAAGCCGAGCAGCAACAGTAGCAGCAGAAAAAAATTAAAGATTTGAAGACTTCAACATCAACCAAGTCAGCGGTGCCTGCGAAGAGAACGATGGAAGATCAATCATCGAATACAGACGATAAAAAGAAGAAAAAAACCAGATCGTTAGCAACATTCACGGTAAAAAATTACAAACACTGCTTTTATATTAATTACACTCGTCGTGTAGAGAATGGTTTCTCTTAGCAATGTGATGATAAGAAGCCGGGAGATACTATGTGGAACTAAAAATATATGATTACGGAGAAATTGAGCGTGTAGCACCGATAAATCGCTATAGGCATGCGAATTGCAAATGTAACACCAAAAAATCGCATTGAGATAGGACGCCTGCATGGCAGCATTTAAAAGACTAAATAAAACTGAGTAATGCAACATCCAGAACAGCTCGATGTTGAGCAGATGTGGCTGAACTTAAGCATCAATGGGAGAAAGATTTTAGTAGGCACCGCGTATAGACCGCCATGGTTTGACCTATCTAGATTCTTGAACGGTATAACTGACAGCATTACTGCATTATCCCCTTACGACAATGTTATTTTATTAGGGGATTTCAATGTTAATTTATTAAATAAAGATCACTATAATACTACTACTACCGGCTACCTTAAATGATTTCATCAATTACACCCAGATGAATCAAGTAGTACAGTCACCAACGCACTTCGTGGGAGGAAGTGGTACTCTAATAGATATTATTTGCACAGATATAAAGGTGCGGAATGTTGTGGTGAATCACATCAGTGAGCTTGGAGGTCACTCATTCATAACTTGTGAGACAGTGATTGGGAAGGAGAAGACTAAACCAAGAACTGTTGTTTATAGACCACTAAAGGATATATTAGTAGATAACTTCACAACAGACTTGGAATCTGTACCATGGCTGCAGATAAGTAGTTTATATGATGTCAACAGCATAGTTGAACAGTTCATATACGCTACCAATCAGCTATTTGACCTCCATGCTCCCATAAAAACTAAAACTTTTAAAGACCACCCCACTCCATGGATTACAGACAATATAAAGCGGATGTTTAAACTAAGAGATGAGGCAAGAGCGAAATATCGTTCCTTAAAGACACCCACAAGTGAGGAATATAGAGTTGAGGCTGCCCGAAGATATTATATGGACCTCAAAAACTATGCGACGTTCGCTCTGGCCCAAGAAAAACAAGTATACTTCTCCAGGGATATTATTAAAAATCTAAACAATCATAAAGTATTATGGAGGAACCTAAAAACACAAGTCTTGCCTAATCATAAGGACCGCATGCTCCCGGGCCACTTTGACGACCCAAATAATATAAATAGAGCTTTTCTTAGTGTCAGCTGACATTCTTTGAGTTTAACAGCTATGGGACTCCACAAACTCAGTTTGTGCTCAGGACTGTCAGCCAAAGGGTCGTGGTACGGCAACTGCCCTAGCGGATGTAATAGAAAATATCCTTGAGGCTCGTGATAGGGGTGAGGGGATGATACTGGCTCTCCTAGATTTCTCCCGTGCGTTTGACGCCATTAAGACCACATTATTGCTTTCCAAAATGGCTTACTATGGATTTGCAACGGAAACAATAAAATGGTTTGGAAGCTACTTAGAAAATAGGTCTCAATTTGTTGAAATCCGGAAGGAAGACGGGACAGTCTTGTCGTCTCCTCCACTACCTGTCTCACGCAGGGTACCTCAGGGTTCAATTTTGGGGCCTCTTCTTTACATCTTGTACAGTGCTGATATTACAGAGTCATTCAAACACTGCAAATATCATATGTATGCAGATGATATTCAACTGTACATATCTTGTAAGGCTGCAGAGGTGTTGACGGCTGTACAAAAAATGAATGCTGACTTGCAGAGAGTTGTCATTTGGTCTGAGCATAACTCCCTGGTTCTGAATCCGGTGAAGTCTAAATATATGGTTCTGGGTAGTAAGAAGGCAATCAGTACCATGCTGTCAGTTGGAACAGATGTAACAATTAAAGGTGAAAAGATAGAAAGAGTAGACACAGCAGTTAACTTAGGGCTGACAATGGACCCAGAACTACACTTTGAGAAGCACATAGTTAATTGTATGAGGAACTGTTTTTATAGACTAAATACTCTATACGTAATCAGAAAACACTTGAGTGTAGCTCTGCGCAAACAGCTTGTTGACACCCTGGTACTAGCAAAGTTAAACTACTGCGATACAGTTTATGGTCCATGCCTACTAGCGAGAACCAATAGATTGATTCAGCGGACACAAAATGCATGCATAAGGTTCTGTGTGGACATACCACGAAGAAGCCATGTCACCCCTTTTGCAAATCAAAACAACATATTAAAAATGGAAGCTAGAAGGCGTTTACACATGGCTGGTCTATTGTTTGGTGTCATCACTACACAAAAACCGATGTATCTGTATGAGAAATTGAGTTGGAGGGAACATCAAAACAAAAACCACATACGCTTTGCAACAAAACCATTGTCGATTCCTCAACACAAAACTGCAGCTTTCAGGGGGAGTTTCAAATATGCAGCGACTCACTGTTGGAATGACCTGCCACCACCCTGCGAGGCCTGAAATCAAAACGAAACTTTGTAAAACATTTAAAGTTACATTATCTGGCAACACAGAAATCCACATAATACTCATAACAAGTACAATAATTCGAATGGAATATAAAACCTGACTCCAATATATATAATAGATATTGTGTTTGTGGTGAATATTATGTGGATAAATGGATATGTATATGTGTGTGTGTGTATATGTATATATGTATACTTATACAGTAACAAATGTTGTATATATATATTGCATTATTTATTTACTAACAACTCTTCCAAATTACATTCACAAATATATAAACATATAGCTATTACATAATTTTTGTTATTAATTCTAACCTTAAGGGCCATGGCCTCAGAAACGGTTCAGTGATCTAGGTCTCCAACAGGTACTGGCAGTAATTACATCCTTTCCCCGCATGTTTGACTAGCACATGTGCATCTGGAGTGAACAATGCTGGCTATTTGCTGAAAACATGACACTCAGTTCAACGATACACACACACTTCTTACTACACTCACGATACACACTACATTTTTATGAAACGCGCCTAATATTCAATAAATAGCATTCAACTGCACTTACATAACTTGTGTTTGGGTTTGTTGGTGGGACGCCATTACGTCACCCAAGGTTGTGCTGAAAATCAGCGCTGTGGCACCGATTCCTTTGAGGTTGAGGCAACAGCAATGCTGAGCCATATACCTGATTTTGCACATGCGTGACGCACATAGCAACATGTAAATTGAAAAACGACAAACAAAATTTATAAGGTATTGTTTTTTCCATACTTTTTGACAATTGTATTACAGAGAATCCACAGACAGATTACCACAGACTACAAATTTTTTATCCGACCATAGATAAGGCTAATTTCGTTTTTTATTTTTGTCATTTGCTTCTTTTCCTTATATAGGTACATGTTCTTTGTTTAAATATGCCTTGTGTGCGTCAAATGTTTGTGCAAAATATAATGATTTTCTTCTTTTAAAACTCGACAAGAATTCAAACACTGCCCTATAGATTTTGTCAGTACTTATTTTTAATCCTATTATAATAAATACACTGCATTTCTGATTTAAAAAAAAAATCTCATTTCATATAATAATTTGTGTAAACCATTTAATATAAATATATGTAAACATGTAATCATATATACCATACTGTACATGTAATCATATATTTTATTTTACAGTATCACCCTCGTCTACTCTTCAGATGCAATGCAATAATTATTCAGAAGTAATAGAATGTGATATTATGTCTACCTACCTACGGTTGAAATACCGTTAAAAAATTACGATGTCATTAACGAATATTCATAAATGTGATAGTCTACTACGAACTGAATTTGAAATTATTTATAAATTTCAAATGCTTTTAAAAACAAAATCGTAACACATCGTTTGAATCTTGCACAAGGTGTTGAATATATCACTCCTGAAACATTCTTGTATCAGAATAATAACTCATATTCTGAAACTCATGCAGATTACCGTAGTAAAAATACATGTTACTAAAACCTCATGAACATCAATTGAAATAATTTAATACGAAATATGAAATTGTTTGTGATAATACGAATATTAATGATATGTATACGAATGTAATTGAACGTTTAAAATGTGAAATGTCAGAATTCTTACAACAAGAATCTGGTTGGTCTCATCATTCATTGAGCCATTTTGAAATTAATGTTAATAAATATTGTCCGTTGACAGGAGACAAACATATTTATAAATAGCAGGGCCCGCGGTTTCACCCTCGTAAGTCCCGATCCCGTGGGAATATCGGGATAAAAAGTAGCCTGTGCTAATCCAGGTCTCCAGCTATCTACATACCAAGTTTCATCGCAACCGGTTCAGCGGTTTTTGTGTGAAAGAGTAACTAACTACATATCTTCGATCTCAAATAGCACTTCGTAAATTTATATATGACATTATATTGCCAAGACAATCACTGTTTTTTATGGAGCGTTGTCGCTTGGTTATTTATATCCTAGCAAGTTGAACGTATGTCGAACAAGTTCATATCCACACTATAGCTCTGTATTCAATATCGAGGAAATGTCATTCTCCGTCTCATATCAAGACATAAAATATTTGAAAGAAACAATAACATAAGTTTACGAAATAAACAATAAGATTGAATATGTCACCGGACCTCTGTATTTAACAAATAACAGAAAATCTACACATGTGAATTTTGTCTTATTAAAAATCTATTACGATTAGTAAGACGACAACTGACAAATCACAAAGGAATTTTTTTTCTTTGTGAAGCATTACAAATCAATATTACAGCAGTGAAACAAAGTACAGATCTCATATGTGTGGGATGTATATAGGTATGGGTAGGTGCGAGTGTGCGATTATGAGGTAAATGAGACGGAATGCGTGTGAGCGGTAAGGAAGATGTGAGTGAGACGGACAGATGTGTGAGGAAGAAAATAGAGAGATATGGCGGGGACTGTGATGTGTAGTGAGTGCGCGTCGAAGTGGATTGAGACAAGAAAAAAGAAACGGTTAGGGGCAAGATGCGTGTAACAGGTTTTCAAGTTTTATTTCCGCTCCCTCCCACATTTGGAGGGTCGTCCTGTTCAAAAACGGGCTACTACAATGGCTCCAAGACGAATATACGTTTACCACGAGTTTGAACGACGACTATTAACACAAAAATATGGTTAACGGCAGCGTGGATAAAGAATCGCTGGTACACTTATCAAAGGATATTATTCCAACGTTTAGCGGAGTCGAGTCGAAGTCCTACCCAATCAGTGAATGGGCACAGGGTGTGAAGGACCATGCGGAAATTTTCGTATGAAGCCAAACACTTTTGTTTGCCACTTTTTTTTGAAACGGTGGAATTATTGCTATGCGCGCATGAAAACATGGGAACATCTAAAGGGTGGTATATCCAAAGAATTTTCAGACACACTAGACCAAAAGACAGCACATGAAACGATGTCTACGCGCAGGAAACGTTCAGATGAATCTTATTTGGAGTATGTCTTCATAATGTAAGGAGGTAAGATGCCGCATTATGTACGTATAAAATATATAATTGAAGGCATTCCCGACTTGGAAATTAACTAGCTACCCCGAAACAAAAGACAAACTTAAGATCTACGAACAATTCACGGAAAAAAAAAGAACGAAGTACTAAAATGGCGACAACAACAAACAAAAATCAAGTATATCAACGACAATATTCATCAAGCGTTGAGGTGCTATGGGTATGGCAAGCGTAATCATGTATCGGAACTAGAGTTGGGCGCCATACCGGTAAATTACCGGTATGGCAATAAACTTCCATTTCATTCAGATGTGTCAGTTGTTAGCCAGCAAGCAGGGATATTTTATAATATATAACATGAGTACTGTCTATATTACAATGGAGTGTGTAATTATATTACTTCTGACAATCCTGAATTATTCTGTATCTTCACCAATTATAATGGCTGTAAAATGAGAAGTCTTTGTTACAGATTATAATCAATGTGAAATTACAAACAATGGACAAACATATAATATCACTTCAGAAACTAATAGACAAAAATACAAATTTGACAATGCAATGTTTGGTCTTATTAAATGGAAATGTGACACTATATACAAAGGAGAAACAGTTTCATTTTTTGATTGTGAATCTTGTAGTTTTTATTGCAACTATAATCAATATATTAATAAGTGTAGGACACCTGTAATACCTATAGCCATTGGTGTTGTGGCGAGTAGGCGAGTAACCTTTACACGTTTTTTTAAAGTGTGTTTAAATAATTAATTGCAATTTTTGCAGCCAGGATGGCAAACAATAATAATACCCAGACCGTATACGGTAATGGACGACGTCAACCTCAATCGCGTGGCAATCCCGCTGGAGGTTCGACACAAGGCAATCGTAATGATCGTCGTGCGTATGAATATCAACAACAACAAGCACTCAGGACTGACTGGAATGAAGTCCGAGAGTTCGAGGTCCGTACAAACAAGAATCGTGGACAGACCCAAAGATCCATGAATTGGAAAAAGCAAAATGAAGAAAAGAAGGCCGCGAAGGAGGTGAAAACCGATGCCGCAGTTTCCTATGATTTCAGAGCTAAGGAAGAAACCGCTCCTATTGATGAGCCGTTATACGATTTAGGACCACATACAAGCTCAATCCCAGTTCAAGAGACATATTCCCAAAACTTTGAATTTGGAGGTTTCATTGATCAGGTGGAGCGTACCTATGAGGCTCTAAGAGGCGTAGACCCTCGGCTAGATAGGCGGATGCCCTTCAGCATGTTTCAGCATTCCATGTGTACAATTTTGAATTCCTATCTTTTTGACCTAACGCTTGAAAATGGTGAGAGGAAGCTTGATTCGGCTAAATGCCAAGATTTATTACCGGAAGATCTAGTACTACCCGAAATCCTATACCACTATATAGTTAGTGTCGGAAATACCACTACAGTGAATGGCGAAGAAGTGAGATTTAATCTACCACAAGTAGCTGTACCACTACCCGCTGATGGAGACATTCCAGCTGGAACTTTTGGCCCGATAGATGCTGTTAATCACAACGTTTATGAATGCTACATTTCACCATACGTGACAGCTAGTAGAGTACTTAATACAAGAAGAGCGCAGGGAGAGCCCTTAATACCCCCGCTTCCTTTACAACTTACTCCTCCAGGTGCAATTCCAAATGTTAACTTACTTGGTTTTGGACCACCCGATGTTCTACCTGCTGAAGCTAGACCTAGAATTGAAGGTTTTGATTTTCCAGAAGGTGACACCGTTGCTGCACGCCTTAAGATATGCCCTGAATTAATGAGTAGGGTTAATACCGTTTTATTTGAATTGCGAAGTCGTTTCAAAATGAGAGACATTGGAAGAACATCCCCAAGTGTCAGAAACTATCTAAAACCGAAGATAATTCCGGGAAATGTACAGTGCGTTCGAGTTCCAGAGCCAACGCCTGATGTCCAACGACTGACTCAAAAGCAAAGCCAGATCCGAAGTTCATCATCATTTGGTTCTTCAAGTTCAGGCTTCTGCAACGTGACTTAAAACATTACGACATCGAGGTGAAGAGAACAGCGCAAAAAGTAACAATAGACCGTCTCAAACCCGCATTTGTCACGAATGAGACACCGACAGTCACCACAGGTAGCGAGGAACCAAACCTGAAGAAAACCAGAAGGGGGCGCTCAGTCAGATTCCCCGATTACTATCGCCCGTAGTTACGGTCTCACCGGGGGAGTGGTGTGGCGAGTAGGCGAGTAACCTTTATGCGTTAGGACGAAGCACAAGATCGTACGATCTACGTCACACATGGCGTGATGTCCTCCACGTGTAAAGGATTAGTGCAGTAAGACCCGCCTACCGCAGGATGACCGCCTACTCCCTATTGTACTACCGGCGCGCGCGCAATATGGTCGCTGCGCATCTTTTGTTATACGGTCTACGCCCACATCTAGAAAGTGCCAGGACCGAACCTTTTGTAAAATTGTGTCAAGCGCGAACCTTTACTATTATTAATTGTTTTTCTATATAAATACTGTGTCTCGTTGTATGAGAATTCATTCCGCATTTTGTTATCGCCTTGGTACAAAATAAAGATTTGCCCACATCTAGAAAGTGCCAGGACCGAACCTTTTGAAAAATTGTGTCAAGCGCGAACCTTTACTATTATTAATTGTTTTTCTATATAAATACTGTGTCTCGTTGTATGAGAATTCATTCCGCATTTTGTTATCGCCTTGGTACAAAATAAAGATTTGTTTACTTTGTTGCTCAAGCCCTTTAATTGTCGACAATCAAACAAGTGTTCTCTGCTTCGCTTCACTTCGCTTATATTATTATATTTATTATAAGCAAGTGGTTTAGGATAACCAACCTAATCACTTCAGTGTAATAAGCTCTTTAATTTTGTTTATGTTAATAATCATAATTTGCATGTGTTTCTTTAGAGATAATATACATAATCTATATGTTAAGATAATTTTATATTTCATAATGTCATCAGATATAAGTGGACAAAACCTTGATGTTAAATTCAAGAAGATAATATATAAAGATGAAATTTTAATGGAATTAATCAGAGATGAACGTATTAAGTTAATTAAAAAGGTAAATAATATACAAGAGGAACCGATTTATTCTGACATCATATATAATAGATCCAATGAGTACAACAAAATAAATGATATGCTTAGACAATCAGAGACACGTGCCATGCTAATGGAAGAACTTAGTACCAAAGTAAATAAACTACCATAAGCCTTCAATATCATCAATGGTAACTACTGGTTTGGTATTATCTTCTATGACACCACAAAGAGTTTAGAGTGATGGAAGAATATGTTATAATAATAAGTGTTATGATTTATCAACTTATTCAATGACATTACGTGAGATGGTGAGATAGCTTGTTTCCATGATGTAAACAATGAAAAATTTATGATAAGATTAAATAGTATATATAACTTAGCAAGATTTAGTTCATTGTATGACACCACAGATTATAAAATAACTAATGAAATGACTTGGAATTGTTTAGGTTCAGGAAAATGTTGGTGGGGTGAAGAGTGTGGGAATGGATATGAGTTAAATTCAATCTCTAAAAACAGTACAAATCCATTTGGATATGGATGTCATATGACTTCTGTCAGTTGTTCAGGATCAATATGTACACATGGAACGTCTTGTGTTTGGTATAGGTGGGAAGTTGTCCCAGTTGGTGAAAGACATCCAGTTTACTCATTATATTCTCAAACTTGGGAAACAAGCATTACTATCACATATAAAGGAATCATTAAGACAATACCTATAAATACCAATAACCCAAAGTATGATTTAAATGATATATTAAACAATATTATGGATCACATGCCTATAACTATAACTGCAATGGATTATGAGAAAGTTAATGTTAGGGAATCATTAGTAGAGAAAGGTGGGAAATACTATAATATAATTTCATCTCCACACAACATGCCCGTTAAAGGGTTAATAGGTGATATCCAAATTGAAAAGAATTCTAATAAGATCATTTTCCATGAGTCATCCATTGATTGTAGTACTGACTCCTGTACTGTTAAGTGTAACATTGATGGTTCTGCTATTTCAAGATTAGAACATAGAAGCCCTTATGTGATAGAAGATGAACATATAGAGAAGATGAATATATATGATAAATATTGGATAAACTATAGATATAGAGCAACAGGTCATGCCACCATAACATTTGGAAATGTTGAACTTAAAGAGCTAATAGTAGAGAAACCTCATTGTAAAATTGAAGTTGCAATGTCGTATGCATGTGAGGCATGTCTTGAACAGCCCAGTGCTACATTAGTTTCAAAAGAAGTAACAACTGAAGGAGCATTACATTATGAAAGTAACTGTACATTTGATATTTCTACTTTATCTTGTAATGTAGAAATGTATGAAATTAAACAAATAAGTAAACATAAATATTTTAACATATATATCCCTTTATTAAATCAATCTCTAAATATAATATTTGAGTATGAATATAGGGGTAAGTTAACTGACATGAAAGTACTTAAGAGCTGAAACCTCTATTGATGCTATGTTAGGTGTTTTAAATGATAGCAACTTTCTAGTTACACTTTTGTCATCTCTAAGTTCATTCTTATTATTTACTGGGTTAGCCACATTTGTACTGCAACTCTAGCCTCTTAATCCAGTCACGAATTATTTTTAACTGTAGCGTATATTATTATTAGCGTATGTAATTGAATGAAGGTAGATGTGCACCTTGAATGATTTCTATGTTTAATAAGTTCAAACCTTCAACGGTATCACTGAGTGATTTTTATTTTTTAGTACGTTAGCTTTTGGAGCATTTCAATAAATTGAAATTCAGGTGGCATCAGCTTGCATCCTGTTTACCTTTCGTGTAACACTAACACTATTGTACCTGAAGATCTGACTTTTAAAAAGAGTGGCCATGAGTTTCTTTGCCAGTATTCTTCTCATAAGGCTCTACAAATTTTCGAAACTGGAAGTTATAGATCGACACAAGCAGGCAGTAGATTTTGGTGTTTTCACCTAATTTACCTCGACAATCCAGCACATGCTGTGGCGTCTGTTTGCGCCGATCTATGATTTTAAACTCTAGCTTCAATTTAACGTTCATAAATGTCACTTAGTGTCTTAAATGAATAAACGATTTTGAATTTGAATTTGAATTTCTTCCCATTTACTCCCGGACAAAAATATTTCGTACCGCAAAGAAATTAAGTTCGATAAAAATGTATATTTACATTATTTTAATAAGTATTTTCGATTAGAATTAACTATATACATACACCAATACATTCAGGCGTTTGAGTTTACAGGCTTAAATAAAACAAATAATGCTAAAAAGGAAATATTATAAATCAATGTCATGTTCATTGTCGTATTATAATATTGCCAATCAACTGGACGAGATTTACACTTTTTTAGTTTTTATAATAATTAATATATAATATGAACCGAATATAACAAAAATACCCTTTTACCGTATACAACATTATTTCAAGATTTTATTTTACAAAATGTTACGTTGCGATATCCAAACAAAACACGGCAGTATTTTTTTAAATGGCAACCTTGTCGTGCCCACATCCGCCATGCCATTTTGTTTAGTTAATTTAGTTTGTTATTGAGACGCGTGCAGTACAGATGGCTCGTTTATGTGGTGCTGTTAGTTAAGTTTTGTTTATGATGTTTGTGATCGCTTTTTTCGCTACCGAAATATCAAGTGAGTACTTAAAACATCTATAATTAAACCTATTGAAATAATGAGTTTTTGCCTTTTTACTTTGTACAACACAAATTGTGTTAACTATAATTAAAAATATGCAGAATATAATTTTACTTTTAGTCTGAGATTGAAGGTGAAAAGCGTTTTCTAATAATATCACTTTCTGTTTATAACTACCTAAGTGTGATCTAGCTAGTTATGAGCGGTCTTTGTGTAGTGTATCTAACGCTTAATTCGAGTGTTTGAATTTAATATTGCGTCCGGTGAGATAAGCGATTGCAATGCTCCGGTGTCGAGCAAGAAACGACCACCTAATTCTTGTATATAAATATAGGGTAATCTTTTATGGTAATGAAGATTTATATGTACTAACTTTCCGTTTCTATGCCCGGATACGGGTAAAAATTTTCATTGATTTCCAGCTCAACGTTATCATTATTGTCTGATTCTAGTGCGTTACTTTGTTCCTGGGGATTTTCCAGGTCGGACTGGAAGTTTATGGGCGCATAGGGCGCGGGTTTGAAAGACCTATTATTATTTTCGTTTGACGTACCGGGTTGGGGTACTGGTTTTTGATAAATTGACTGACGATTTGTTGTCGGTCTGTGAACCGGTTGAACAATTATATCCTGCGAAACAGTTAGCATGAATTACAGGTTGTTGGAATCTATATTGATTATTCGTTAAAGGTTGTTGGTACCTATTATTATTGCCGGGCATTTCTACATTAGATTTTGCGTTAAGAGTTTTCGTTCTGTACTCCGAAGCTCTTTTCTTGTTTTTTCTAATGAATCCGGGTTTTGTATACGAACTCCGAGAGCTAAAAGTGGGTCTAACTGATCCAGAAACATATTTACTGCCATCTTCTCATAATAATGTTTTTTATTAAGGTCTAGATTTATTAAAACGTACGTGAGTTCTTGTACTACTTGAACTTCATCGCGAAACTCGTCAAACCTACGGGTAAGTATACCCTTTATGTCTTCCCAAGTGTCAAAATCGGTACATTCGGATAGTGCTTCCACGGATTTGCCGGTTAATTTGTTTCTAGTTCGACAAGCTACACTAGGGTGCTGCCTGTTTTCGTGTTATAGAATGATAATGTTCTTTATTGCCGTCGTTCGCACGCAAGAAAAAGGATAGTGTCTTATAATCAATCTCTATTTTCGAGGTACATTCCTCAATTTTTTGTTCGCCAGTTATTTTAATCTCCGAACAAATTAAACACACAAAAATACACGAAATACAGCACACTAAAATAATACAGTACAAATAAAACAATGTATAGACACTGTTAGGTGGTTTAAATAGGAAAATGGGAATCTCGAGAGCTACAGAAATTAATGCTTACCCCACGAGCATGCCGATGACACGCTGAGTTCGTTCTTTCTGGTACACCAACCGGAATCTGAGGATTGTGGATCTTTTCAAATCGCGTCGCGGATGTTGCGATAGAGGATTTTACTTCATAGCACACCGTTAATTTAGACGCGATCCTACCATGACTGCGCTAGTTAAGTTACGAGATCCGGCTGGAGGCTTTTTAAAAAGATTTAATTTAATAAAAAGCTAGGACTAGTGTCCACAGAGATGGTCAGAACAGAACTGATTTTATTTAATAATGATTTTACAAACAATCGTTTACTCTCATCTTAAATATGGTAATGTGATGCTAATGTAATGACAAAATAAAGTGGTGTGTTGGTTTACACAAGGTGCGTTGGGTTACGCCAATGTAACTCACGTATACAATATTTTTTCATCTAACACATAATTATTTTAAATATTACAATATCTGAAAAATAGACTATTCACTGCATATGTTAAGTGTAATACAAAATAATTTTGTGTATATATTCTAGGAAAATAAACATTTTGAAAGTAGTATTGAACTTTTGGTATTTAGCTTTAAAACGTTTCTTTCTTTAGGGTTTTCCTGTATATTACATCACAATATAACAGATAATACGCCACCATTATTATTTTTTATATTTACCCGTTAAAATATAGAAAGATTACGACGAAAACACCAAAATTAAAACGGGTTTTTTTTTTGACACGAGACTATTATAGACCAAATGTTTCAAAACCGGTCTCATTGTCAGGTTTATTCTGTCTCTTTCTCACACCTAGGTTTCTGTATAAGGCTAAGTATCTCACTCGCACACTATGTTCGTCTATTACGTTAGTATACTAAGTTTATGAAATTATCCCATACCTCTTTTGCTGTATTTGCTTCTTGTATGTGGACACAGATGAAGGGAGCTACTAATAAAATGAACTTTGTTTTTGCTTTAGTGTCTCTTTTCTGATCATATTCATAATCCGACGCCGGCGCCACACAATTCCACAACTCTTCATGCTCAAGATATGCTTGAACAGCAAATCGCCAGGTGGGATAGTTGTCTCTTCCGGTCAGCTTTTCTATTATTGCCATCGTATTGTTTGAGGTCATTTTTCGCTGATGAAGACGCTCTCAATGTACGACAAGACAATTAACCACGGTGTAACTTTTAGGTTAAACTTCACTTTTATAATGAATGCTTCTTATTATTGTTGATTTTAACTTTAAATAACACAGTTATTCTTTCATTACAGTCCCCTGTTCTCAGCTTTAAAAGATAAATTGCTAAAGAAATTGTTCCATTGTTCACTTGGTGAAATTGTGGTACCTCATTTAAAATAACATTAAATTGGTGTTTACTTAGGCCAAACCAGTGATGAAAACAAATATCTGTCATTTTCAATATATTATTTTATTTTATTTATTTTATTTGTAATTTCATCCGGGTTTTAGCGCACCGGGTAGGGTCATCGAGACATTACTTTTTAACGTGGTAGTTCTTTTCGATGAAGCGCCCAATGTATAAGACCGCCCATTGTACCTAGCATTTAAATTAAATTTAAGATCTATTGTAAGTTTATATGGTGTACAATAAAGAATATTCTATTCTATTCGTTAAGGCATTTAGCCTCGTACCAGCTGGTCCTCTAGAGGAGAACTCGACCATTCTAAGCTGTGGATAATCGAAATGTAAGATCGAAATAAAAGGTCCTATCATATTAAAATTGCTATTACAGGTGGCTCCCCAACCACCAGGCGCGCATTACCTGCAGCCGTTGTAAAGCTTAGCCCTCGCGCTGGGGCATTACCAACAGCGATTCGTCTACGGTGTAGGCATTCGATGTTAGCTTGATTTGCGACGCTAGAGCCTTGCGCTCCAAAACTGAGAACATCGAAGTCCTTTCAAATAGTGGCACCATAGTGTCATTTACTGGGCCTGAAGATTCAACGAAAGTTAAATTTACTGTAGCTATCTTTTTTGGTATTTTTCCAGTTAAGTTTAAGCCCTGTGGATTCTGCTCCCTTCTTAATTCTAGCATTTTGAATATATCCTTAATTTCAGCTAGCACCGTATAAACACGGGATTGTAATAGGGGACTATATCTGTACCTCCCTTCGTTCGGAAAAACGATTCCTGCTAATCTAGATTGAGCACCATTGTTATGTGCATCAATCGGCTCGTAACCCAATAAATTTCTATTTGGGACGAGATTCCCTGGTATGAGATCCTCAGGTACTGGTTGATAATCTGGTTCGTTCCTTTGTGAAGCTAATACTCTATTGGATGTGACTAGTGGACACACGTATGCTTCATAAACATTGTGGCTCTCGGCATTCACTGCTCCGAAAGATCCACTGGGGTACACTTCAATATTTTCTAAAATAATGGATCCTTGTGGGACTGCAATTCGGGGAAGATTTACGGCAATCTCTTTACCGTCTTGTGTAATGACCGGGGAAATATGTGGTATGTAATCCACAATTGGTTGTGGAATAACCTGGTAGTCAGGAAGAATTTCTCTGACATCAGAACGCTGATTTAAGATATTCTGGCCGGTTTTCCTGGCCGCTTCTAAAACTTCTAAATTTACATGTAATGCCATGGCGTGTGAAGTCACTAGAAGAGTGACTGTCTTTAAATGCTAACATATCCTCTATATGAGCAGCACTGAAAACATTCATATAATTATCGAGAATTCTGTTAGTAAAATCCCATGTCTCCGTATTTAAATGATAACACTGGTCTGCAAAAAAAAAAAAAATTCTCCTTCAAATGTTATGCATTTATCATGACCGATGCAATAATACTGAATGTAATTATAGCATTTAAAGTCATCTATCACGTATATATTGTTTGGTATGGAATTTTTTAATAAAACAATTCTTTAACATGAAATTTTAATCATAAATAATGTTCGATGTACAGTATTACAAAACTTTGAAACGCATATGAAAATATCACTACTAGTCATTAATCACATTTTACTTAGTAGTTTATTTATTTTCATATTTTCTAATGGAGTTTCCCGACAATTCGACCAACAAAAATCTGCAAGCATTGCTTCGGACCATTTCCCGTTATACCGCCTCTCTATGTGCAAAATATGAATATGACCGCTTACATCGTCCTCTATTTCATCGCTGTTGATTCGCTTTAGGGGTAAAACATTTTTGCTTCGAGGAACTGGCCTTTGTGCAGATGGAATATTCGGATATTGTTTTTTTTTTTTGTAAATCCTTTTGTCGTAGTCATACAGAAATAACTAGTAAATTCATCACAAAGTAGCAAAACATGTCTGGAGAGTTTTCGCACGTTCTTGGCATTTTGTACCCATCAAAATAGAATTTGCTATAAAATAAGAACAATAACCGAATGATTTGGTCATTTAGCTCGGTAGTTGCAAATACACATACATTTTCACTACATAAATCAACATAACTCTAAACTTACCAATATATCCGACTTAAATCAGAAACAATCACAATACAACCTTTAAAACGTACGATGCGCCACGGAGTCACAACGAGAACTGCGCAGGCGCGCATTCGTTTAATAATGGCGTCAGACAATATCTTCCTCTCTCTTTCTAGTGCACGCCGTTTTTTTGCGTGCAAATACAGTCTCAACTGATTAAAGTTGCGTTAACGCGAGAATGACAAAATCCCAAAATTTTTAAATATTTAAAATCAATCAAAATAAAAATCTGATATAGATTTAGCATGCTAAACTCTTTATACGGATCATACTTTTATTGAAAGGAGGACCAGAGGAAAGTTGCAGACCAGTGTAATCATTGTTTCAATCATTCATTGTCACAATTTACAAAAAAGTACCTTTTTTCGCGAGGAGACTAAACAGCTATTAACAACGAACTAGACCGCGTTGACTAGGAGGATCTTCTGTCCACTGAGTCGTTGGATGATGCTGTCACTATATTTTATAACAAATTATATGAGCTTAGAGAGCGGTATATCCGGTAAAATCGGTGAAACATTCCTCACACGCATTATGGTATAACTCTGCTTTGGTAAAGATTCTTAAAGAAAAGTACAAATTCCACCGTAAATATAAAATATTTACGGTGGAATTTGTACTTTTCTTTATGACTCTTTATGACTTATGGGAATAGGTCAGACTATCACTTGTACTCATTACTTCGCAGTAGGGCAATAACCATGGAAAAGTCATGTTTTGATGCATATATGGAAAAGATAGAAGCCTCCATCGTAAGAAATCCAAAATCATTCTGGACCTATGTGAAGAGTAGAAGAAATGCGGGAGTATTTCCTAATGTAATGCAATACCACGAGGTAACAGCCAGTACAGGTGAGGAAATTAGTAATTTATTTGCAACTTACTTCCATTCAACCTATCTGGAACTAGAATTTGGTTCCAATGATAATAATATATCTTGTGAGCCTTGCCATGTTAATAGTGTTGCATCTATCAGTACTATTGAAGTATGCCAATCGCGATTACTGCAACTACTTATGAGCCTGGATTTATCGAAGTCTGGTGGTCCTGATCTGATACCTCCAATTTACATAGTCAGATGTGCGGAAGGTCTCGTTGTTCCTGTATGTATTTTGTTTAAAAGATCTTTATCGGAAGGCATAGTTCCAACAATCTGGAAATCTTCGTTTGTTACCCCTGTGTTCAAAAAGGGGAATAAATCTGAGGTTGAAAACTATCGCCCCATTTCTAAAATGTGCTTGTTTTCTAAAGTACGCGGTAGTCAGGAGTGGTTTGGTGAGGAACAACATGGTTTCCTTAAAAATCGCTCCACAACATCAAATTTGATTCTCTCACATGAATTTGTATCCGATGGGATGGAACGGGGCACGCAGGTGGATGTCATATATACTGACTACAGTAAATATGTTTTAACAGAATAGATCATCGACTACTATTACAAAAATTACTGGCCGCTGGAATTCACGGTGACTTGTATAGGTGGTTCTCTTCATATGTAGAAAGTCGGATACAGGCCGTGGTTCTTAAGGGCTACACCTCTGCCTGGAAGTCTATCCCATCTGGCGTTCCGCAGGGGTCTATTTTGGGGTCTTTGTTGTTTGTACTATTTATAGCTGATATTAAAAGTTGCTTCGAACATTCTTACATCCTACTTTATGCTGATGATATGAAAATTCATAAAAGAGTTGAAAACATTTCTGATACACATGAATTACAAGCTGACCTCAACAAATTTGACGCGTACTGTAAACTTAACAAGCTTCAGCTGAATGTAACCAAATGCTATCTGATAACCTTCTCCCGTCAAAAAACAACAATAGGTTCAGGTTACACATTGAGTCAGCAAAACATTACTCAAGTCAACAGTGTTCGAGATCTTGGAGTCATACAAGACAGTAGGCTAGTGTTCGATCAACACATCGATGATATGGTCAATAAGGCATCTAAGGCTCTGGGCTTCATAATGAGAACCGCGGCCTGTTTCCGTACTATTAAACCAATAAAAGTATTGTACTGTTCCTTTGTACGCTTTGGAATATGGATCACAGGTCTGGAACCCACAATACGAAATTTATAAATCTTGTATTGAAGGTATCCAGAGAAAGTTTATGCGGTATTTGGACTTTAAGGTACAGCAATGTTCACTTGATTACTATCATCGTTGCAGACGGTATCACTTCCTTCCACTCGAATACAGACGACATATAAGTGACAATAGTTATTTGACTAGCATCGCGAATGGCACAATTGACTCAACCGAGCTCCTATCAAAGATAGGATTATGAACTAACCAAATCGGTCTAAGACAGCGACCACTGCTCCATATACCTTTTGTGACGACTAATTACAGGCGTAATTCCTTCTTACTGCGAAGTGCACGCGGTTACAATGAACTGCAGGGCTCACTGCACTATGACTTGTTTTGCACAAAGGCTAGCACAGTTAGACAGCTTTTAGCCAAACCATTTTTCACTGATAGTGTCGGATGCGGTACTCAAACTGTTAGGTAATGAAGTAAATAATGTTATTCTTTTTTTTTTATCTTATATCATCTCATTTTGAATTTGTTATTGCTACATTATTAATGAGTACTACTTCTAGGAATTTCTTTTGTGGTTTTTAGGTATATTTGTATGTTTGTATGTGTATGTGTTGCTTCAAGACGGACTTTTCTTGTAGTATTGATATTGTTACCTAACTATGGAGGCTTATTGTTAGCAACATGGATATATATTTGTTGTAACCATAATTATTATTATTAGTCTGAAAGCCTTCTTCAAAAGATAATAAATAAATAAATAAATAAATAAACAAATATACATAAATAAACCATAAACTATATTATATACAATACATACACATACAGTACAACTAAAGTGAAAGGTTCATAAACCATTTTTTTTAAAACAGTTATTGATTGTGCTCGCCTAATGTTAATCCACAAGCGTACGGCTTGAACAGTAAAAGACTGATCAAAAAATTTTGTGGAATGCTGTGGCATCTCCAGTCTCAAATTTTCAGATGACCTTAGACATTTTTCATGTGTGTCATGAAGGAACTTGAACCGTTCTTTGAGATAAAATGGGGCTTTAGGGTTGAATAAGACGTTATAAAGTAAAAGGAGGATATGAGTATTCCGGCGAGAGCAAATTGGAAGCCACCTGAGCTTTGACGGAATTCTGAAACGTGATCATATTTTCGTAGCCCATATAAATCTAATTAAATTAATATGGAAATATTACCATCCATGCCTAGTCTGATATCGTCCGTTATGTGAACAAGTGCAGAAGTCGTGCTGTGACCAGAACGAAAGCCAGATTGAAACGGGTTTAGTAAATAATTCTTAGAAAGAAAGGTGCTTAATTGAGAATTAATAAGGCGTTCAAGGACTTTGGATAGGAAAGGCAAAATGGATATTGGACGATAGTCAGAAAAGGAAGAGGGTTTAACTTTTTTTGGTAGTGGGATAATTTGTGCATCTTTCCACGCAGATGGAAAGACACCAGTATTCAAGGAGTGATTTAAAATATTGCATAGGATAGGTAGGATTTCGTCAAGGATAGGGACGATCATATTTCGACTGATACAGTCACTTTCTATTGCATTAGACGAAATTGTTAGTATGGTCTTCTTAACATCACAAGCGGACAGTTGATCAAAGAAGAAAGGTGGATAGTCGGGAGCTGGGAAAGAAGAAATATGTCTAAGAGTATTTGCTTTAATTGTATCATTAAAGTCGGACGAAGTAGAGTAGAGAAGTAGAAATGCTTCTTAAGAGAATCAATATCGACATTTTTAGGAATAGAGTCTTCGCGCGACTTCCAAACTCCCAGTGTTCTCAGAAATTTCCAGACTTTGACATGAATGGATGTGTTGGCGTTGTGATTTCTACACATCTTGTTGCAGTGATTTCTTAGGGAAACAAATTTTTCAAAGTTTGTGTCCTATGCTTGTACTTATTTTTAGCTGCAGCTTTTTTTGACATGATCTGCCTTATCTCGTCAGTGAGCCATGGAGCCGGTAAATGTTTTATTTTAATCTTTTGCAAAGGAGCGTGCAAGTTATAAAGCTGTAAAAGCTTATTGCAGAAAATATCAACTTTCGCGTTAACACATTGCACGTTATACAAATCTGACCAGTCAGTGTTACCGGCATCTTCTCGAAGTTTGTCAGTATCCATTCCACCAAAACTGAAACACAAATTCTCGACTTTGCCGTGGGTGGGCGAACAGCATAAGATAGGAAAACTAAGTCATGATAGGAGAAAGCATCAGCTGGATATTGACCATGTTTGATGACATGATCAGTAGATGAAACCATAATAAGGTCAAGAAGAGAAGGAGTACAATTAGGAAAATGATGCGTTGCATCCAGTGTTAAAACTGATAGATCACTAGATTCTACTATACTGCAAAGAGAAGAGGAACGACAGTCATTTTTTAATAGGCAGGTGTTGAAGTCACCCATTACAATTGTATGACCATAAGAAGGAGTTAAGTTTTCTAAGATGTTTTTGAAAGAAGCAAAGAAGTTAGTGCGCAACGAGGGCGAATAGTACACACCGAGTAAAATCCTGACATGATTTTCCACAGAAGGTCTACACATCAAAAAAAAGATGCTCACTCGCGTTTGATAGTGGTGGTTGTGAAGACGTACTTACAATTTTAAAAAGAATATGGTTTCGTAGATATATACCGACACCACCCCCAACACCAATCGCTCGATCGTTCCTTATAAGCCGGAAACCCGGAAGAGTATAAGATATAGATGGTAAACAGGGTTTTAACCAGGTCGCTGAAACTAGGATAGCATGTATGTTCCAAAGTCAAAGGTAGCCAAGCATATCAGGGAAATGAGCAGGAATACTCTGGGCATGAATATGGACTACATTAAAATTCCTTGGAGCAGCATTCCTTTATCTAGGTCAGACATTAAGCAAGTTATTAATTAATACAAAAGAAATGTATATATATATCTTATCTCATTACCCTTAAATACCCACCTGCCACACACATCTCTGCATCGCCCAAAGGTTGACTGGGAGAAAATGCCTACGGCATTAAGTCCGCCTTGTGCATATGTATTTGCAGGAAGTTAAATAAATAAATATATATATATATATGTAGCAAGAAATAAACGCAGTCAAAGATATTCGCAGATACTGTATTATTTTCTTATTTAAAGTTAGCAAACAATAATTTTGTAGCAGGGTTCTTAGCAATAAATGCTTCCGTGGTGACGTCAGCCTCCTGGACCTCGTGTGTGATTTGGTGGTATACCATATATGCTGGTTTCCGGGGAGCGAATGTATAGCGGAGTTTGTTGCAAAAGTCTTCCCACCTTACTACACCGCTTTTGACGCCTTGCCACCATTCCGCTGCTTCATCCCGTAAAAGGAGTGGGAGCCCTTCGAGCGCATCCATGTCACTCAGCTTTTCCACATTTTTGTAGGTGGTGACTGCTGCTAGGAAGGCTTCAACTGCGTCCGTGTCCTTTTTCCCGCTGTAGGTAATGTTACAGGATGCAAAAGTTCCCTGCTTTGAAGCCATAATGGTCTGCAGGAGTACCTGGAGCTGTTCGTTTGACATCGCCATCTTCGAAATCCGGTGTGGGAGTCTTCTCAGATTTTCTAGTTTGATTCCTGGATTCGGCTTCACGTTGCGCGCTAGATTGTAGCAAGAAATAAACGCAGTCAAAGATATTCGCAGATACTGTATTATTTTCTTATTTAAAGTTAACAAACAATAATTTCGTAGCAGGGAAGAGTGACGGTATCCACTAGTTCTCAGAGCTGTCCAAACAGTAAGGTTGAAGCAGTCCGAGAGCGCAGCGAACACACTCTGATACTGATGGCGCGTGCGATCGCTTTATATAGCCGCCGTATGCGTAGCGGGGAGCCACGCTCCGCCTCTTGATGACGTCGTACGCTGCATAGTAGGAAGTCGCCGGCGTCGCGTGTGTGTGTGATGGAGATCAGTTGTTACATATATACTTATATGTATTTAAAAACTTTAAGATATATCTAAAGCAATTCATTTTAATCAACCCGCCAGTTGCGTGTAAAATCAATAAAAATAATATATTATAATATATATTAAATCAATAATAATAATAATAAAAATAAATTAAAGAGATATAATAACTAAATTAAAGTAAGACGTTAACAAGTGTCCGGGTAAATATATTGCCAAAAGCCAATGTTCCAAAACATGATTAATGAGAGACTAAAATTGTTTACGAACGTAGCTATACCCTGGAACGTGACTTTGACAGATAGAAATGTATATTATTAAAAATTCATGTTACACAAAGTTTAAAAAGCTTTAAGTAAGGTAGATAGTAATGAAATTTTAATAGAATGATAACCAAAAGTGAAGAGGGTATATGTACATACACATCAATAGGGAATATGCATGTTGTTTAAATTTACTTGATTAATTTTCCCTTGAATTTTTATGGTCCAGATATTATGCCTAAACAATTATTTTCTTATTTAGTTCGTGTTTAATTGCAAAAAATATTAATTAAAATATGAAAAATAAGGGCGCGAAATTCAACTTTGCAAAACGCTTCACCATTGGTCGAAACAAAACATGACGTGACATTCCACGCTCGTGTCATTTATCGGCGCCTATATTCGTGGTGTTACGGAGAAAAATAGGTGTTCCTGTGGTTTTTGCTCTTAGCTAGTGCAATATAAGCATTCTAGTGATATTAGAAATCATCTAGGACAATGACTGAATGTAGTTTTGTCAAAGCACAATCGGACAATCTACCTAAAATAATTCATGATGACTAAGTATATATTTTGCATCAAATTCAGATTTTACGTCCGCTGAGGTTAAAGGAGTGAAAGCCGCAAGGTAATTATTATAATACTTATTATATTATAAACTAAAGGATAGGTAAGATATGTATAGATAGTTATATACATGAAGTTTTATTGGACTTTTGTTACCTAGTTTAAATAGACAAGCAAGTTGCTTTCTGCTTGATATTTAAAACAAACATAAATTGCTGCTGACTAATTCACAGTATACTAGGAATTAAATTGTAATATGCTTACATTAAAGTGATCTTCACAACAATATAAAGACGATATTGAAGATACTTCATCTCTTCTCATTAATGTACATCATTGTTTTCGAATTTTACATTATTATTTTGTACAGGATAAAATACTGTATTGGGTGTACTTCTTATAGTGTTTTTACACTTAGGGACAAGGCAATACCTATAAAATGGTTTTTTAACTTTATCCATCGCTTATTAATTACAATAAATAGTAATTACAACTGGAAATCGGTATAAAATTACTGAAACACTTCAAGTAAGTTTATGAAACAAACACTGAGCGTGGAACGTGACGTCATCCAAGGCCCGCGAAATATGGCAGCGTTCAAACAGATCAAATTTATCGATGTTTTCAATGTTATTTTAAAAATTAATTTAAACATTGCCAAGGTTATTTATATTTTTTTACTAGGGTAGAATGATAGAACAAGTCAATATAAGATAAAAAAAAAATACATGCATATTCCCTATTATATAATTTACCCAGACGGTGCAATGTTGAAAGTAAACAATTCGTAGTGATAAGTAACTATTGTTTCTTAGAACCAGCAGCTGCTCTTCTCGATTTGGTAGCGAGATTTTTGGATACAGGCGGCTTTTCTGTATCTATAACTTTGATTTTGTTGAGGTCTGCCATACATGAGATACGGTAGCGTGAACCATCGGGACCCAAGACAAATACCGAACCTTCTCAAGTCCAACACTTTGTGATCCCGTATTTCTCGCGAGCTGCCATGAATGCAGCGTGTCGCGAACGGGTCAAGAATTCTGAGAGGGTCACACCGCTGCCTTTCAGTTTGGTCTTAGATGATCAGACCCTGTCCCGCACTGATATTGTCTGGAATTTTATAAGAATGGGTCTTGGCTTCTCACCTGATGTTTGTCGACCCATCCTATGACAGCGGCAGTCATCAGTAGAAAAGGACTCTGAACTTCAGTCTCTTCTTCGCCACCTCCACCACCACCTGAAATATGTTTTCTTCGTCCTGCTCGTCAACACCATGAAACAGGAGTATCTTGCGGCGGCTGCGTGTCTCCATATTTTCCATTTCATGCGCAAGCGCCTCCATCTGCATTTTGAAAGACTTCAAGTTGTCAAGGATAAGAGTTTTGAAAGATGCAAACTCTTCAGCAAGACCTGCCAGGCTGGATGCGTTGGAGGATTTCTTTAGGTCTGCTTCAAAGCCTGCCATCCTCTTCTCAAAACAATCCTGTATTTCTTGGATGTTCTTCATGATAGACATATATGATTATTGAGTGATCTGCTTATTAGGATATTAGTTAATAAATGTGGGATATAACACTTAACTAGCAGGTATTTATTCTTATGGATATGTTTTATTCATTAGAAATAGCTGTAGTATTTTTATTTCTAATAATTAATAAGAGCTTTTAAGTTTAATGTCGAACTTTCAACTACCTACCTACAATTCAAAAAAGTACAGTGTTAAGTTGGATAAAAACTTACAGTAAACAAAATTTAAGACAATATGTATATAATAGAGTTAATTTTATTAATCAAAATTCTAGTTCTAAGAATACAGAATTGAACCCCGCTGACATAGGCTCTCGGGGCCTTAATGCCTAGGCAACTCAAATCCTCCCTTTTGTGGTGGGAAGGCCCACACTTCTTACACTCCACAGAAATCCGCTGGCCCATACAACCTCAAGACACAAACATGAATTAATGTATTGCCAGAGATCAAGTTTGAATGCCGCTTTACAGTAGATAAAATAAATGATAATTTCACAAAAAATTATTCTAATTTTAGTATATTATACAGTTATGTGTAAATCATTATAACATATTGTAGCATACACAAAAGTGTATGCTACAATATGTTATAATGATTTACACATAACTGTCGAAATCCGAAAAATAAACTAGTTGGACATTTGAGGTTGTCAGAACTTGAGTCTGCTACAATGTCACTTTGTAAAATTGTTCAAGTAGAAACATTCTGTAAACAACACACTATTTTAATAAACATAACTTACCTGCTAAGGACAAATTTTTAAACTTAAATCCGTTTGTGACCGAGTTGGGGATTATGCGTGTAGGGGGAGGGGAAGTTTATCGAATAGTTATTACAATTATAATACAAAACATCCTATACTACTACATGCACCACACCATGTTACAAAATTATTAGTAAAGCAATACCATAAACTTTTAATGCATGCCGCATGCAGATCATTTCAGCCCATAATAGGAAATTTACCCGAACAAAGATTACATGCAAATTATCCATTTTCAAACACTGCTGTCGATTATGCGGGACTAATCATGATAGCCGACAGAAAAGGTAGAGGGTGGAGATTACAGAAGGCGTATATCTGCGTCTTTGTATGTTTAGCGGTACGCGCTGCGCATATTGGGCTAGTAACTGAATTAAGCTCAGTGTTTTATTGCAGCACTGAATAGGTTTTTGGCCCGCAGGGGTAAACCCAATACAATTTACTTGGATAATGGCACAAATTTCGTGGGTGCATGTAGTGAGTTAGCGAGATTTTTTAAAGGCAAATTGCAATGATATAATGTCTCATTCGGCTGAAAAACGAAATTATTTTCAAATTAAGTTCCGCATACAGCCCACACTTCAATGGCCTGGCAGAAACCTCTGTGAAATCGATTTATTATCATTTAAAACGTGTCTTAGCTATGGCTAATCTAAATTATGAGGAAATGTACACTTTCTTGGTGCAAATAGAGGCAATATTAAATTCCAGACCTCCACTCCCCTATCGTCTGACCCATAAGATCTTGTTCCACTTACACCTGCGCTTTTTCTTATTGGACGAACCGCTAGTATGCTGCCTGGTCCTCAGGTGAAAGAAGCTCAAATCACCAACCTTAGGGCTAGGCCACACGGTGCGGTGTGGCTCCGGCGCGGCGCCTGAGCGGTGCCACAACGGTTTTTTACGTATAAAAATGTATGGTATGCCACACGGTACGTCTGGCACCGCACCGGCGCCGCACCGGACAACGGCAGACGAGGCGGGGAGGGGTGCAAACAGTGCGGTGCCACAGTGGCGCCGCTCAGTTGTTTGTACGGCATAGGCAAGAGTGCACGCGGAAGAAAAAAGCAGAACAATTGGATGATTTTGAAAAAGAAACATTAAAAGCGCTGAAGGAGCCAGAGAATCGCCACATGAACTTTTTTAAAGGTATTTTGCCATCTATAGAGGATATTACCGATTTTCAGACCCTCACGTTTCAGAGTAAAATATTGCAAATAATCACAGATATGCTTTATGGACAAATGTATCCACAATCTTCGTCCTATCAGCACGAAGAAGCATCATCGCATGGGTATCAAACCAAAAATTATCAAAGGACAAGTTCATTTAGTACAGTACAATCAAACTCAAATTTTATTCCATCTCCAAGTCAAGTGTCTCAGGACATCAGAAGGAGTTTGATTTTACAAGGTTATAAGTAATAATGTTTCCCTGACATTGATTTGAAAATTAATAATAAAGAAGTGCAAATGATAAAAGGTTTTTATTACTTACCTTCAAGTGATTCCCAGCATTTCATTTGGCTCTACAGGATTCCTCATATTAGTATACTGTTTCCGTATACGAGTATATGGCTCTAAGGCTTCCAATAAACTTTCGAAAGTGGGCACACTCATTCGAAAAAAATTATAAAACCTCTTTTCGTCTAAGACCAACTCTCGATATTCTTTAAGAAAAAAAATGGCCGTCACTATTCCTTAAGGTATTAAATGGACTGATCCAGTATCTTCGTGTGCTTCTACGTCGATTTCGTCGATGGCGAAGTAATAATTGCGGCAACACACGTCTGTTTCGATCCATTGTTTATTGTAGACTGTCGTCAACAGGGCAAGCCAAGCCTATTGCGGTGCCGTAGCGGCGCCGTAAGAACATTGCGACGCCGCACTGCTCGTGTGGCCGCAGAGCTACGAGTGCACATGTGTTTGGTCGTTCTCAAACTTTGCTACGTATTTAGAAGACATGGATGAAGATTTATTTGCTTTTACTAATGGAAAATTCATACTTGAAATGGAAATTGCAATATGAAGTTTGGCACACACGATTTAAATAAAGGAAGAGAAGAGTTTGGAGAATTTTATGTATGTATTATGCGCTGATTTATGGACGTATCCCGATAATTTTTTTGAATACACGAGAATGTCATTATGTTTGCTTTGCCAAATAGCAGTGCGATGTTGTACTGCAGTTATAAATTCTTCCGTATTGACATCCATGACGATTGACGACGCTTCGGCGGGTGAATCAAAATGGTTTAGCGACTAAGTTCAGGACACTATTCCAGTCATATAATCTGAAGAACTTGTTTTTGGAGCCTACACGAATCATAGCCACTAGAGCCACATGCATAGATAATATATTCACAGATGTTGTAATTAAAGATAAGAAAATAATAAATCAATTAGATTCTGATCATTGCGGTCAACAAATTTATTTTTACAATAGGAACGAGAAAGCGGCAAAGAGAAATATTGTGGCAATACCTAAAACTGCCAAACGTTTTGAAAATTTAAAAAATAAACTAGAGATAGCTTACAACATACCATTTTTAGATATAGATTCCAACCCTAATACTTCCTTCAATGTTTTTTTTGATACATTTTGTTCAGATTTTAATTCAGTTTTTACACCCAAAACGATTGTAGTTAAAGGTAATGCCACATTTAGTGAATGGGCTACTATAGGTTTACACAAGAGCAGAAAGAGACTTTATGCGTTATATGATGAAAGAAATTACAATAATAGTGAACAATTTCACATATGTCAAAGAATACTCTAAATTGTTTAGGAAGCTTTGTAAATTAGCAAAGTCTCGTTTTCTGAGTTCAAGGATTAAAAGTAGCGATGATAAGGTTAAAACCACTTGGAACATTATTAACAGTGAGACTAGAAAGCAGCACAACCAAAGCAATGAGTTTAGTTTGAAAATTAACAACAAACAAGTAACGTCAGGTATAGAAGTAGCCTCTGTTTTTGAGAACTTTTTTACTAATATTCCTGTGTCGACTACTAAATCTTTGAACTCCTCACCAGCTCTTGCAGAATCAATTTTGAAGGAGAATATTGATAGGAATGACAGTGTATTTAGGTTTCAACATGTCAGTCCTTCTGAAATTATCAAAGCTTTCAAAACGCTAAATCTAAAAAAAAACAGCCGACCTCTGGGGAAATTCTGTAATCATTACAAAATCTGTTATTACTGTAATTGCTAGTCATTTATCATTTATATTTAATCAGTGTGTAGATAGTGGTGTATTTCCTGATCTGATGAAATCTAGTTAAATCATTCCATTGTTCAAATCTGGCAGTACTTCAGAGCCAACTAACTTTAGACCAATTTCTGTACTACCAGTATTCAGTAAAATTTTTGAAAAAATTGTTTATGATCAAATGCGAAGTTTCTTTAATTGCCATAATTTGTTACATAATAAGCAATTCGGTTTTACAAGGGGTCGCTCTACAACTGATGCCGGTGTAGAGCTTGTAAAACATATATTTGATGCCTGGGAAGATGCCCACAATTCATTTTTTGCGATTTATCCAAAGCTTTTGATTGCGTTGTTCATCAAACTCTGATCACTACGGTATCAAAGATACGGCGCTGGATCTTCTTACTTCTTATCTAAGTAATAGGATTCAGAAAGTCGATATTAATGGCAAGCTATCTCCAGGGTCTGTGGTAAAAATGGGCGTTCCGCAGGGATCTATACTCGGGCCATTTTTGTTCTTAATCTACATTAATGACTTGCCTTATATTGTTAAGAACAACCACGAAATAATTGTTTGCGGATGATACTTCACTCTTATTTAGGCTAAAACGTATGTGTACAAATGTTGACGATAAACGATGCTATTTCGAAAGTGGTTCGCTGGTTTAACGTTAACAATTTACTTAATGGAGAAAAAACTAAATGTATCCGGTTCACTACTCCAAACGTTAAACAGGTGAAAACAACTATACTACTTAATGAAGACGAGTCGGAACTAGTTGATACCATAAAATTCTTAGGCATTACTCTTTATTCTAAGCTTCAATGGGGCCCTCATATTGATAAATTATCGAATAGACTCAGCTCAGCAGCATACGCAGTTAGAAAAATTCGTGAACTGACTGATGTTGAAACAGCCAGATTAGTTTATTTTAGTTATTTTCATAGTATAATGTCATATGGTATTCTACTGTGAGGGAATGTCGCCGATATTCAATCTATCTTCTTGCTGCAGAAGAGGGCTATTCGAGCAATTTATAACTTAGGAAATCGTGATTCACTGAGGCAGAAATTTAAAGAAATTAACGTAATGACGGTAGCGTACCAATATATTTATGACAATCTAATTTACCTTCATAAAAATAAAGATCACTTCTGTAAAAAAAGTGATATACACTCTTTTAACACGCGTAATAAACATAAACTTGTTGTACCTGCCTGTAGGCTCCAAAGAATTAACAAGTCGTTTCAAGGTCAATGTGTGCGATATTATAATAAAATCCCAGATAATATTCAAATGTTAAGTATAAACAAGTTTAAGTCTACAGTAAAACGACAGCTATGCCTTAAGGGCTATTACTCAGTAGGCGATTATATACAGGATAAAAACGCTTGGGATGGAATTGTAATAGAAATCTAATGTGAGCTAATATGTTTCTTATTTTCCATCTCTCATGTTTTTCTTTTCTTCTTTTTAATTTTTTCCTTAATTTTCAGTTTCCCTAGTATCATATTCTTTTTCTAGTTTATTCACTTTTAATTTTAAAAACATAATAGCACACAACAAAATGATGTGATATTTACTGAATATTGTTGAAACTGTCTGGTTTTTCTTTTATAAAAGAGTGGCCGTGAGTTTGTTTGCGCGATTTCTTCTCTCAAGGCTCAACCATTTGGAAACGGGCGGTTATAGATCGAAACAGGCAGATGTGATATTATGTTATCCATTTTTGTTTTCTTTAATCATTTTACATTTGACGAAGCAAACTATTGTTGCGGTGACTCTGTGTGTGTTGATCTATAATTTTTAATTATAATAATTATTTATTAAATCGACGATTTCGAATAATTGATGGTCAATTTTATGAAATAAAGATTTTTTTTGAATTGAATTTTGGTTTAGAACAACAAGCGTAGGCACCTATGAGACACTATATCACTGTGATCGGTACGGGCGAACTGAGCCATTAGAAACACCCGCGCCCGCGCCCGCGCCCGCCTCATGAAGACGCGCGGCTCGCGGGAGCACTGTGAACGCAAGTAGCGTCTGCATACATTTTGAATTACACGCGCCCGCGCAAGCACCCGCGCCCGCCTCCACTCTGTAAGAGTACTAAATGTTATACCTCTCGTCAAATCTTTAATTTTTGTCAAAATAAAGAAATCGCATGGCGCCAGGTCTAGATTATGTGCGGGATGGATCACTAGTTCTACTTTTTCAGAAGCCAAAAATGACTTTGTCTTGTTCGCGGTGTGCGCCGAAGCATTGTCATGGTACAATAGGATGCGAATTTTTGGTCGTTTTCCCTAACTTTTTCAAAGACACTGAGTGCAAATAAATGGTGATGTACCACTCGGCATTAACTGTCTTTTGTTCTTCAAGTGGGATCGTGCAGACAGGACCCGTCCGGAAAAAAAAGCAATTCTTTTTTGCCTACGTTTCTCGCCTACCTGTGGCGATAACATACAAAGTTATTTTTCTTTTTTTTGGGATTTTGGATTTGTTGCGAAGTTTCTTCTACACCTTCCTCATTTTTACAAATTGTTTGGTAAATGATACCCACCGTATCATGCAAGGTAATTTACCAGTTACAGTATCAACATATCTGTCGGAATTATCGAACGCTACTACTATGTGGAGATAATGTCTTTTACAAATTTCTTCCGGACAAATTTGCGAGCGGTTCAACGACATAGTTGTTGCTGTAGTTTCTAGTTCTTCAACAATATGATAGCTGCAGCAATGACCATATTTAGTAATAATATTTACTTTTTTCCTGCTGCTTGTCAAGCTTTTCAATGTCATGCCAAAGTTATATGTTTTTAGTCTTAACCCTTAATAACCTAGAGTTTCAATTTTGATACCAATCTTTTAAACCGAATGTTCACATTACTATTAGTTTTTTTTATAGGTTGGCTGTACGTATTTTACTGTTGTATAATATTCGACGAAATTAAAAAAAAATCAAATGTCATTATTGTTTTATTTTATCTATGACATATTACTTGCGCGGCAAAGTGAACAAGTAAACACATTTTACTAAAAGTTTTGTTGAATACAAATTTGATATATTTTCTTTTTCTGAAGAATATAAATACTTTTGAGGTAAGTGAATATATTATTTTCGCTATGATATAATTATTTTTTGCGAGTGCATGTTTTACTTGAAGAAACTAGTGCTATTTTTGTGAGTATCAATTTTGATACTTCAGGCATTCCGCCCTACATAAAACCTACCTACTAATTCTTTAGCTATAAAAACTTATTGAACTTCCGATTCATTATTTTTCTGCATAGCTTGGTGTTGGGATTACTTTTATTTTTATTTTATTATAGAAATTTATCAAAAATGCAACCAGAAGAGATTGAGAGCATATTGAAGCGGTTAGAAAATGGTGAAATTTCGGAAGACGATTCCACCGACAATGAAGATGACATAGACTATTATTCGAGCCAAAGAGATCGTCTGATGGAGCTAAAAGATGAAGAGGATGTAGGTAATTTTCCCACTGACCCAAACTTGGATGCAGATCCACCTGCAGCAAACGTAGATACCGACATGCAACATAATTTAGAGACTGTTGTACGAAGCCCAATTCCTACAACCAGCAGCCAGAACAACCTGCAAACTGCATGTCCTCGGGTCATAAAAGAATATAATGCACACATGGGCGGCGTTGATTTGATGGATAGCTTCATTGGTCGATATCGCATCCGCATAAAGTCGAGAAGGTGGACAACGAGGCTCTTCTACCACTTGTTAGACATGACTGTCATCAATGCTTGAGTACTATACAAAAGGTAAACACAATGAAAGGAAAACTTCAGAAGAATATTATGAAGTTAGCAGATTTTAGAACTGAGCTTGCCGATACTTTATGTAGATATCAAAGTCGCTCGAAAAATAAAAGGGGAAGACCAACCAACAGTCGACAAGACAGTACAGTACCTTCTAAAAGACCCCGGACAGGTGTACAAGTACTACCCTCTACTGACGTGGGTTGCGATTGTATTGGTCATGAAAAAATATTTATGGATTCTAGAAATAAGTGTAAATTTAATAATTGTAGGAAACTTACCTCCTGGTTCTGTAAAAAGTGTAAAGTGTCGTTATGCGATAATAAAAACAATCAATGTTTCGCATTATTTCATGCATAGGTATATCTGATTTCTTTATGGCGTTAATGCCAGAAGTATCAAAATTGATACCTGTTTTTTTTTCTAAATAAATATGTAAAATAAATATTGTGATTTTTTTAGCTATTTTTCCCTTCATCTAGACCGTCAAGCAAACAGTAATATTAAAAATAAATCACTTTCGTAAATCAGGCCACTAAGGATTAATAAGTCCGTTATTGACATTATAAATTAAATGCTCGGCTAATTAATTTTACTTTTCTTATACAATTGGTGCTGGTTCTACGACGACGTTTATAAATAACCTCCTAAGAATAAACTATAAAAATCTAATACATGTTTGAGTATTTCACATTCGCCATTTAATTCTTCTTTATATTCAAAATTGTTTTGTTTGAAAGACTGGCCTGTTGGTCTAATGGTTAGTGACCCTGACTGCTAAGCCAGAGGTCGTGGGTACGATTCCCACCCAGATAAATAATTGTGTGATATGCACGATAATTTGTTCTGTGTCTGGGTGTAAATTATCTATAATAATATATGTATGTATTTAGAAATATATAAGTATATTTATCAGCAGTCTGGTTACCATAGTACAGGCTCTGCCTAGTTTGGGATCAGACGGCCGTGTGTGAGTTGTGTGGAGTTATTATTATTCTCTTAATTCAACATAAAACTTATTAATTACATTTTTAAATACGTACCTATAAAACAAAATATATATTTAAAAATATAAAAAATAGTATACCACCGACATCGGGTACAGGGACCAAGACACCGGTGGTTAGGGCTCCAAAGACAAGACCTCGTCACTATACGGGCCGTGTCGAGAAGAACTGCCTTCTGCATCAGTCCCTTGATCCAGCCGTCTTACGCGAGCCTCTTAAGGTGTTGGTCTAGGCTTTTGGCTATCAATCCATGAGCAGATACGACAATCGGAACAATGATCTCCGAATCGACATTCCACATATCGACAATCTCGTGAAAATAATCCAAATATTTGATTTGTTTTTCTTTTTCTACTTTCACGAGGTTGTCGTCATGAGGAACAGCAATATCGATAATCATTGCACGGCGCTCTAATCGATCTACCCCCACAATGTCAGGTTTATTGGCAACAATAGTTCTGTAAGTGATGATAGATCGATCCCAATACAATGTGGCACGACCATTTTCGAGAACTGGGTCGGGCACATACCTGTAATATGGCACCTCTGAATGCACAAGATTGTATCTAAGGGCAAGTTGTTGATGCACAATCCTGGCCACTTGGTTGTGTCTGTGCAAATATTCACCGTTGGCAAGACGAGAACAACCAGAAATAATATGCCTGATAGATTCACCGGGACGGTGGCATGCCCGACAGATGTCCACCGTACCATCTTTCACGATATATTTCCGATAGTTATTCGTCATAACAACTTCGTCTATAATTGCAAAGACAAAACCTTCGGTTTCTCCAAAAAGATCACCAAACCGTAGCCAAGATGTAGAAGCTTTAAAGTCTATATCAGGACCATTTAGGGCGCGATAAAAACGACCATGAAGTTCTTTGCCCTTCCATACCTCCCTGCCATCATTAGTACTAGGTACTACAGGCTTGCGCCAGTTCTCTTTAGCCAGAGTGAGCGATGTGAGTCCGTTGTCCACTGCGACCACACAACGATGCACTCCCACGTCAGTATGAAGAAAATATTCTCTAAGGTTGTATATCTCGCGATTGTGTAGGGTCTTAATGTTTAAGAGTCCACGACCCGCAAACTTTCGCGGGATATACAACCTCATTATCGATGAACGTGGGTGGTGCATTCGGAATGCAGTCAGCAGTGTACGGACTCTCTTATCTAGAGCATCCAATTCGGTTTTAGTCCATCTAAGTACACCAAAGGAATACATCAGAACCGGCATGACCCAACCGTTGCAGGCACGCATTTTGTTACCCCCTGATAAAAGATTTTTAAGTACTTTTTTCAGGCGGCCAAAGAAGCGCTCCTGCAGCGCTTGTTTCATATGAGATTCAGGTATTCCCAATGACTGTGATATACCTAGATACTTGTAGCTTTCAGTGGCAGACAGAGATCTGAGTTTTGTTAAATCTGAAAGTTCGACTCCTTCAGATTCTACTATCACGCCTTTCTTTACATGCATGACTGCACATTTCTCTACACCAAATTCCATCTTGATAGAGTTACTAAAGTTTTCAGTCACCTCCAATAACGCTATCAATTGCAAATTAGTGGGGGCAATAAGTTTCAAATCGTCCATGTACAGAAGGTGAGATATAACTCTATCGTCTTTCTGCAACCTATAGCCTAGCCCTGAACCCTCTAACAGCGTACTGAGAGGATTCTAAGCTAGGCAGAACCACAAGGGACTCAAACTATCACCTTGAAATATACCCCTCTCGATCTTTATTAGTACATCGTTTGCCGCAATCTGCCGACATCCTGGATAGCGAAGTGCCGTTCTCCACTGCCCCATACATGACTTTAAAAAAGTGCAAAGAGTTGTATCAATTTTATACAACTCTAGCACTCTCAGAAGCCATGTATGTGGGACCGAATCAAAGGCCTTCTTATAATCTATCCAACATGTCGCCAGATTCTTACGGTGACGTACCTGTTGGCTAATGGCCATATCTATGATGAGGAGCTCTTTAGTGCCACGAGTCCCGCTTCTACATCCATTCTGAGAAATAGATATGATCGAATTTTTATTTAAATGTGTAGTAATTTTGAGTCTCAGAATAGATGTTAGAAGCTTATACATAGTTGGTAGGCATGTAATTGATCTATAATTTTTGGGATCCATGGCACTACCAGATTTATAGAGTAAGTGGGTTACGCCAGTTGTAAAAAATTGGGGTAATGAACCGGAATCCAATGCTGCTTGGAACTGAGATGCCAAACGAGCATGCGAGCTTCGGAACCATTTCAGCCAAAAGTTGTGCAGTCCGTCTGTCTGTCGTCTAATTATTATTATTATAGTTTTTCGTAAAATTGATGCCGCTCTTTGCAATATCTCTACTTCTTCTGATACTTCACACATTTTAATTTCAATAACACCAACTTTCAATGTAATATATATTTTTTTATCTATTAAACAATTTCAATTTCATCAAGTCTCTAATAATTTAGCTTCAAACCGTTGATTACTAAAATGACAATCTACGGTCTCGTTATGTTCTTTAAGAACTGCTTGTAATAATTCTGAATAATATTTGCCTAAGTATATAAACGAAAAAAAAATATTTTTACAAAATACACATAACTTTCACGCTTCTCACTGTACTTCCTCTCTCTTAGATCTAATTCTTGTTTCAGACTTCAATAAAGTTGCTGCACATGGACAACTTCCTGCGCCTTTCTCATACCACGATCTTATTTTCCTTTCTTACAAAACTATCTCACCTAAACCTAAGCCTAAGTACGTTGTTCTTGTAGTTTCAGAAACCTCAATACAGTGGATTTGAAAGAGGACATCGAGAGTATTGACTGGTCTCCTATCTACAATAGTGGTGATATTGATAATAAAGTCGAAAGTTTGAAGAAAATACTCTTAGATCTTTACAACAAACATGCTCCACTAAAAAAAGGGTTAAGCATCTTCCTGCGCCTCGGCTTTCCGAAAACATTAAACAGTTAATGTCCAAACGGAATAAAGCCATGAGAAGATACAAATAGAATTCCTCGGGTGAAAACTGGTGTGCCTATAAAATTCTCCGGAAGTCGTCTGTGTCGGGATGCTAAAAGGTACACGATTCAATAAAAAAAATTAACACCACAGGTATAGCAATTACTAAGGTCGCTTGGTATAAGAAAGCCAACCAATGCTCACTTAGTATTAATCTCGACATGCTGAATAGGCGTTTTTCCACTCCACCGACTTGTGTAGATGTTTTAAAAAAAGCATCTAGGTATCTTTCCAGCCTTCCTTTGCCTCAATGTACCTCATTTTCTTTCAACCCGATTACCGATGGTGACGCAAATAGACTTATCCTATCAATTTCCACAAAAGCAATAGGTGATGATGGGAGTCAACAACAAATGTTGCGACGTCACTCATATAATAAATTACTCCCTCCAGGAAAGCGTGTTTCCATCTCCCTGGAAGAAGGCCCATGTTATCCCTCTACCTAAGACTGCTAACCCTTCCTCAATATCCCAGTTTCGTCCCATATCCATACTCCCTATCCTTTCCAAAGTGCTTAAGAGTACTGTCCGGAATCAACTGAGCCTCGAGCACGAACGACTTGCGAAAAAGTATTCGTATCGCTATCGACAAAAATTTGTATGGGATTTGTACAGCGCCCCTATCGTGCGTAAAAGTAACTAATTTCAGCAGCACGAACATTAAAAGTTACTTTCGTATCGCAAACGTATCGTCAAGTGCTCGATACTTAACACTATATAAACAAATTTGAGAGCACGAAGTTAACATTGGTCCCAATTCTGTTACTTCACTCGCTAAATTAAAATTCACTTATTTTTCTTAATATAAGATGTAAACCTCAAAGTTGTACACTTCAAAACAAGGTCTTATTTCAATTTGAAACAAGTAAGTAACAAATGTCGCTATGGAAATAAGCAATTTATTTGTCGACTAAGTCTGATACGCTTAAATAAACTTTAATACCACGTAGCGAGAGCCGCTATCCGTTGAATGCCATCTCTTTTGCTCCGTGTTTTTAGTAAGCGTTTTCGTAGGTGTAGATTAAAAACACGTCATCCTTGTTGGTTTTGAACAAGTTTTTATACGGCAATTATACAGCGTTTGAATAAATGGAGACTCTCGCTGCGTGGAAATAAAGTTGAGTTGACAGGTTTTAGTGAAATTTAGTGGCGCTGAGAAATAGATGCCAGTAACAAATAGACCTTATTACGAAAAACACTAGGTTGATTTTCGAAAAGAGAAAAGTTTCGAAACTTTTAAAGTGAATTTTAAAACTAATATTTTATTGTATTAAGTGATTATTTTTTGGTTGTGATACAATGCAAAGACCGCCGCTTTACCAACGCAGTCCTATGTATTATGTTCTTCTCGCAAGTTTACTTGAAAATGAGGGAATTCAACAAAGAGACTCTAGGTAAGCAAATCCTTGTCTTATCTTTATTAAAATAATATGTACCTAAATTAGAAATTTGGCAGAAACTTTTGAAGGAACTTCTTATGTATTAATACAATATATTGTAGTGACGGGAACTCTCGCACAGCTTACATACTCCTTCAATTGGAAGAATAACTCTTTACTACGCGAGAGGCACAGACTGGTGGCACCAAACTCGAATTTAGAACACGTTCGAAATATTTTATGAAGAATAAATGTTGAAGACAAGAGAGTCGCCCGGCAGACAGAAGACGGTCTGGACGACTATCGTGCTAAAGGTGCACGGAATAATTCAAGAAGTATTATTTATAATTAATTTGTGTGAAGTTATAATTGTTATATGAATAATCTAATCCTGATTATATCGCATAGTGCGTTTGCCTGCTTTTTTAATTTTCCTCCTCTAGCTAACACCTATCGTAACAGAGGAAGCAGTTGATACAGAGAGCGCCGTTGCAGCCAATAGTAGCAGATCGTATCATGGAAAAGATTGGCTTAGATATTTTCGGGCCGTTCTCGAAGTCAAGTGAGGGCAACAAATTAGTTTTGGTAGCAATTAAATATGTTTCGAAGTATGTTGTGTGTAAGCCATCTCCAAGGATAAATGCTGAAACGGTATGCGAGTTTCTGACTGAAGAAATATTTTGTAGGTTTGGTGGAGTGGAGCAAATCATATCAGATAGAGGGTCAGTCTTCACGTCTCAGTTAGTAAAGGAAACAGTCGAATTTTTTGGAGCTAGGATATCTCATACTACGGCTTTTAAACCGTCTACAAATGGTCTGGTAGAGAAGTTCAACGGAACGTTGACGCAAATGCTTTCTATGTATGTTTCAGCGGATCAAAGAAATTGGTGTAGATTATTACCTTTAATATCTTTCGCCTATAACTCCGCAAAGCAATCCTCTACTAGGTTATCACCGTATATGATAATCTTCGCTCGCGAACCAAGATTAAAATCCGATTTTAGCGTAAACCAAGAGTTAATTAACTCACAAAACTCTTATTCGGCGCGTCGGCAATTGGCAAACACATTAGTGCTAAAAGCGAAAGAAAATATTAGCAGATCACAAGCTAGACAAAAAGAATATTTCGACAGAAAGGTTAAATATTTTAGCTATACTCCGGGACAATTAGTTTTAGTTTATCACCCAAAACGCAAAAGGTAGAAGTAAAAAGTTGTTAAAACCTTATACGGGTCCGTTTGTAATTGAGAATATCTAGAAATAATTATAAAATCGCGAAGATAAATAATAATAATTGGTCGGACACGGTCCACACTAACTTTTTAAGAGGCCGTATACGAAATTTTGCCAATTTCGCTGATTTACGTGGTTTTACAGACGTGATTTTACAGTTAAAATACTATATTTCTATAAGTTTTTATGAACAACATAAAAGATCACTTTAATTTAGATCTAATGAGTGAACCACTTTTTTACTTTTATTATAAATAATAATGCGAGATTTAGGTTGTTTTAAAACATTTTTTATTACCATATTTTTTTTCAGAAAATGGGTTAACTTTGAACTGAAGTTTATTTCTGTTGTTGTAATTTTATGAATGAAAGTTCCACGCAGCCGAAATCAAAAGCAAAACTTTGTCCATTTTCTGTAAAATTTGACTAAGTTAAACATTTTTTTACGCAATTTTTTTATATTAAAATGGTAAAAAGTGTTTCATACATTGTATAGACGACTTTTACAGCAATACATTGTAATTTTTTCATACCGCTGGTACTTCAAAAAAGTTCGTAAATATGTGATATTCTAAACCTCTTACGGCAAAATTTACAAAACAGTCACCGGTTTGAGGTCGATTAATCAAAATTGAATAATAAAAGTAAAAAAGTGGCTCATACATTAGATCTAAATTGAAATGATCTTTTATGTTGTTTATAAAAACTCATAGAAATATAGTATTTTAACTGTAAAATCACGTCTGTAAAACCACGTTAATCAGCGAAATTAGCAAAATTTCGTATACGGCCTCTTAAAGCCGTATCATATGACAGAATAAAAAGTAACAGAAAAAAAATAGGGTGTCGCGAACAAATAAATTAAATTATATCGCGGATGTGATAGATTCCTGTCAAGAAGGCGATATTATGTGTGAGAAAATTGACTTTTATGAACAGAAGTAGTAAAAAGAGTTAGTTAGAAGAAAAACAATTGCATCATGTATCAAATTAATATATTTCCCGATCAAGTCTTAATCTATTTTTTGGTGACCAATTGTATTTTCATTTTTCCTCTACTTATTATTTGTTTTGTTGTGTTGGTATTATTTATTGTGGGCTTTTTGTTGATTTTTGTTTTGGTGATGTAATTTAATTTTGGTGATGTAATGTTGTAGTAGTAGCAATATCCGTTGCTAGGGTTATTCTTAATATAAATAAAGTCGTTGCTATGTGTCGAGTAATCGACATCTGCTTGCCGCACCCACAGCTGACTAGTGCTAACCGGTTTCTACGTCAGTGAACCCGTCCCCCTGCCGCCCGGTTCGAGACGAGGGGCTCGCCCGGCGCCGGCATCGTCAATGAGCCACAGACACGACTGTGTATCGCCACGCTCGCGCTTATCAGTTTTTTCATACAATTTATTTACGCATTTATGTAGTTTCAAGTATTGTAATTTCTATTTAATCATTATACAACTTTGAAGTACAGTCCACTATTGTCATTTTATACACTCCACTGAGGTATCGTCGGTAGCATTGGTCCTTCAACCGCCATCAAGAACCGAAGAAAAAAATAATCAAATTTTGAATCAGCAACGGTCGTGAAAATTTTATGACTTTGAAGCCGTTTACTGGATTCGAAAGTTGCAGTTTCATCTGTTACTGGGAGGATTGCACCTGCCTTTGGACTTCAAGAATATCAACACGGTCACAGAATTGCCGCCTTTGTTGAGTTTCTTCTTTTACCAACGGGTGCAAGAACAAAGAATATTTGAAACCAGGACGAATATCATCCTTACTGAAAGCCCCACATCTTCAGATTGTTATCGTGATTTGGAATAATCGCCAAGGAGTTCCTGCGGAACAATCATCATAGTGGTTTGCAACAAAAAAGTGAGATCGTTCCATTTTTCCTTATTTTTTCTTCTTCTGATTTTTCATAATCTTCATTTCCATTTCATATAAACATTTAAATTCATTTCATTACATACCTACATTAGTAAATTGTTCAATATTTGCATAATCATTCAATCATCTTCAGTCTCATATCTGTTCAAACATTACCCATATTTTCATACATTAATTCATTAGCTTCATCTATTTATATAATAGTTCATTAGTTTTAATATTCATAATAATATATACAGTGCAACATTTATTATAATTGCTTGGTTGGTGAATAATTTGTGCACATACATTTACCGTAGCATTACTAGGCATTTTTTGATAGGAATTGCTCAAGCGCCTGGCGTAAATAAAAGGCAACACACAGCTTACGTTTTGCTACTTACCTTACTTATTTTATATAACTGCTGTTAATTTTCAACTTGAATACATTTAAATAGCAATTTAAATATGGCTGACATTAAAATTCTTATTAAAAAGCGAGCTTCAATCAAGGCCAAGCTTACGCAATTGGCTACCTATCTTAACGTTTCTAAGTCTTGCGAAAGGTTAAGTGAAGTACAGATGGGCCCTTCGAGGCGACTTTCCCCCCGGGCTCGGCGTAATCTGTTACGCCGATGACACTTTGGTCACGGCCCGGGGGGCGAACTTTCAGGAGGCGGCGTGCCTGGCCACCAGGGGAGTCTCTCTGGTGGTTGGGCGCATCGAGGCGCTGGGTTTGCGGGTGGCCCTGGATAAGACGGAGGCCCTTTTATTTCATGGGCCCCGTCGTGGTCCACCCCCTGGCGCCTCTATCGAGGTCAACTCGGTCCTCGTACCGGTTCAGGCCTGCATAAAATATCTGGGCCTGATCCTCGACGGTAGGTGGCGCTTCGACGAGCAATTCCTGCAGCTTGCTCCAAGGCTGGTCGGCGCTGCGTCAGCCCTTGGGCGACTCTTGCCCAATTTGGGCGGACCCAGCGTCGCTACGCGACGGCTGTACACGGGGGTTGTCCGGTCAATGGCACTGTATGGTGCACCGGTGTGGGCGGAGGCTCTGACCGCCCAGAATAGGGCGCGCCTCTGGCGGCCTCAGAGGGTTATGGCGGTTAGAGCCATACGCGGATACCGCATCGTGTCGACGGAGGCGGCGTGCGCGTTGGCCGGGACTCCCCCGTGGGATTTGGAGGCGGAAGTGCTCGCCGAAGTATATCGGCGAACGGCTGAGTTCCGGGCGGGAAGCGGCAGTCGGCCCCCGCCCGAAGAGGTACGCGAATGGCGTGAGGCCGCTCGCCGAGCCACCATGGCTCGTTGGTCGTCCCGGCTGGAGGCTCCACGTGCTGGCTTTGCCGCCGTGGAGGCGCTCCAGCCGGTCACCGTCGAGTGGGCAGGGCGGCAGCACGGGACCCTTTCCTTCCGACTGACGCAGGTTCTTTCCGGGCATGGCTGCTTCGGGAAGTACCTGCACTCGGTCGCTAGGAGGGAATTGAGTCCCGCCTGTCACCACTGCGACTGCAGTGAGGACTCGGCTCAGCACACGCTGGCGGTTTGCCCCAGTTGGGCGGCGCAGCGTCGGGCCCTCACTGCAGTCATCGGAGTGGATCTCTCGCTACCGGCCGTCATACGCTCCATGGCCGGTAGCGACAGGAATTTTACCGCGGTCGCGACCTTCTGTGAGGACGTCATCTCGCAGAAGGAGGCGGCGGAGCGGGTCCGGGAGGACGATCTCCACTCGGACTTGATTCGCCGCCGGCGAACCGGGCGGCGGAGGCGCGCTTTCCAGCGCCTCATGCCGCCCTGAGTGCGGCCGCGGGTGGTCGGGACGGGTTTTCCCTTCCACCCGCTATAGTGGCCCCCCGCGAGGAGGCGGCGTCCGTGTGTGCCTGGACGTTGCCTAATTGAGAGGTTATTATCCGAAGGTGGTGCCCGCGCTTTTGCGGGCAGGCGCTAGGGGGGGTCCGGATGTCTTAATAAAAGCTGTTCCCGGATCCCTCCTAATTTAGGCGCAGTACGGCACACCGTGTGGTTTTAGTCGGTTCGATTCCGACACACCGCCACACCGAAAACCCCGGTGGGGTGACGGCCCGAGGGGGTTTCCACACGCACAAAAAAAAAAAAAAAAAAAAAAAAAAAAAAAAAAAAAAAAAAAGTACAGATAATCGAGGTTGAATATCGTCTCAATATATTCGAAAGCTTATACGAAAAGTATGACATGTTACAGAATGAGCTGGAGGCAGCTATTGAAAACCCTGCCGAGCAATTTGCTGAGCGTGAAGAGTTCGAGAAGCAGTATTACAACTTGGTGGCTTCTGCTCGCCAACTGATCACTCTAGCTCGCAAGTCTCTTTCTGGAGACGCTTCAACCGAAGTGAGTTCTGGTAATTCTGACACACATAAACATAATGCAATACGTTTACCAAAAATTGATTTACCCAAATTTTCGGGAGGCTATAATGATTGGTTACCTTTCGGGATCTTTTTATTTCGATAATACACGAGAACACTAGCATAGACAAAATAACCAAACTGCATTACCTACGCGCTTCCTTAAAGGGAAGTGCTAGTCTTGTTATTGATAATCTCGATTTTAGTTCAGACAACTATGATGCTGCTTGGAAGCTACTCCGCGAAAGGTATGACAATAAAAGATTGCTTGTCAACAACCACGTGCAAGCACTCTTCAATATCCCGACGATCAGCACAGAGTCAAGTAAATCATTGCGTCACGTCATTGACACCACCAACAAAAATCTTAGGGCCTTAGCAAGTCTTGGACAACCCGTTCAACACTGGGATACGCTTGTTATCTATATTATTACCACTAAACTTGACCAGGTTACAAGCCGCGAGTGGGAGGAACATAGGAATTCGTTGACTGAACCTCCAACATTAAATAGTTTCATAACCTTTATTTGTAACAGAGCGGACTTGTTAGAGACACTTGAGGAGTCTAACTCTCAAAGGTACAAGGGCGAAGGTCCTCTCTCAAATAAGCCTAGGTCAAGTCTCTCTATTCCTTCATCTAATAATTCAAACCCACATAAAAAATATGTATGTCCAGTGTGCCTACAAGATCACTATTTATACCAGTGTACGAAGTTTGCTAATTTACCCGTGCAGGCACGTATTAAAAAGGCTCATAACTCTAATGTCTGTCTCAATTGCCTACGACCAGGGCATGGTGTAAATAAATGCAGATTGTCTCATTGTAAACATTGTTCTGAGAAACACAATAGTTTATTACACGTAGATACTAATTCTGTTATTCCTACGACCACACAAACAATTGCATTGTCTGTTAATCAGCCTGTTACATCCCGACTCATTTTACTTTCCACAGCTCTCGTGAAAGTGATGGATGCTGAAGGAAATCTTCACTCCGCGCGGGTTTTGTTGGATAATGCAAGTACGGCGAACCTTGTTACTGAGGAGTTTGTTCGAAAGCTTCAATTAGCTACCTATTCTACCAAATCCAAGGTGGTAGGTATAAACCTTCTTACATCAAACTGTGCAAAAGGATTTTCGATTTCATTAAAGTCCTACAACGTAGATTACGAAATCGATATTCAATGCCTAATATTGCCAAAAATATCATCACACGTTCCAAATACGTATGTTGATATTAGCAATGTTCATACGCCTTCAAACATACGTCTTGCCGACCCACAATATTATGTTCCGTCTTCGATCGACATATTAGTCGGCGCGGAGGTCTTCTGGGGCATTGTAGGCACTAGTCGTATAGATTTGGGTAAACATATGCCCATTTTATTAGAATCCAAATTGGGTTGGGTGGTTTCTGGTGAGATACATCAGTCTGGCCCCTCTTCTCATATATGTATGCTTGCTGACAGCTTACATGCAAGTTTGAATCGTTTTTGGGAGTTGGATTCCGTATCTCCGAAGCATAAATTAACCTCTGAAGAACGATCATGCGAACAACTTTTTGCTGATACCACCTATCGTAATTCGGATGGCCGATTCATAGTTCAAATACCTCTAAAAGAATCACCAACTGTATTAGGTAATTCATATACGATGGCAAAGCTTCGTTTTTTATCCCTAGAACGTCGTTTTGAAAGAGACCCTTATTTTAAAGGGTTATATACCGAATTCATGCAGGAGTATATAGAGTTAGGTCATATGTCTGAAGACAAACATGTAACACAGAAATCCACAGTCTGTTATATACCACATCATGGTATTTTAAAGGAGTCAAGCTCAACTACGAAATTAAGATGTGTTTTTGACGCTTCGGCTCGTACAACATCGGGCAAGTCTTTAAATGATATCCAGATGGTAGGACCCACCTTACAAGACGATTTGTTTTCGATTTTACTGCGTTTCCGTCAGCACAAAATTGCTGTGTGTGCAGACATTGAGAAAATGTATCGAATGACGCTAGTCCATGATAGTCATCGACCGCTGCAAAAAATTCTTTGGAGAGCACAGCCTACTCACCAATTAAAAAGTTTCACATTAAATACAGTGACGTATGGCACCGCATCTGCTCCCTTTCTAGCTACTAGGTGCTTACTGCAGCTTGCTGAGGAATGCTCCGACTTGTCGACAAGGTTCTCTATAGCACATGATTTCTACGTCGACGATTATTTGTCAAGTGGCTCGTCTGTTGTAGAGACATTAAACAAGTGTCGGCAAGTAATTTCTGTTCTTCGGTCGGCCCAGTACAATCTACGTAAATGGCGATCAAATTCTAGGGAACTTTTGCAGGCTCTTTGTAATAATCGCGAGATTTCTGATGTTGTCGACCTTAGCGATAGCGGAAATTCAAAGACTCTAGGTCTCAACTGGTATTGTGGTAGCGATACATTATCATTTTCAATTGATTTATCTTTCACCGGTGTGGTTACCAAAAGGCGCATCTTATCTGTCATAGCGCAAATCTATGACCCTATAGGCTTGGCTGTAACTTGCATTGTGGAAGCTAAAATAATTATGCAACGTCTTTGGCTTGCGAAATGCTCCTGGGATGAACCGGTCCCTGAAGAGATTCAGCAGGCCTGGAGCCACTTCCAAACTACAATCATACATTTAAACAAACTTAAGATACCCAGGTGGGTTATGTCTAAATCATGTTCGCATGTATCTCTTCACGTGTTCACCGATTCATCTGAGAGGGCTCTAGGTTCATGTGTTTATGTTCACAGCATTTCGGAGGATGGTGATATAAATGTTCAGCTCCTTACTGCCAAAAGTAAGGTTGCTCCCGTTAAATCTGTGACAATTCCACGACTTGAGCTCTGTGCGGCGTTGCTAGGAACACGTCTCTACGATAAGGTACGTCAATCTCTTACTTTAACATTAGATGACGTAACCTTTTGGTGCGATTCAACCATAGTGTTAGGTTGGCTAGCTGCTTCGCCGGCACAACTAAAGACCTTTGTACGTCATCGCGTAACAGAGATTATTGACACTACGGCTGGCAGCATTTGGCGTTACGTTCCATCACAGGAAAACCCGGCAGACCTCGCTTCGCGCGGACTTAGCGCTGATAGGCTTCTGTCTTCTTGTTTGTGGTGGTCGGGACCGAAATTTCTGGCCGATCATGAATCATCATGGCCTCGGTTTCCTCAATCAAATCAACAAGATTTGCTAAACTTACCAGATGTAGCGATTTCTCTACACGTTGATACATCAAATCAGATATGTAATCTTATATCTAATTTAACCATAAAACATTCACAATTTTTCAAGTTGCAGCGCGTGGTGGCATACATTATGCGATTTGTTTACAAATGTAAGAGACAATTATTTGAATCTGGTTCTCTCACATCAACGGAATATAATAATTCATTAAACTTTCTATTAAAACTAAGTCAACAGGAGTCATTTCCTGAAGAATACAATTTATTATTATCCGGCAAACAATTGCCAGCAAAAAACAAATTATTATCATTATCTCCCTTCTTCGATACAACTGTTAATTTAATTCGAGTTGGCGGTAGATTACATAATTCCTTTTACGATTACAACGTTAAACACCCAATATTACTATCAAGCAGTCATCATATTTGCAAATTAATATTCCACATGTACCATCTTAGACTTATGCATGCTGGACCTCAGCTTTTATTGGCCACCGTACGTCATCAATATTATCCCATTGGAGGTAGAAATTTGGCTAAGAAAATCACTCATCAATGTGTGAAATGTTGCAGGATGAAGGCTAACACCATACAACCCATCATGGGTAATCTACCAGAACAACGTTTACATTTAGAGTTTCCATTTTTAGACACTGGCGTAGATTATGCAGGACCTATCATGATAGCCGACCGAAAGGGTAGAGGATGTAGACTGATCAAATGTTTTATTTGTGTGTTTGTGTGTCTGGCTACCAGAGCTCTCCACCTCGAACTTGTGTCAGACCTTACTACGGAGGCTTTTTTAGCTGCTTTATCTCGGTTTATTGCTCGAAGGGGTAAACCACGTAACATATTTTCCGACAATGGCACAACCTTTGTAGGTGCGTTTAATGAGTTAGCCAATCTTCTATCACAAGACTTAGAATTGAGTAAGGTTGATCCAGGCATAAACTTTAATTTCATTCCCGCGTATACTCCACATTTTGGGGGCTTATGGGAGTCCGCGGTTAAATCCACTAAACATCATCTTCGACGCGTTTTAAGCCTAACAAACTTGACCTTTGAAGAAATGGCAACGTGCTTGATTCAGATAGAGGCTATTCTCAATTCAAGGCCCATAACCCCTCTTTCCCAAGATCCCTCTGACCTTACTCCTTTAACTCCATCCCATTTCTTAATAGGACGCTCACTTGTTATGTTGCCACATCCACAGATACAACATCTCAACATCAACAGTATCCAGAGATTTCGACGCATAGAATGTATAAAGCAACATTTTTGGAGTCGCTTCTCTAATGAATATATTCTTTGGCTTCAGGAGAGAACCAAATGGCGTCGATCTTCAGGAGAATTGAAGACAGGAACCTTAGTCCTCATAAAGGATAAAACCTCACCCCCTTTGATTTGGCCTTTAGGCCGTATTATTCAGGTGTTGCCTGGCAGAGACGGCATCGCACGAGTCGCCGATATCCGCACCAGCAAGGGAGTCATCCGGCGCGCCTTCAACACGATCTGCCCTTTGCCAGTTAATGCTGTTGAGGTTACTTCAACGGGGGGGAGTATGTCGAGTAATCGACATCTGCTTGCCGCACCCACAGCTGACTAGTGCTAACCGGTTTCTACGTCAGTGAACCCGTCCCCCTGCCGCCCGGTTCGAGACGAGGGGCTCGCTGAGCCACAGACACGACTGTGTATCGCCACGCTCGCGCTTATCAGTTTTTTCATACAATTTATTTACGCATTTATGTAGTTTCAAGTATTGTAATTTCTATTTAGTCATTATACAGCTTTGAAGTACAGTCCACTATTGTCATTTTATACACTCCACTGAGGTATCGTCGGTAGCACTATGCTTATAAAATATGCACTTCGGAAAATGTAATAAAACAGTTACTCTGAACAAACATAAACAAAGTTCACAATGAATGGTAGTGTAACTTGAAAGTAGGAAATTAAATTGTTTCAAGAATTTTCGGGGGGAGAAGTAAGTCTAATAGAATAGATTCATTGAAACAATTTCAGAGCAAATAATATTTTCCCAGGGATAATTAATAACTTTGATAATTTATTGACAGATGAGAGTTGTCAAAGACTATGACATAAGGAGTTTATTTTTCTTAGTTTATAATGTCTCTAACCATTGAGGATGTATGCAAATAGATTTGTTGACATTGAGACTTGTTTTTTTTTGTTGAAATAGCCAACGAGGTTGAACCAATTGTTGGATAAAGGAGTTATTTAGGTGAAATATTGTATTTATGATATTTGTGTGCTGATCCTGTTGTAATTTTTTTCCATGGCCTGAGAAAAAAGAAATAAGAAAACTTGGTCTAGGTAGGAGTCAATATGGTCAGGGTTCACAATACACTTGTGTTGGTCGTGGTTGTAGAACCAAATAACTAAATGATGTATGTAATTTTTTTTAGAAGGCTGGCGGTTTAATTTTTCTGTGGGTTTTTATAAACTCCAAGTGATTCGCCTGCCAGCAGAGGAGTTTTGGAAGACTTAATGAATGAATTTCTATGTTTAATAATTGTTGTATGTCTGTCCTCAGCTAAAGGCCAGTCATTACTTCCATTGGCGGAAGCAGCCTCTGAAAAATGACGTTCCCACTAGTTAGAAAATGTGTGAGGCAGGCAGGACGAGTATGGCGCCACCGAGGGGGTGTAGCTCCTGTAGTGACGGGAACTCTCGCACAGCTTACATACTCCTTCGATTGGAAGAATAACTCTTTACTACGCGAGAGGCACCAAACTCGAATTTAGAACACGTTCGAAATATTTTATGAAGAATAAATGTTGAAGACAAGAGAGTCGCCCGGCAGACAGAAGACGGTCTGGACGACCATCGTGCCAAAGGTGCACGGAATAATTCAAGAAGTATTATTTATAATTAATTTGTGTGAAGTTATAATTGTTATATGAATAATCTAATCCTGATTATATCGCATGGTGCGTTTGCCTGCTATTTTAATTTTCCTCCTCTAGCTAACACCTATCGTAACCGGATACTCTAAAGCCCCAAGCTTTACATGTGGTAAAAGCTTTACAATATTGATTGTAATATAGGTACTTACTTACTATGTTTATCTATTAATATAATATTTTTTTAGTGAAACAAGGCGCAGAGCTAAACATAGAAAGACAGATAATCCTGTAGATATCAATGATATTGAATTTAAAAAGAGATATCGCTTAAGCAAAGAAGCTTTCGTATTTCTCTGTGAGCAACTCCGTCAAAAAACTTTTTTAAGATCAAGTTCCAGGGTCACTTTACAGCTTAAGGTACATGTGGATAACTTTAATATTTCAACCGAAATGGAAGTGCGTGCCAACGACTGTGGTTTGTATTTTGTATCACAAGTATGAAATTATTTAAATGTTACAGGTTCTTTGTGAGCGATCTTTTTACGCTACTGGATCATACCAGCGTATAGAGGGAATGCAAAATATTTAGGACAAGCCACAGTCAGCAAATGTGTCAAGGAAGTGACTGATGCACTTATCACACCTGCAATAGTAGGTCATTTTATTAAATTTCCAAATACTAGAGCTGAAAGGGATATAATAAAAAATAAGTTAGTATGAATATTTTTTATTTACCATAATTTTTACCATAATTTGGGTGAATAATTGTTCGTTCAAAGCGTCTTCCCAATCCATCGCTTGGAGCTTCCCAAATGTCGTGGAGAATCCTTCTTCGCAAGCCCACTCCTCGAAACTCACGAATCCACAGTTGGTTAATGTCATCTTGTGTTCCTTTAGATAGCCGATGAATTGTTTCATTATCTGAGAGATCCTCTGACCCGCATGATAAAGAATCATATTTTTCGCTTCTAGGGACTTTTTGTTTATGAGTGTCAACCAAGGTTTCATCACCGGAATCGTAACGTCGCTTTGCCACGAATTTTCTAACCATTTCCACATAGGATTCATCAAATTTATTTGTTTCTTTTTTTGTACTAATAGTTGTTTTCCTTTTGTTTTTTTCTTTGGTGTTTCTTGTACATCCAACACATATTGGGTGTTCGGAAGTTCGTGCAAATTCTCCATCATTTCCTCCCGATCCTCGTTCAAGGCCACAATTTTCACACCTTCGTCGTCGTCGTTCAACGAAATTGGTGATAGGGGTCTGTCCATTTTTAAATATTAAAAATTCTTTTAGAGACTCAATTGTAAAACTATTAAGAATAGATGTTACTTCTTTAAATATTAAATGTAAACTGTGCTCCAACATTTCGCCTTAAAGGTTTATATAACTTGAAAGTTTGTTGAACATTCAACATACACACCCCCCTCCACAACAACAACAAAGGCATGAACATAATCATGTGCGCTTCGCGCACGATTGTTCGCCTGTCCGGTGATGAAACCTTGGTTGACACTCATAAACAAAAAGTCCCTAGAAGCGAAAAATATGATTCTTTATCATGCGGGTCAGAGGATCTCTCAGATAATGAAACAATTCATCAGCTATCTAAAGGAACACAAGATGACATTAACCAACTGTGGATTCGTGAGTTTCGAGGAGTGGGCTTGCGAAGAAGGATTCTCCACGACATTTGGGAAGCTCCAAGCGATGGATTGGGAAGACGCTTTGAACGAACAATTATTCACCCATTATTCGGACGCTATAATGGAATTGGAGAAACGTCGAGTGGAGCAAGAAGAAATGCAAGAGATGGAATCTTCATCATTGCAGAACATGAAAAGCATCTCCATGTCATCCACGATTGCGCCTATGCAGGATCAACATGTCGTTGCGTCCACATCCAAAGACTTCGAGAATACACAACTGAATGTAGTAACGAAACAGAAGAAGAAAATTGGGAAGACAGTTTCGTTCCAGAAGGAGAAATCACCATTGAAGAGGCAGAGAATATTGAGTATAAACGACGAAAACAACGAAGACGAGACAATATATCAACCAGGAGAATTATACCTGAAACACAGCAGTCAAACCAGTGTAGAGGAGGAGAGCGATCCAGATGTAGATATACAACCGAAGAAAAAGATGAAAACACAAAAGAAACAAGTAATAGTAGATTCGGAACACGAAATGACGGACGAAGAAGTTACTACAGAAGAGGGTTACGCCTCTATGCTCGCAAATCTAGCGCAAGCTCATTCATTAGTACAGAGTACTGGAAAAATTTGTCAAACTATTTCCTTAAAGGACGACGACGCATATATCAATATAACATCGCCGGGCGAGCGTGGGTATATGCTTATGAAATTAGAGCTGTACCCATTCAAAGACTGTGTGAAACTTCAGAAGAATCAGTATTGGACGAAGCGAAACTTCAGTTCTCTCGCAGTGATCTCTGGACAGGACTCCCCTGCTTACAAGCTTCTGATGGCATTGAGAACACAGATAACAAAGGACATAATGAAAATCAAGGGCGTAAAAACAGAAAAGAAAAGTGCAACCGGTTGGAAAAGTGGCTAGAAACTTTTATAATAACACCAATGAAAAATATAACTTATAGTGGACATTGGATAGATGGTCCATATAAATATTTACCCAAAAATAAGCAACTTTTAACTACATGTTTTCATAATATTCAACAAAAAATATGTGACATGAGTTATAGAGAATTATTCTTGAAAACAAGAGTTATTTCTATGAATAAGTTAATTTACGTAGCACCTTGGAATGCTGTTTCAGAATATTATTATAATGTAAATGATAGTGTTAGAATTTTGGAAGAATTATTATTTCACCAATTTTCTGAAATTGATAGTGTTTACAATTTTATGAAAAATTTATATTATTTAGTTGATAAGAAAGTACCTAAAAAGAATTGTATTTGTGTAATAGGTCCTTCTTGTAGTGGTAAAAATTTTTTTTTTGATTGCATTATTCATAGTTGTATTAATTTTGGTCAAATAGGTAATTTCAATAAATACGACAGATTTCCTTTACAAGACGCATTACAAAGGCGTATACTATTATGGAACGAACCAAACTTTGAGCCAGGTTCAGAAGAAATATTAAAATTACTATTTGGTGGAGATACGTGTTCAGCTAGAATTAAATATGAAGGTGATGCTTGTTTTTTCGAACACCTATCATAGTGTTAACTAATAGGGATGTAATTCCAAACGATACAACTTTTAGTAGTCGTGTTTGGAAATATCATTGGGGAGTTGCAGGTTTTTTAAAATATCTAACAAAAAAACCACATCCCTTAGCAATGTTTTACTTATTTTTAAAATATAATATTTTGTCTAAAAATAATTTTAAGTTTGAAAAATGGGAATTAGATGTAATAAAACGAAAATAAAGGTTTAATTAATATTTTATTGTTTTCTTTATATTCAACATGCATATTTTCATTATCCTTATCGCTAACAACAATATTTCCATTTATTAAAACCTTATCGGTGTTTACACTGACCATATCGTTATTTATAGGTAATGGCGTACGTGACTGTTGGCAAGTAGCACAGTCATGATGACGCAACGATAACAAGTCTAAAATACGTTGCTGCGCAGTATCCAAATGAATTACTTTTGAATGTAATTTATTAAACAGGTTTTTATACATAAAAAACTCATTAATTACAGATACAATCGTCATAGGATTGTCTATTTCCATAGCTATTAATTTAACATATCCTATTAAAAACCATAATTTATTAACATGGTCATCTGGAAAATGATCATTGTATAATATATAATCATATATATATAACAATTCGGGACCATTAAAATTCCACCAATTCCAAAATTCTAATTGTCTGTTCGGAAATGGTGTCGACGAATAGCAATCCTGCGCAGGAGTTATTTTTACAATTTTTCTGAACTTGTACCAACAATCTTTGGCAAACATATTTTGTGAATCTTTTTCTCTATTAAAATGAATAAATTCTTTATATATTTCTTGAAAACTACGTGTATTAACAACTTGATTAGTAGGTAAATCTTGTAACCATTTTTCTTGAAGTATACAATTAGCAAATGATATTTTATGTTCAATTAGACTCGAATCCGTCAATTGATTCATAGGAGTAAATATCGACATCAGGGTCTGACTCGCATGAATTTGGCATTTCTGGTACGTTGCATTCCCCATCTCCAACATTAAGGTGTGTGACATCGATGTTTCGAAATTGTTTAGATAATGTTTCAATTCGACTACGCTTGTTGTGTCTACCATTGTAGCTACTGGATCTTCCTCTTCTTGTTGAGACGCTTGGTGAAATAACTCTGTGTCCGGGTTTAACTGGTCTTGGACATTTAACAACTCTTCCTGATTGCCTTCCGCTAATACTTGTAGTAGAAAGAGATTCAAGACGACCTTCAATAGTAGCAGATTGACCAAATATTTGAGCACCATATCCTTGAAATCCTTTTTCTTTATTGATGAAAAATTTAACATCTTCTGGCCAATCGTATGGTTCACCAGATGTACACATAGATTCTATATCAAATTCAATATCACAAGAAGCATAACTCACTGTATATATTGAACTATTCAAAAAAATTTCTATTATGTATAATTAGTATGCAGTAGATTATTTGCTTTTAAAAAAAAATAAGTACAGTTAATAATTTTATTTTAATAATATATAAAAAAACAGTGATCCAACATGAAACTGTAATTATTATTGAAATCTATTTTTATGTTACAGATTTTTTGCTAAGTTTGGTTTCCCTGGTGTAATAGGGTGCATTGATGGAAGTCATTTCCATATTTTTTCACCCAATAAACAAATAGAACATTTATTTTACTGTAGAAAGCATTTCTATTCACTGAATGTTCAAATGGTAAGCTGTGACATAGTAACAAAATTAATTATAAGTAATAAAATATGTTCCACTAGGTGCAGTGCTTTACATTTAATTTCAGATATGTGACAGTGGTGCCAATTCTGTTTTTCACCGCACTAAACTAAAATCTCACTAAAAATCTATTATTTTAGTCAAGAGATATCGAACATGGTATTCTGTTGTTTCGTTGAATTAAATTTAGTTCTTATTAGGACAGCACTAACTTTGAATCTGACATAACTAAAAGTTAAGTACGAGAGTGTTGCTGCTACTTAAAAGTAAAGAATGAACGACAAAGGGTGAAAGAATAAAATCTTCTGAAACAACATTTTTAGATTTTTGAATGCATGTTAATGTTTGTTTACGAACATTATAATTATGTACCAAACAGCGTTTATATTTCCGGCTCATAGCTTAGTAAATACTGTTCTACTGAGTTCACATAGCTGGCAACCCACTGTATATCCTTTTTTGTTATCTGTCTAATTAACAGCTAATAATGAATCTGTGCAAGTCAAGCTGACATATATCCCAAATAAATATAATTAACTTATTTTTTTAAATAAGTCTAAAGTTATAAATAAATAAATCAATCACGATGAACGAGAATAATAGAAAAAATTGTAACTTGTGAAACGCATCAACAATAATTTACCAAGTAGTTTTGTTTGTTAAATTGTTTTATTATTCTACTCTTTTATGTCTTTACTGTATTTACATAACATAACATTAAGACAATTACAATATTGTTTTGTACTCCCTTTAGATAGATAGATAGAACATTCTTTATTGTACACCACAGTTAGACAGAAATTAACACAGTTTAGTAGCAACATACTAAGCGGCAAGTACAATGGGCGGTCTTATCGCTAAAAGCGATGTCTTCCAGACAACCTTTGTATGGAAACAACAGAGGAAGATAGTATTTAATTGTTTTAATGACATCTTTTTTTCAGGTAAATAGGCAAATCAAAACGTAAAGGAATTTCAAGCATGGTTATCGAACTAGTTCTACAAACTAAGCTGTAATGTAATAACTTCTGTTACCACTGTATAGCAATGGCAGCATGTAAGTGTTGTTTGTTGAAAGCATAAGTAATTTTCAATAATTTGAGTATAATAATTTGAACATACTGTCTTGAAAATGTCGTGAAGAGGCGTTTGAAGATATACCGTACGTTCACAAATAAGTAAATATAAAAAATCAATTAAAATCAGAATTTATACAAAATACATGATATGGTTTGAGTATGTGAAAGGTCTCATAAGTATTTATCAGATTGATTAACAAACAGATACACAGGCTACCTGATGATATACAGTTACCATCACTATGTAAGCTTGCATAATTCCATAGAAGAAGGAAAAATGGACCGAGGAATCTTGAATTTTTTTTAATGTATCATACTGCTACTTAAAGCCAATTATGAGAGTGGTAGTGCCCAGATTGACTCTAGTACCTCCTCATATCATAATATGCTTATACTAATACCTTGTGATTTATTTTTGTCTAGATTTAGAGTTTATGGAGGGCAAAAGTGAAGACAAAGGGGCGTAACATCTGTGATTCAATAAGGCCAAAGAAGAAGGACCAACTGGATCTGAGCTTACAGATATAGAGTGAAAGATACTAGATATCATAGGGACTGCCTCCATTCCAGGATTTCTTGTTGAGTTGATTATATCATGTTAAAAATTTTAGTTATTATTTGTTAATGTTAATTGTTATTATATTAGTAATAAAAAACAAAGCTTTAATTAAAATAACATTTACTAGTAGTTTAATTTAAGTGTGTTTGAATCGGAATCGGTTCAAGAAACCTGGGTCCTCTTTGCAAAATATTAGAATCATGATTCTCCTCATCCACATCATTTTCATTATCATCTGGAAATGTAGAAATACAATCATTATAATTTTGTTTTGAAAAAATTATCTAAATTAGAGTTTTATTCAATCGAAGTAATCAAAAACCATGTTAAAGAAGGTGCAACATGCTAAAATGATTATTACAGTTCGCTCTGGCTGGTAATTAAGGCAGCGATGGTGATGTAGACAATCAAATTTGTTTTAAGCCGTCCTTTGCACATTTCCAAATTATTTCTGACTAGCATAACAATTATTGAAGGCAAGGTTGTATGTAACGCCATAAACCTACTTAGAAGTTCAGAAAACAAACAACAAAAGGTTACCCAGATACTGCCCGTACTGAAGCTATGCCCAAAGATGGACTGTGCCGTGCCCTTCTAAAGTAATTATCCAGATACTGCTAGTACAGAAGCTATGCCTAAGATGGACTGAGATAGCGTGCCCTTTTGAAGTAATTACCCAAATACTGCTAGTACTGAAGCTATGCCCTAAGATGGACTGTGCTAGCCTGCGCTTCTGATGTAATTTTAAAAATTTAAGTAAGGGAAGCCACAGGCAACAGCTAGTATAATAATAAACATTAATCTCACTCAATATAGGCACAGATAAGATCATAGGTTGCAGTAAATTTAAATTTAGGATTGTAGGTAGTTTATTATTTTGAAGCCGGTGGAGGTATGTTAATTACAGCTAATCAATCAATTAGCCTCTTGCAGTCTACTTTTGGATCTAGGCCTCTCACCTGCATCCAGTCTATCCCAGCTACCTTGTTATTATTACAGTTTATTAAAGTGATTATTATAATTAATGTGGATTATACTCACAATCTGACAGTTAATACTGTAAAATCCTTTTCTATTATAAAACAGATTTCCAGGTGCAGTAGAGTGAGTTATCGGTGGTTTTGCTATTGCAATGTGTCCCATCTACTGCACCTATGGTGTTGGGCATATTGAAAAATTCTTGAAAACTGAAAATTTCATCAATATCAATCAATATTACAATGTATTTACAATTTATATATAAATCTATATCTATGGTTAAAATTGAGGAGCAGGATTATAAGAAAAAAAAATACAAAATGTTTTGTGTTAACTCTTCCACTATTGCATCTGATGTTTATGCAATGCACCTGCTCACAGAAGTTTGACTGAGTGCAATGAAATTGTTTTGCCCTACGGGAGCTTGATAACTTCCTTGGGCAAAAAAGGGAGTGCAAATAAAACTAGAAAAACATTATATAGGAACCTACGTAAGTAGATTATATAATTGCACCTCTATCTATGTCTAAGTAGATATTGAATTTATGCGTTTTATATTGCTTCTTCGTAAACGAGTTGACATGTCACCTACTTATCTGTCATTATATATACAGTCCACTATTCTAACTGCATTTTTAAACAGTCGAAAATAAACGAGCAATTAAGACACATGTTGTTTTAATGAGAAAATTCCCAAAAACCAACAACAACAAAAACCAAACAAAACAAAAACCAACCTTAACACTTCAACATTTGGTCCAAAATCGAGCGGATTGTTTGAACGAGCGAGGAGCAGACCGACCCGCGAATACAATAAAATCTTACCTGTGAAGGGTCAGGTGATCATTGCAACGCAGCGGTATTGTGAAATATTACAATTATTTCTTACAATCTACATTACAACTTTAATTTCGAGTATAAATTATTGTTTATTACGAGTTTTGAGAGACGATTCGAGAAGTGTTTGCTGGGATTAATACAATGGAGGTACTTATATCTTTACAATACGAATTATTAGACAACTTAAAAAATGCGGAAAAAAACTATAAGAAGACACCTAAGGATAGAATTAAACGTTCTTATGTAGAAACAAGGCTGGATTTATTAGAAAACTTGCATAAGGACTTTAAAGAAGGCCACAAGAAAATTATTATGGCTACAAAAGAAAGAAAAGAAGAATATTTTAAGGAGAATATATACGAGAAGTTTGAAGATTTATATGTACATTATAAAACTAATTTACGAGAGGCTATGCAGCAGCTTTCTACGTCAATTGGTGAGTCACTTTCTTTAACGGCTGATAAAAGCACATCCCTTAGCAGTGATATTAAGCTTCCCCGTATACAATTACCCACTTTTGGAGGCAAGTATGAGGAATGGCAGACTTTCTATGATATGTTTTCCTCGCTAATCCATAACAATAAGAGTATTACATCTGTCCAAAAATTGCATTATTTAAAGAGTAATTTGAGTGGAGATGCATCAAGTCTTTTAAGCAATTTTTCAACAACAGAAGCGAATTATGAAGAGGCGTGGACATATTTAGTTCGCCGTTATAATAATAAGCGTTATAACTGCAATGCTATTATGAGAACTTTGTTCGCGGTAAAGAAACTCAACAACGAGTCAGCCCATGAGATTGAGCAATTATTAGATACGACATCGATTTGTTTGAAATCTTTACAAAATATGGGTATTTGTACTAAGACCTGGGATATTATAATTCATTTAGTTGTTTCGAAATTAGATACAGAATCAATTAAGCAATGGGAACAGCGGTTTAATGTGGCCGGCGACGAGTTACCTACCTGGTCACAATTAAGAGACTATTTAGAGCACAGATACCGGTCCTTAGAAATGATCGATTCTAATGCAAAACGTCCAGTAACAAATACTAAGTCTCTCATGAAACCGAGAACCTTTCACACATCAGTTGAAAACAAAACTAAGATTAAAGACATCAGTTGTGCAATGTGTCAGGAAAGCCACTACATTTACCATTGTAAACGTTTCGGAATTTTGACACCAAGGGAAAGACAAGTTTTTGTACAAAATAATAAGTTATGCTTTAATTGTTTAGCACCCACACATACAGCAATAAAATGTCGTCATTCATCGAGTTGCAGAAAATGTGGGAGACGACACTACACAATGTTGCACTTCGACCAAGATAACAGCGCGGTATATACACCAGCGAGCAGCCTGCAGCCTGTAGCCACACCGACAGCAAGTGGAACACAACACGAGAAGTCCAGCACAGAACAAGGTGAAACAAATGTAACAGTTACCTTTTCTAGAGGGGAGCTTCAACCTCACAGCGTGCTACTCGCGACTGCAAAGGTTAAGGTAACACATTCAAATGGTTGTAAACAAATACTTAGGGCTTTACTTGACCAAGGGTCCCAAGCCTCTTTCATTACTGAGGCAGCTGTTCAATTACTTGGGCTCACACGCAAGCCAATAAGTGGCTGGGTGTCAGGTCTAGGAGATGGGCGAATGAGAATTAAACACACAGTTTCTTTACAGTTAGAATCTAACACTAAGGTGGCAAAATATATTCAAGTTAACGCTTACGTTTTACATTCTTTGACTGCATTACTTCCAACAGCTAGTTTAAATACTCCAGACTGGTTTGAAATTAATAATTTACCTTTAGCTGATCCGACATACGCATCGCCAGGTAGGATAGATCTTTTACTAGGGGCAGAGATTTACAGTGAAATATTACTTGAGGGACTTATCAAACAATCTGAAGGTAATCTGATAGCACAAACACGGTGTTCGGGTGGATTTTATCGGGAAGAATATCAAGAGAATCTTTGCATGTAAGTGTAAGGGAAGATGATTTACTAAAAATGTTTTGGGAAATGGAAAATGAGCCTAATATGATACAAAAGGAGATGACTGCTAGTGAAAAGGCATGCGAGGATTATTTTAATGCAACTACAGTACGAGATGAAGAGGGTAGATTTATAGTGCGATTACCTTTTCTAACTAACAATCCTAAGTGTTCAAACGGTCATTCAACAGAGAGGGCAATCAAGCGATTAGAGGGTTTAGAAAAGAAACTGTCAAGAAATTCTAAACTAAGAGAAGAATACAACAAGGTCATGGAAGAATACTTAAATATGAATCACATGGCACCAGTGAGTAACAAGGAGTTACAGAGTTCTAAGGCTGTCTATCTACCTCATCATTCTGTAGTGAGGGAAGATAAGGACACAACAAAGGAGTTTAAGAGTTGTCTTTGATGCGTCAAGTAAAGGTGATAATAATGTATCTCTAAATGATGAATTGTTGGTGGGCCGAAAACTACAACAAGACTTGAGACATATCTGCATGAGGTGGCGACTTCATAAAATCTGCATTGTAGCAGACATAATTAAGATGTATAGAATGGTGCGAGTAGCTGAAGAAGACTCTGACTTTCAGAGGATTGTCTGGAGATTTGACCCATCTAAACCCATACAACATTATAAACTGTTGAGATTAACATTTGGAACTGCATGTGCGCCATATCTAGCTGTTAAGGTTCTGCAACGGCTAGCTGAACTAGAGGAGGCTAAGTACCCATTAGCGGCTACAATAGCCAGAAAGGATTATTATGTTGATGATTTAGTTTCAGGTGCTGAAACAATAAATGACGCAGTGCAAGTATACACAGAAATGACAGATTTCATGAGAGCTGGCGGTTTTAAACTTCAGAAATGGAATAGCAATAGTGAGGAGTTTTTAAAGGAAATTGGCAAGGAGGAGCCTACTACTAGTAAACTAAACGACTCGATTAAGGTATTGGGATTAAGTTGGAATAGAGTAAGTGATCATTTTGAATATATATTTAATTTACCTAAAGTCAAGAACTTAATCACTAAACGAGAAGTTTTGTCAGATGTAGCGAGATTATACGACCCCTTAGGCTGGATTGGCCAGTGGTAGTTAACGCTAAAATGTTCATGCAAAAATTATGGAAATCAGGCCTTGAGTGGGATGAGTATTTAACAGAGGATTTACTTAGTCAATGGTTGACATTTACACAAAACTTAGAAGATTTAAAGGAACTTAAAGTATCAAGATGGTTAAACGTTGCACATGATTCTAGGGTTGAACTACATGTATTCTCTGATTCTTCTAAGTCTGCATTTGCGGCAGCTGTGTACCTCAGAACTATCGACGCTTCAGACCGCGTGCATGTACACTTGGTCGCCGCAAAGACTAAAGTAGCCCCAGTAGAAAAAGAAATCTCAATCCCAAGATTGGAACTCTGTGGTGCAACTTTAACAGCTAGGCTCATTCATGAAGTTTCACAGGTTTTGGAGATACCCCGAGAAGATTTACATGGCTGGACTGACTCCACTATAGTTTTAGCATGGCTTAAAGGAGGCTCAAGTCGATGGGCAACTTTCGTGAGCAATAGAGTGTCCACTATTTTAAACATTTTAGAGTATAGCCAATGGAGTCACGTGTCCTCAGAGACAAATCCTGCTGACTGTGCTTCACGTGGCTTGCAACCAAAGGAGTTAATAGAACATGCATTATGGTGGCAAGGTCCACAATGGTAGGCAGAGAGAGTTGTACACACAAATAATAAGAGGATTGACTATACGCATGAAGAGGAAAGAGTCAAATCTTTAACTGTCTTATCTAATGTAAATGAGGAGTTTGTTTGGAGAAAGTTTTCGTCTTTAACAAAATTACTAAGAGTTACGTCATACTGTAGAAGAATTTTGAATTATAAGTTGAAAAGGGATGAACGCCCTAAATTACCAAAATTTATTGCACTAGAGGAAATAAACAAGACTTTACTAGCATGCATTAAACAGGTACAACAACGTGAATTTCCAGACGAGATAAAACAGTTAAAGACACGAGGAGAGGTATCTAAACGGAGCAGTTTACGAACTCTTTGTCCCTTTTCGGATGAAAAGGGAATAATAAGAGTTGGGGGACGCATTGCCAATTCGGGTGCGTGTTATGACACTAAACATCCTATAATTATGCCTGGTAAAAATCATTTAACCACAGTTATAATTGCGGATGCTCATCAACAAACTATGCATGGCGGTCCACAGGTCATGTTGAATTTTTTGAGAAGTAAATACTGGATACTACGAGCTAAGGAACGTGTCAAAAAATTCTACAGAGAATGTACAGTATGCACAAGATATTCTAAAAGAAAACCTAACCCTTTAATGGGTCTACTTCCAGAAGCAAGATTGAAACCCGGTAAGCCCTTTATAGTCACTGGCGTGGATTACTGCGGGCCTTTCTATTTACGTTTTTCACCTGGGCGAGGAGCAAAGTCCTATAAAGGCTATATTTGCGTTTTTGTATGTATGGTCACGCGAGCGATTCACCTCGAGGCAGTTACTGACTTAACGGCTAAAGGTTTCATTGCAGCATTTAGGAGATTCGTGTCTCGCAGAGGGCATTGTCAGCATTTGTATAGTGACAATGACACAAATTTCGTTGGTGCCGACAGGCAAATTCGAGAAATGTTTGATAGTGCTAAATCGTCACTTCCTAGCGAAATAGCAGAATTACTAACAATGGAACAAACCACTTGGCATTATATCCCCCCCCATTCACCAAATTTTGGCGGCCTTTGGGAGTCAGCAGTACGTAGCGCAAAAACCCACTTGCGGAAGGTAGTAGGAAACACTACATTAACCTTTGAAGAGATGTCGACTGTCCTAGCGCAGGTAGAAGCCTGTTTAAATTCAAGACCTATTTCCCTGCTAAGTGATAATCCGAACGACCCACTCCCCTTGACACCTGGTCACTTTTTGGTAGGCGAGCCGTTAATAAATATAGCTTACGACAATTGTAATGATCTCAATATTATTGGTTTAAATAGATGGCGTTCTACGCAAAAAATTGTAATTAACTTCTGGAATAGGTGGTACAAAGAGTACCTTGTAAATTTAAATCAAAGATATAAATGGAATACGAAGGGTGCCGAACCTCACATTGGAGATATTGTAATTTTAAAAGAAGATAACATGCCACCTGCGAAGTGGCTTCTTGGTAAAATTATTCATAAATGTCCTGGGCCAGATAATATAACTCGCGTCGTATCTGTCAAATGTAAATCGGGAGAGTTTAAGCGTCCTGTTAGCAAAATTTGTGTTATTACAAAAGCCCCTCATCAAGAAGAAAATTGATTCACATTCGTACCTAACCTACACTTAACTTAGAGTTGTAATTTTAAATAAAATTATTATATGTAATAGGGTAAATAACTTATCTAATCTGCTTAGCTTGTTTTAAGTTGTAATTACATATGATGTTAATCACGGTGGGCGGGTCTCACACCGCAGAAAGTTGAATAATATTGTTATTTTGTTGTATTACACATCAACATCAATATTTGTTATTGTTTGTTTACTTTTACTGACTTCAAAAGGGAGAATGAGTTTTGCAATTCGCAATTTCTTTAATGTTTATTACCACATTACTTTGTCGTTCATTAACCAATTTCTAAAATCCTTTTAATTTGTATGATTGTAATTTGTTCAGATGCATATGAAGTCAGTTTCTTGTTGTTAGAGCTATACCTATTTCCTAGAGGTAAAGAGTAAGTAGTTGTGTTTTAGACTAAGTTCATAGGTTCATAAGTGTTTATTGTAAGAAGAGAAAGAACTGTGTTCTTTGGTGGGCGGCATGTCTAAGTAGATATTGAATTTATGCGTTTTATATTGCTTCTTCGTAAACGAGTTGACATGTCACCTACCTATCTGTCATTATATATACAGTCCACTATTCTAACTGCATTTTTAAACAGTCGAAAATAAACGAGCAATTAAGACACATGTTGTTTTAATGAGAAAATTCCCAACAAACAAAAACCAACCTTAACACTTCAACAATCTATTTACATATGAGTAGGTACACCACGTTTGTATTATGGGAAAAGTGCCATTGCATAAAAATGATTAAAAATCAAGCAAACCTTTAGATGTCTAGGGGAACCTTTATCGAGATAATTTAGTAAATGAAAAGCTTTAGATGTGGAGCCTAAAAAGTTTCTGCTAGTTTTCCTGTGCCATTTCAAACGGATTGGAATTATTGTCTCGTACGTTTTTCTCCATTCTTTTATTCTCTCTTGATAATTTCATCAGGTCATGAATTGATGATTATTTAGTTTTAATGTAAACGGTAAGCACTCTTATTAAATAATGAATTTAAAATATACATACCTTTCTGCCAAAGCGAACAAAGCCAAAATCACATATTCGATATTCATCATATAAAAAAATATACTATTAATTTACTTTTTATCCAAATATTCAAAGATCTTTACATCACTAAAGTTAGTCGGCATGTATTTATATGTCGTCTAATTTTAGTGTGACAATTCCCAAGTTTAGACATATAAAACGTACAACAGAATAGCAAATGAGTAAATTTGGACCAAGTTGAGTAACTTAACCAATTTTAGTGCTGTCAAACTAAAATTAGTTTAATCCTACGTTTTCAGAATACGAAACGTCATTTGGCAGGACTAAACAAAATTTTTGGGATTTTTAGTCTAGTTTGGTGAGTTTTGTAACAACAGAATTGGCACCAGTGACTGCAGAATTTTAAACGTAAATGCAAAATATGGAGGAGCCACCCATGATGCTTTTATATGGGAAAATAGTTTAGTCCACAATTATATGAAAGAGTTACATCGAAACAATGAGCAAGTTTGGTTATTAGGTTAGTTAAACTTACCGCTTAGTATAAACTAACTATGTTTAATTTCTGTTCAGCTGTGGTGTACAATAAAGAATGTTCTATCTATTCTATCTATCTATATATATATTTTTTTCTGTGCGTGTGTATGTTTCTGAACTCCTTCTAAACGGCTGATTTTTAGTGTCTTCAGGTGGATTCAAGAATGGTTTGTATTTACAATTCGACCCGGTAGATGGCGTTGCGATATGGTTACAAGAATTTAAGTTCCGGCAGGACAACGTCTTTCCGGCCGTAGGTGTGGGTAGCCTCTCGCTGGAGACCATGATTATGTCCATGGCCCAGAGCGAAAGCGCGTGGGATCATCTCATTTTGCGAGGAGGTAATGAATGCCAAGGAGGCGGCGGAAAGCGAACGGGAGAGAACTAGTACTCTCCCGTAACGCAAAAGACGCACCAGGCGCCGGAGAGAGCAAGTCGATCTGCGGCCTCCATGAGCGTTTGCCGGGGAGCGACGGACAGGGTTATCCGGCTCTAGCAGAAGCAGGACCGAGACAGTGGCGCCGTGTTCCGCGCGTGCCTTTCTCACTGATAGGGAATAAAATCCCCCACAACAAAGTGGGGTCGCCTGTTGCTTAAAGGCGGCCAAGCCTGCCAGGGTTCACAGAGATTTCCTTGTAAGGGTACACCTGAGCCCCTGGTAATATGGACTGTGACCTAACACCGTGTGGTTTTAGTCGTTTCGAGTCCGACATACCACCCTACCGGCTTTAGCCCAGGGGGGGTGACGACCCGTGGGGGTTTCCACAAGTTAAAAAAAAAAGGACAACGTCTGTCGTAACCCGACAGCTAGTTGACAAATAAATCTTTTATTTATTCCTTTGTGTAATTGTAATTATTAAGATGACTGAGAGATCCTAAAGTCCAAAATTGAAAATTAATATTCCTGATACCGAAGAAGAAGGCCAAGGCCTCTGCCCTCCCTCTCAAGGACTTTCTACCAGATCACAATAAAAAATTATTAAAATCGTGACATCTAAATTAGAAATTAAGCTTTCCACATTATTAAAATTTATGAAGTCATATGATGGCTGCAGAAAAAAGCTAAGCTCTGTTTTAGTGAACTGCAACAATGCTTATGAACCAGCATCAAAATAGCAGAAAGACATACTTTTTAAATACAATATATGCCAACTACAGGGCAAAGCGGAAACCGGTGCTGCATCAAAGAATTGTCAAATTAGCAGCAACTTAAAGAATTTCTATAAAACAATTCAGTGAAAGAAAACACCATCTTTTAACAGATTTACAGGAGTGTAAACAACAAATAAATGAAAATGTTAGTCAATATGCTCTAAGGATCGAGACACGCCTATCCCATAACTGAAATATCTATCTCACACGTTCATAAAAGTCGAGAGATGATAGGACGAACGGCATCCATGGAGGAATTAGCCCTCCATAATTTCCAAATGAGATTGACACCTCGTATCTCTAACATTGTGGGGTAAGCCAATAAAAACCCTAAATTAAGCCATAAACATGGGCTTCGAAACTTCATCGTTAATCAAATATTTAATTTCCGATAATATGGACTGCTTGTTCTGTTCAAGTTGCTTATCCAAGAATGTTCAAGCTTTTAATAGCTGTATTATTCGAAAATATCTGGGGATTCATAATTTTACGTGGGGTACATAGAAAATTTTGCGTAACTAATTAATAAAACAATTTAGATGGTAAGTAATATATTTACTGCTTTTCGAAGTATTTTCTTCATTACATTTTATACACTTTTTCATTTGGTCAAACCACTTTTGAAAACATGAGGACCATTGGTCTAACGGGATGTTTTTCACGTGCTGGTTGAAAGCTAGCACGGCCTCTTCCGGCCCCGTAAATGGCATACCTCTTATCAAATCTTTAATTTTCAGGAATAAGAAATCGCATGTTGCCAGGTCTGGACTGTGTGCGGGATGGGTCACTAGTTCTACCTTTTCAGAATTTAAAAAAATGCCTTGAAAAAGCACTCAGCTGTCTCGGCAGTCTGTACAGCAAAACGGCTGTGACTTTTGCGCAGCGAATGAAAATATGCATAGGTTAGCTACTCAACGAGTTATCAATGTGTGGGAATACAAGACTGCTGACGACGCATTATGTAACTTGTTCGCACTCAGTGGGCGGTTTCCCAGTCGCGATCGGACAATAGGCTAGACACGCACTTTGTAACTTAATAGTAACGTGAATCTATCAACCTTCTGCTGAAATACATCTGTAGTTAGTGGAACAATCGCCACGCCATGATATCTCGGTCTGAACGGGTTTTTCCTGCTTCTTGTTCTCCTTTTAGGGGCTAGCGTGCAGAATATTTAGAATATATTACAACAATCTCGCTCTTGGAAGGTGGCGAATGTAACTTCCAAGAAGAGGATTTTGCGGAAGAAGAAACGGAAATCCAGTTATTGTAACAGAAAGACGTCCCAGTTTATTCATGCATGGTTAACATCCAATAACAAGTTAGTTACTGTGGCATGCATAGCCACAATTCGCTCGTAAAGGTCGGGATCGTAGCAGAGAATTATGCGATATTGATTCGCAGAGTTAACTGGACACCACTTATGGTTACACATTCTGGAATATTAATGAAGTGTTTCGTGCTCAGACGATGCTTATCATGTAGTATATCAAGGTCCAGCGACAAAAAATCAGACTACCATAGGGAAAACTCGGGACGGAGAGGTGAGACAATCCACGATGTTCAGTGTCAAAAAACCTGATCAAGTTTTTACTCTTGCTACTATAGGCAGCAAGGTCTTTTCAGTGAATACCAGACTGAATATCCAAAATACAAACAAAAACAAAAAAAAGTTTTAGAACAGAAAAAGATAGCTGGTAAAATTCGTTTAAATTGAAAAAACTGTGCTAGCATTAACTAATTTTGTGTAGAAATTTTAATCTGGACCCTAAACTTCTTATGTTAAGTTAAGGTGCCAGAAATGTAGCACCGAATTGTGGAGGTTACGAACAAATCGTTGCGATTAAATAACTTTTCCTGGTCGCACTCAATCAGAGTTAACTGTGAAGAGGATATGGCTACATAAATATATTGAGTGTTCTTACAAATTCAATAATGAATGTGTCAAGAGAGTTACCGAGGTGCGTGACCTATGTGTCCAATTAGACAGTAAATTAATCTTTGATAGACAAATAACATCCGTTACAAATAAAGCTCTTCGTATGTTAGGTTTCATATTGCGAATAACTAAAGATTTTAAGCGTTTGTCCACCTTGATGCTTTTATATGAAGCCTTAGTTAGACCTATACTTGAAAACGGATCCGTAGTATGGAATCCTCAATATAAAATTTATATTGAACAAATTGATAGCATACAAAATAAATTAAATAAACACATTACATGCTGATGTAACAAATGTGAGAATCCCGATAATGTACCTAACTTACCATCCCTAGAGACGTGACGAAATGAACGCGATCTTTTATTTTTATTTAAAATAGTAAGGAACCAAGTGGACTCCTCTTATCTTCTAAACAGGATAAGTTTCGGAAGTCCTCGCCTAAATGCTCGGAAGAAATCCTTATTTTTCGTTCCCTCTGCTAGAATTAATTATGGAAAGAAATCGTTTATTTAAGATCCTGCCGTTCATACAACAATATAATTATTACTGCCGATTATAATTCCATAGATATGTTTCACCTCTTTCTACCCAAGTTTAAGAAATTAGTTCACGATTGTCATGTTCCTAACTTGAGTAATTGATAACAAATAAGGCAAATTCTGTCAAGTATATTTATTATTATTATTATATTTCTCTTTGTGTTCCTGTATATTGATGAATAAGTTGTTAAACTAAATTTTCTGGAACCTCATTATGCTTATTTATGTTTAGAATGTTTATTGCTAAAAATTACCAAACTCGTTCATATTGTATTATATTTTTATTACGTTTTACTCGGCGCTAAATGAAAAATAATTTGTGAAAACTGTTTTTGGGTAATGTTCAAACTACTTGTATATTATTATTGTTGTATATTGTATCTGTCTGTTTCCCTAATAAACTAAAAATAAAAAAAATATCTGCAAACCCTAAACCTCAACTTCATCTTAGACAGAAATGAACCCCTTATTTCAAAAGACAATTTAAATGACCTGCTTCTCGAAATTCAACTAAGCAATGAACTATTAAATAATGATAATGAAATGCGAGAGGCAGGTTTGGAAATTTTGAACTCGAATTTGTAAATCATGCAAAACCTGTATCCCGACACATCCCGGGGATATGTGGGGGAGATTGACCGAGATTTTTCAAAAGAATAATTTCAACTATTAGAAATCATAAATATTTAGGAATTGATATTAAAGCTACCAATATTTACAAGCCATATAAATAATTCTGCTTGCACATAGGATGCAGCAATGGTCATTAAGATAAAGAATACAAAAATGTAAACATTTAATAAGTTAAATGACTAAGTATACATACTATGTTGACTTAATCCTTGTTATTAATTTATTATCCTACTAGAATACTATCTGAGTTAAAACAATAAACTGTTATAGTTTCATAAAAGTTGTTAATAAGAGCTTTTTATCATTTTACAGCAAAGAAAATTCTTTAAGAGTGCCAACAAACGGCTAAAATCATAGAAATTTATGATGTTTGACTCGGACAACAGAAGTTACGGGAACCTGAAAAAATGTCAAGATTAACCTTTACTCCAGATTGTTACACGAACATCAAATCATTATAAACAATGGTCTTAAGCCATTAAAATTTTTAAGCCAATGACATTCATCGATAAAAATATTACCCATTTTGAACCCTCCATTACTAACTTTGGAAAATTTTAAATTGTTATCTTTTGGATGAGGCAGTTTAATCAGGACACTCTGGATATTTTTTTCGGATCTATAGCCATGGAGCACGAAATGTAATGCATATAATTTCATCCATCATGCGCAGGATACGAATTTGCATTTGCGTCAGTGTTAGTAATATTGCGAAACAGAGAAAGCCCAAAATATTTTATTTAAGTCCATAAGTTTTTTTTTGCCACAGACCTTTAATGTAATCCTATAGCAATTGATTTTGAAGACGAGGGAAAATCTTTTTTTGTTTGGACTACAAAATAAAAATACTTCAAACATAGATCTCCTCGAATACATATAGGATTTCATAGTAAAAAAAACAGGGAAACTGTTTTTAAAAGTTTTACTTATTGTAAACAAGATTTAATAAAAATAAGACTCATCTTCAAATTGCATAGAACTTAGAGACAAAAAATACAAGGAGAGTAACTTATCCTTCGGAAACTGATGCAAGCTGTAGGCATGTTTTCAGACATCCAAGACGTGGTCTCACACGTTTCGAAGAAAGAAAAAAAACATAAGTCATGAGAAGTACATAGACAACAGACATACAAAAGATCTAGATGATCTATGTTGCAACTTTTTATATACACAAGATATTGTACAAATATCCTGTATTGAATATTTAAATAAAATAAATAAAGTTGTGTTTTATTTTTGAATATTTTTTTAACTCTACGACACTTCTTACTTTTGTAATAAATTAACGAAAATTGATAAGTAATTAAGAATAAAGTTATTATATATGTGTGTATCTACGTACCTTAGGTACTACTATACGCTATACCTAGATACATATTTATATATTGTTACGAATAACCCGCCATCTATTGGCGACTGGGGAAGTCTGTAAAGTCGTATAGAGCTACAAAATAAAGATACACGCCATCTGTTGAGGCAACACGGAACTAAGTAGTTAGTAACCCATTCATAGAAAATACTAGTTTGTTTTAGAGGCTTCTATTTGTTTTGTAGAATTTACAAGAGGTGTCGCGATGTTTCTAGAAATACCGTTTTGCTATATAAAGCGTGGCATTGCGGAGTAGTGAGTTAGTTTTGAAGTGAGTGTCAAGTGAGTTTAGTTTCAAGTGAGTGTCAAGTGAATTAACAGCGACTTAAGTGTAGGTGAATCAAGAAGTGATAATAAATTATTGTAATTGTGTTGTTGCTAGTTTCCCTGTGTATTTTGTGATCTATTAAAATAAAGTGTGTCTATTTTGGTAACAATCTGGTATAATTCTCTAATTCCGAACCTCAGCTCGTAACAATATATTATATTTGTTTTTTTTTATTCGTAACAGCTCACAGCTAAATTTATAACTGTTATTGTTTATTTAAAATAATTGTTTCTTCAACGTATAATTACAATGCCAAAGGGAGAAAAATTTTCAGGTTATTCTCAAAAATATACCAATAAATGGGAAAAGGATGATGAGCTTAAAGGTATGTATGAATAGATGTTTCTATAATTACAACATACTTACAAGTAATTGTCTATCTCTTTAAAATAATGAAAATGAATGTAATTACAGAATAAAATATGGTCCTAATTTGTATTGACATTTTTTCGACACAATAAAGAGAAAGGCAATCTTGAGGTTAAGAATTTAAATTCAATATATTTCTATAATAAAAAACTTCAATTGTCCAGGATTTTCGCCATGGCTCATAGGAAAGCTGTACCGAAATTATTCAGTAAAGATCAATTTAGGTAATTTATATGTCATGTGTACAATGCATTAAAAATTTCAAGCATGAAATAAAAAGGGCATTGGTTTGTTAATAATCTTACAATTTATCATTCTTTTCTTTCAAATATACACTATTTTGTCGGTGGGCATTGATTTCTTTTCGTATATCATAAAGACACATTACAGCTATTACATTCTCAGAAAATCATCTAGATTTGATAAGTAATTTTTTTTAAGTTGCAATGTTTTTTATTTATTGTCATTTAATCATAAATACTAAAAATATGTCAACTAAAGTAAATATTCTTTTCTACAGACTGGATTGGGTCGGATCCTTCTGGACAAATCGACCAAGCTTATTGCAAGTACTGTCGAACATCGTTGAAATGTCATAAAAAAGGTTTAATGGACCATTCAAAAACAAACAAACATCAAAATTGTGTTTTAAAGGAGAAATCAGCACTCAAAACAAAAAAACTAGTTAGATTTGTTACAAAATTTAATGATGATAAGATTTAGCCTACAAAAAAATTATGGTTCATGCGTTAATTTTAATCCATCTCCTAATATGCTAAAATTATTTAACGTTAAAATGTATGATTTTACAGATTCGAATAGTCAATAGGAGCAAAAAGAAGCCGATGACTTGTTCTTAGCTTTAAATGACTCAGCTATTTAATCAGTTTTTCAAAGACAACTGTTTACGTATTTTAATGTAATTTATTACTTAAATTAGTTAAATAAAATTTTCATATTTACGTTAGTACGTCGCCTGTGGCCATACACGTAAAGTAGCGATCTTATAATATCAAGTGTTGGATTAGGGTTCGCGCGATCCATTTGTTAAATACAGACGTTTGAAAAAAACACTTTTTTACACTAAAATTACTGACAAGCCAGGTCCTTCTAAACGCTGCGGTAGCGTATTAACTTCGGGTTCCCGGGCTAAAAAAGGCCGTAGTTTTAGTGCCGATAGTAGTTTGGATGATTTTGAGTGTTCAAGCGAGGAAGATGTATTCTCTTAATGTTGTGAAGAAGAGGATGTGGACGATGAAGAGGAGGTTAGCGACGATAGTTTAGTTAGTATTTTTGATACTAGGTGTCGTGTCATACACAAACGTATGGACAAATTTCAGTCGTCAGAAAACTTCAAAACAAATACCCGAAGAGACGTTTACCCGCCCAATGTCTCCAGATCGGCACAAGGCAACCTCACATTCTATCATACAAGATAATGGTGAGCTACCTGATATACCTGACAATTTATTAAATACTTCTGTAACGCCACCTGTATCTATGTTAATGTCCGACGCCATATCGATTAACCCAGTTTTTTCCAGTGAAGATATCGAAAACTTGCCACCAAGATCACCTTTGATCGAAACTTCACCAACGGCATCACTGTCAAAAATTAGAGCTGTAAGGCTAGATGACCAACCATCTCGGAAAGGAGCTACATCTTCTTGGAGTACACAAGGGACAATGAAAAACATAGAATTCACCAAAACCCAGGAATTACTAGTTCCAGCTCCATCTGATCCATTTGAGGCATTCCGGTTACTATTAGACGATAATATTCTAGATTTGATAGTGCGTGAAACTAATGCAAATGCCATTCGAGTACTGAAGGCCCCTGGTGTCAAACAACACTCACGAATAATGTCCTGGAAAGATATAACACGAACTGAACTATTAACATTTCTTGGGTTAGTCCTTCACACAGGTACAATACGGCTGAACAGACTCAGCGATTACTGGAAAAAGCATTGGTTATTTAATATTCCTAGCTTTGCAGAATATATGTCACGCAACCGTTTTATGCTAATATTGCGTTGCCTTCATTTTTCATCTGAAACAAATGAAGAAGACCGACTGACCAAAATTCGTCATATAGTAAATCATTTTAACAATCGAATTAAAGATATTTATTCCCCAGGCAAACAGCTTTCTCTTGATGAATCAATGGTGTTGTGGCGTGGACGTCTCCAGTTTAGGCAATACATTAAAAATAAGCGCCATAAGTATGGAGTGAAGTTATACGTACTTGCAGAACCAGAAGGTACAGTACTCAAATTTCAACTATACGGTGGTGCAGGTGATGATACGTCCGGAATAGGACACACTCAAAAAATAGTTTTAAAGCTACTTGAAGAGAAATTGGACTCGGGACACAGTGTCTATATGGACAATTACTATAACTCATATGATTTAGCTGTCAAATTATTAAATCGCCAAACTTACTACACGGGTACTTTAAACAAAAATCGAAAAGGTAATCCAATAGACCTTGTTACTGTCACGTTGCGTAAAGGAGAAAACAAATCTTTGTTTTTAAATTGTGTACATGTAGGCAAGTGGAAAGATAAGCGATACGTGCATTATATATCGACAGAGCACGACAGCGAAATGATGACAGTCACCAACAAAAGAGGCACTGCTATCGTAAAACCATCAGCAATTATACATTACAACAAGTTTATGTCTGGTGTTGATTTGCAAGACCAAATGCTTTCGTATTACCCTTGTGAAAGAAAAACCTTGCGATGGTATAAAAAGATATTCATCCACACACTGCAGATGAGTTTAAGTAATACGTTCCATTTATATAATAAATATAGTACGAATAGCCAAATGAATCTTTGATTTTCGTTTACATATTTTGTAGAAATCATTACCAAAACCAGCACAAATAGCTGAGAAAATGTCAACTAAACATATTTTTACCAAAATTGAAAACGTAAAAACGCGGCAAAAGAAAGAGGGTAACAAGACAAGAACTATCATGGAAGTAGTAAGAAAAGAATGTAAAGGCTGCAGAGAAAAGAAGATCAGGGTTACCATTTTGTATAAATGTAGAAGCTACGTTGGAGAGCCAGGCTTTTACATAGAATGTGTCTCTGAAGTGCATGTATAATTTCATAATTCTTGGTTTGTTTTTTATTTTCAATTAAACTTCTGGTGATTATTTAATTTGTTTTATTTCTAATATCCTTCTATATCAAATAATTAAGCCAAAAAGCATAAATAAAACATCACAGAACGAAAAAAAAATCAATTACACGGCGCCGTGTGTTTGGCTGCTCATAGCTCCGTAGGCCAAGTACACGGCGCCGTGAAAGTGCATTTTTTTTTAAATAAAGGTATTTATTAGTATTGGACGATATAAATCGATATTTTTAAAAATATCGATACATGTACGCGATATATCGCTTCAATCCGATATTATCGAATCATCTAGTATCGAATGTAATATCCATATATTTCATCCGATATACCAAATATCGTGTCACATTCCATTTTTTTCTATAAATCGACTTATTCCTTTAAATCTGCAACATTGTCAATTTGAGTAAAAATAAAACGAAAAACCCCGGATTATTGAATACTAGCCTTTGCAATAACGAAACGCAGACAAATCTCCGCGAGGGCAGCACTAGCAGCAAAACTTTTATAATCTGTGGTGTCTATGGTCACTTGTCTTGGTCATTGGTTTCGTTTTCAGTGCAGTACCTATAAATAAAAGTTGTCTGTTTTGTTTAATACAGTTTACGAAATATAATAAATACCCTTAAAGTGTGTAGGTATATATATAAAAAAGCTTTTATAAATTGTATAGAAAATAAGCAAGCTGTGATAATTATTGTCTGCTCTGTTTATTTCAGTTTACGATTCATACAGTAAGTGTAACGTGTTTTAATGAAAGTACTATCAATTGTTACTATTTAATAGTATAAAACAATTAATAATGGAATGCCTTAGTATTTATGAGTGCGAATCTAGCCGACACTTATTATTTTTCACAATTATAAAAGAATACTGTAAATAAAGTTTTATTAAAATACAGCAATAAAGGCAAAGTCAAATAATAATACTGTCAAATAATAAGCTAACAAAATATGTAAGTTTTAATTCAATAAACTAAAAAATGTACTGTTAAAAATAAAGAAACATGTCGGCCAATTTCAATGTCAAAAATCATTCATTGTCAAATTCATACTCAGTATTTGTATCAAATTCTCCAAAATGTACTTTTAATTAACTTGTCAATGGCCATTTTTTTTGGTTTTCAAGTCTTAGTTAGGGATGCGAAATGGTCGATTAAATTTATTTCGATGGATTTATTTTTATTTCATTAATTTTTAGGACATGATTTTTCTCACGCAGTTGTTTTTTTTTTCAGAAATTAGAAATTCTTTCAATATGGCACTATGGTTAGATGAAAAGTATGATGCATTATCCACAGTTGTGAAAAATAAAATACGGTGTGTAGAAGATCTTACCCTAACAAGTGACATTTGGTCAGATCTACAAATGAGAAGTTATCTATTTCCTTCCGTAACTTTAGGTGTGTACCACTTAGATGAAAGGCATACTTCCAAATACATTGCACAAATGCTCACTAAAACATGTCAAGAGTGAGGATTTAATACTGATAAAGTCACAGCAGTAGTAACTGATAATGCTGCAAATATGGTGAAGGCTGTCGAAATTGCATTTGAAAAAAAAAGCATATCCCTTGCTTTGCGCACACACTTAATTTAGTAGCTCAACATATTTTGGGAATTCCAGAATTACAGCAAATATTAACAAAAGCAAAAAATGTTGTTACTTTTTTTAAACAAACTTGTGTAGCAAGTGACGAATTGCGTAAATCAGTTAAAGCTGACACAAAATTGATTCAGTATGTTCCTACACGTTGGAGCAGCACGTACTTACTATATGATTTTACGTTTCCTTGATTTACGAAATGCTGTAAGCGAAATTTTAATTCGTCATAAAACAGCACCGCCGATGTTAACTGGTATGGAGTTGACAATATTAACATCGCTTCTTAACATACTACGCCCACTAGAAGCAGCGACCAAAGAAATATCCAGCGATAAATATTGCTCAAGTAACAAAGTCATTCCATTAGTGCACTGCATGATATCAAAACTCAAAAATCTAGTAATTGAAGAATCTTTAATCAAGGAGGTACAAAAACGCATTCTTACCGAAATTAATAAACGAATGGGCGCCATTGAACAGGTATCTTCTTTAGCTATTGCTACAATATTGGACCCAAGATTTAAAAAACTTCATTTTGAAGATTCTTTGGCTTGCGCAAATGCCGTCAGTAAAATTAAAGAGATTATTAAAAAAAATCAGCAGGATGAATCTACTGTGGAATCTGACTCTGACAATTCAAACAAAATTATTTTACCATCGGATCTCTGGAGTAATCACCATAAACTGGTCCAGCGGAATTGGAAAACAAATAGATCTAATGAAAGTCTTTCAGATAAGTTATCGCTTTATTTGAGGGGCTTCCAGTCAGTAGATTTAACGAAAAGCTATTAGAAGTGTGGGCAGACTATAAAATACAGTTCCGAACGTTATACAATGTGGCATTTAAATATTTAGCTATGGTGGCTAGCTCAGTTCCATCTGAAGGACTATTCTCAAAAGCCGCACAGGTTCTTACACAGCAGAGAAGCAGATTGCAAGCCAAAAGGGTAAATAAAATGTTGTTTTTGCAAGGTTTAGAGAAAAAGTACTGGGATTTATAAATCTTTCATATTGGTATGGTAGAAAAGAAAAGCTGCTATTCCTTACGCGCAGATGCTAAACATGGCTTTTGGGTCGTATGGCCTTGGATTTTTTTTTTGTTTGATTTATAAATAAAGTTAATTTGTTTCTTCTCTCTTAAGTGTTTTACTCATAATTAACCTGATCTCTATTTAATATTTAGTCAAGTTAAATACAAGTAATTACTTAAGTCTCAAGATATATATCGCAAAGTATCGATATAACACTACGATTGCAATTGAAAGCAATTTCAAGCGGACACAAAATTTATCTATTCAAATAGCAGTTTCTGAAGCGTATTCTCAAGAATACGCTTCAGAAACTGCTAGAGGAGCAGTTTGTCCATTAATATGAGTTCACTTAATATGGCTGGCACTCCATGACCCCAACCAATCATAACGTGCCGGTACATGGTGCCGTAATAACAGAAAAAGAACTACTGGGAATAGGACAGCAGCTGCGAATAGCACAGAATAGCAGAGAGGACCAAAAGAGAAAACCGCTGCATATGGGAACAGATCTATGACATTAGAGGGTTGGAGGAAACTATAATTTTACAAATATTTTACTCAGATATAAGCTGCTGACTTCTGCTCTTTTACAATGTCTAGCCCTTTGGGGTCTATGCACGACCTAAGTTCAAGAATCATTATTACGTCAGAAGATTTAAGAACTATAAATGAGTAGATAGTGTTATGACTAGAGCACAATTACGTCAATTAGAAATGAATAGTGCGGTAATAATCGGTGGATAATGTTGACGCACTTTCAAGGCCTGATCAACCGCGAGTGGTGGAAATAATTAAAAAGCCGGAAAATATTACCGAACTTTCATTAATAAACTCTAGAAAACTAGGTAACTTATGTGCCCAGTAAAGCAATTGTTTACTTACAAACAATATCTCGATCTCCGATTACGCGAGAGACTGTACAAAGTTATTAACAAATGTAATATGCATATTGAGAAATGACAATAATAGACTTTATTAGTGGCCTTATAAATGAAATAAAGAGCTATGACAAGTGGTCCGGACCACGAAATTGTATAGTGAGTAACGTACAAAAAATAAATAATTTAGATAACAGGCGTGTGATACTAAAATATTTCCATCTATTGCCCACATGTGGCCGCGGGCATTAGGCGGATGACGAATAACATTAAAAAGTATTACTTTTAGCCGAGTTTAGAGAAAGACGTGATTAATTACGTTCCAAAATGTTTAAAGTGTAAACAACATATGAGACAACTATCAAAATATTTGCATCGCAAGAAAATGTGTATCAGACAGACAAAATTATATTTAGATGTCAATAAAAAAAAAATTAAGTGACGAGAAGAAGCTACTAATTACACATTTCGGAGAAAATTGGGAGGAGATATCAGATCGGTTTTATTATAGACAAGCATTTGCAAGGCCTTAATCATCTAAAGCTCATGAAAATATTATAGAAGAATGTGAAGTATTACTAGACGAATCACCAGTTATACGTATTTAAACATTCAACTGATAAGGAAAAAGTGATTTTAATTAAAAAAATATTAATACAAATTTAATCTGTCTTTTAAATTACCTGATGTGGATACATGTCACAACTGGGCTACATATAAAAGATTTTATTAAAAGATGAAAAGGAAAAAAAAGATTCTCAAATATAAAGAATTATTACATTTAGAAAAGGGTCACATACGATACAATTTAAAAGCAGATGATAAAATGAAATCGTATAGTGATCACTCAAAGAATCAAATTTTTAGATTTGCAACAATGTCTGCCTACACCAAGCCTAACAAACAACCTGGTTATATATGATGCTGCAACCAAAACCACAGAAAACTTTATTTGGCCTGAAAATATAGCGGGGATAGGAGGCAATGAAATAACCTCCTATATTTTGTTATGGTGCCACAAATATCTTACAGATATCACTATTGAAGGCTTGAAGAAATCACAATTTGGACTGATAACTGCGCCGGGCAAAATCGCAACATTACGGTGGTAAAATGCTAGCTGATAGTATTTTGTAAGCGCCCCAATATAAAGTGCATAAATCACAAATTCCTTCCTAAAGGACATACATGTGCATTCTATGATTGAGAGGAAAAAGAATCTAAGTACGTTGTAATACCTCATGACGGAGCCCAGTTTATAAAAACTTATGCCCGGTCGTAATCCATGAAATGTAAATAAAATGGAAATAAGTAGTTTTGAAGAGTTTACACATCCTTATAAACAATCAGGACCATGTGTTCAACGGGTAAAAATTTAAAAGAGAATGATTTTAAGATATCAGAAAGTGTTTAGTGGCAGTTCCGCAGAGAAGGACTAGGGTCCCTATTTTATATAATGAATTTAAAGATGATGAGTTTGAGGAAATTATACAGAAAATTAGAAAAAAAATATATATATAATAAAAAAAAAAGTGACATTATGTACTCGTATCGTCTATGTATATGATTTCAATCACTACTGTCTCCTGGTTGCCATGAGTGAAATGAAACGTAGAACATAATAACTATGCGTTGTTCTAACACCTGTAATGCACATTATTGTTTATGTTCTGCAATAAATGAATCTGAATCTGAAAATGGTAATCCTTCACGATCAATCTAGCTATATAGTAACATTTTCAGTCAAAGTGAAGAGAGGACCGAAGAAGGAAACCGCTTCATGTGAGAACAGATCTACACTACACAAGATAGTCGAGGCTATTTTCAAAAGCGATTCGACAAGTGAAAACACTCAAAACGTCTTACTGGAAATGGCTTCTTGGAACAGCCGGTGAGCCCGGGGAGCTCAGTAGAGGATTTGCACCCTCGCGTCGGCACCAAAGATGTCAAGTTGTGGATTACCCTTGTTCTGATAATTTTCTCTATGGTGCTGATCGTCATAGCAATAGTCAGGAATGAGATAAAGCACGTTGAACTAACCATTGAACAAGCTACACAACTAAAAAGGATTTGTGAAGCTACCGTACAAGGCTATTAAATCATACACACCATGTCTCAAGTATATCAAGCTTTCCATCATGTCGACCAAAACCAGCAGGCAGTCAACTTGTTTAAGTCCACCTTTCAGGCACTGTTACCTATGTCGGGATCAGCTTGTTTCAAGCTTGGTGATCTTCCAACTATGTCCGACTACATCACTGCCCATGGAAGTGTAGGGACACAACAGTGTATATTAATCTGCAACGTAGTCAATAAGATACGTACGTGTGTACCTAACGCTAACCGCCGGCTGCGCCCGGGCTCCACGCTAACTAACCAGTCGCAATATAACATTAGTACAAGTCAGTCGTTGTTTCAATTACCAAACCCGAATAAGAGTAACCTTAAACTTCAAATAAATACTTAATACTTACCGGATATCAAGTAAAAGGATATCCTGGTAAATTGGTGACACCGACGAGATCGTTTTTTTTTTATTCTTGTATTTCAGAGTTTGGGAAGTCACACGTGGACAAAATGTCAACGACAACAGCACCACCACCCGGTATACTACCACCGCGACACAGCCCAAGACCGAGGGCAGGGTCGACAGCGAGGAGAGGGCGCTGTCTAGCATCACAGTGTCGTCAAGGATTCCAGACTTCTGGGCAGACCAAACGCGACTATGGTTAGTCCAGTTTGAGGCCGCCGTGGACGGACAACGACTAAGTGATGCCGCCAAACAAAATTTGGTGGTGACCAAACTCAACAAAGCCGCCATCCAACAAGTAAGTGACCTTTTACTTGACCCTCCTGAGAGCCGGAGGTATCAAACCTTGAAGGAGCGACTACTTCAAGAGCTGGGTGATCAGCGACCATCACAATTACTACGGCGTATGCGAGATTTAGCACGCGGGAAGGTACCGGATAGCACCCTGAGCATGATGTGGCAGTCACATCAACCTACGGCAGTGAGGGCTATACTCACCGTCACCGAGGCCAAGGATTTGGACGTTCACGCTGTAATAGCGGATAAGGTCCTGGAGAGCACAGGCCCGACAGGGCAAATCGCGGAGGTCAAGACGGCGGACACCGGGACATCGGTACACGGGTCGGGATCAAGGCGGAACTAGCAAGGATCAACCTGTGGCTCAGCAACCTGGAGCGGGGCCGTACGCGGGATCGCAACGATAGTGAGCGTGGGCGGAGGTCAGGGTGTCGCGTAAAGCAGGGGACCCTAAAAAAAAAGGACAGTAATTGGTTGTGTTTTTACCATTTCCGTTACAGGGAGAAAGCGACGAAGTGTCTGAAGTCGTGTAACTGGAACGAGGCACAGCGCAAACCAACGGCAACGTCGGAAAACTAACGAGTGTGCAGCCGGAGGCGGGATTCTGCACCAGGTACAACCGCCTTATAATTACCGACAAGAACTCAGGTATGAGATTTTTAATTGATACAGGAGCCTATGTGTCTGTGATACCAAGTGAAAAATCTCGAAATAGTACATATAACAGTGTTAAGTGGAATTTTAACTTGTATGCTGCTAATGGTACCGCTATTGAGACGTTTGGTTTAAAAACATTAACGTTGAATCTTGGTTTAAGACGCCCGTACACTTGGAATTTCATAGTGGCAAAGGTACAGCAGCCAATTATAGGTGCTGATTTTCTAACAAAGCATAAATTAATGGTAAACCTGAGTGGACGGCGACTCTTGGACCAGGAAACCAATCTGTGTACTTTAGGATCTATTGTTAAGTGGGATGGTTCATCGTTAACTACTATAGATTGCAATAGTACGTACGCGGATTTATTGTCACAGTACCCAGGAATAACCAAGCCAGTGTCATTCAAGGAGGACCCTCCTATTTCTGTGTTTCATCATATTAATACCACGGGACCACCCGTATTCGCTCGTGCTAGACCCTTAGCACCAGATAGATACAACAAGGTCAAGGAGGAATTTAGGCACATGCAGGAAATAGGTATCTGTAGGCCATCGAAAAGTCCTTGGGCAAGTCCACTTCATGATGTACCAAAAAAGAATGGGCAAATACGTCCTTGCGAGGATTACAGGGCTCTAAATAAGATAACCATACCCGATAGATACCCTATACTGCGAATCAACGATTTTACATATGTATTAGGTAACAAAAAAAATCTTTTCACGTTTAGACTTAAATCGGGCGTATCATAACATATTGGTCGCACCGGAAGACGTCGAAAAAACGGCGATAATTACCCCTTGGGGTTTGTGGGAATTTCCACGTTTAGGATTTGGGATGCGCAATGCAGCCCAATCATTTCAAAGGAATAGAAGACGAATTCAAAAACGAAAACTATTCCCAGTTTTATTTTTGCTATATAGATGACATCATTGTGGCCTGCGAATCAGCAGAAATTCACAAGCGTCACCTAAGAGCGATTTTTGAACGTCTAAATAAATTCGGCATTACTATCAATCTGGCAAAGTGTGCATTCGGGAAAAGTAAATTAAATTTTTTAGGTTACGAGGTCTCACCATATGGGATATTATTATTATACACAAGCAATTATTGATTTCCCTAAGCCCAAAACGGTAGACCAGTTGAGGCGTTTTTTGGAAATGATAAATTTTTATAGAACCAGTTTACCTAAAGCCGCGGAGTACCAAGCCGCGTTAAATAAATATCTACAAGGGGCGAAGAAAAAAGATAAATCGCTCATTCAGTGGACTGATGAAGCGGATGCAGCGTTCGCAAAATGTAAGGCCAACTTACAGAACGCTGCTTTGTTATGTTATCCGGTCGAGAATGCCGACATGGCAATTATGACCGACGCCTCGAATGACTGTGTAGGTGGCGTGTTACAAATTAAGGTCGGTACACACTGGAAGCCTTTAGGTTATTTTTCTAAGAAGCTCAGTGAGGTACAATTAAAATATAGCACGTATGACCGAGAGCTCTTAGGCATCTATTTATCTGTACTACATTTTAGATACATGGTGGAAGGCAGATCATTCACTATTTATACCGATCATAAACCTCTAATATACGCATTTTCTAAAAAATCGTGCGAGAAAAAGACACCTAGACGCATTAGGCAGCTAATGTTTATTAGCGAATTTACGTCGAACATACGGCACATCAGCGGAAACGACAATCCCGTAGCGGATGCGTTATCGCGTATAGAAGCCATTGTTTGCCCCACGACACTCCATTTCGCAGAACTAGCGCAGGCACAAAGGGCTGACGCGGACTTAGCGAAGTTACGAGCGGAAACGGGCGGGCGACTGCAATATAAGCAAGTTTGTGCATCCGATAGTCGGTATGAGGTAACGTGTGAGGTTTCAACAGATGTTATTAGACCATACCTACCTGTAGGTTTGAGGGAGTTAGCATTCCACGCAGTTCACGACATATCTCATCCCGGAATTAGGACAACTAGAAAATTTGTTGCGGCTAAGTACTTCTGGCCTGGGTTGAACACAGACGTATTAAAATGGGCAAAAACGTGTATAGCATGCCAGAAATCTAAGGTCATACGTCACACAGTGTCGGAACTGGGAAAATATATATCGAACATTTAAACGTCGATCTAATAGGACCGTTAAGTATCTCTGCTGAGGGATATAGGTATTGCCTTACGATCATAGATACGGGGTGGCCCAGAAAGACCGAAGTGGTGTGAATTCCTTATAACTTTTTTATTATAATTTTTTTTTTCTTTTCTTTTCAGTATTTTGTAAAGAAGACTTGGATAATTTATAATGGAGCAATACACAATTGAACAACGTGCCCAAATTGTTGAAATTTACTTTTCAAATCAACGGTCCATTGTGTTGACTCAGCGTGCATACCGTCGTCAATTTAATGTGCGGGTTGCACCCTCTCAGTCAACAATAAACCGTCTGGTTGCAAATTTTCGAGAACAAGGAGCAGTAAGGAACCTTCCTGGTCCCGGCAGACACCGAACTGTCCACACGGCTGACAATATTCAAGTGGTACAGGAGAGTATTCGGGAGGATCCAGAAATATCAACCAGGAGACGTTCGTCACAACTGGGCCTCTCAAGAACGTCGCTGCAGCGAATTTTGCACACCATAGGATTGTTTCCATACAAAATTCAACTTGTCCAAGAATTGAAACCAACAGATTACCAGCAACGACTTGACTATGCAATTTATTTCCAGCAAAAAGCACAAGAGAATCCAAATTTTATTCATAACTTAATAATGAGTGACGAAGCCCATTTTCAATTAAATGGGTTCGTTAACAAGCAAAACTGTAGGATATGGGCTACGGAAAACCCGAGAGTACTTCATCAACGACAATTGCACCCAGTTAAGTGTACCGTTTGGTGCGGTGTTTCTTCAGAAAGGATCATTGGCCCATTTTTTTTTGAAAATGAACAAGGTGTCGCCATTTCCGTCAATGGTGATCGATATCGGGCCATGTTGCAAAATTTTGTAAGGCCAGCCGTGTAAAACCATCTGCAAATATGGTTCCAACAGGATGGAGCCACAGCGCACACTGCGAGGGCCACAATGACTCTTTTACGCGACATCTTTGGTGAAAGAATAATTTCTCGTAACAGCAATTTTAATTGGCCTCCGCGTTCCCCGGATTTAACCGCTCCAGACTGTTTTCTTTGGGGCTATTTAAAAGGAAAAGTTTATGTTATTAAGCCTAGGACTATTGAGGAGTTAAAAACCAATATTCGAGAAGAAATTAACAACATACCACCGGAAGTTTTGCGAAAGGTCATGGAAAATGTGTTGGAAAGAGCACATTTGTGCGAAGCAGAATATGGCCACCACTTGCGGGATATCATTTTTAATAACTAATCCAAAAATATTCCCCATAAATTTAATGTATTTAAAAAAAAAAAAATTAAAAAAATATCTCTTAAATAAAAAGTTATAAGCAATTCACACCACTTCGGTCTTTCTGGGCCACCCTGTAGAAGGACTGGTTGGTTGGAAGCTTTTCCGTTGAGAAAGAAAGAAAGAAAGAAAAGGAATTTATTAAGTAAAACAAGGCATACAACTTATTTCTATAAAATATCATGTCTAAAAGACTTGTTCTCAAACTCAATCTAGAGTGAGGTCAGGTGATATAGACAATAATCTGTGGTATGTTGAGTGAGTTGTTGACGTGGTGTGCTGACGTATCATAGACCACGTTTATTACATAGGTAAAGTAATTATAATATTATACACAATTAGTGCTTTACTTTATATCCTACGTCATGCCTATGATACAAGCATATATATTAACGAGGGTTGTACACCGTGTCCCACTAAAAGGTGGACTCTCAGCATTTACTGCGATAGGCGTGGCCCACCCCAGCACTGATTTTCAGTGCCCACCGTAGTTGTCGACCTGACGCCGACAGATGCAATTACCACATCATACTTTTAAGAAACGAATGTGTTTTAACCTCACCTTTTGAACCAAATAAAATGGTAAGTAATTTTCATATTTAACTAAAACTAAAAACTTTACAAAGAACTTTACAAAGTACTAACTTAAATAAAATATAGGTACTTAAATTATGGATGATCAGTCGCCACAAAATGCATGGTGATAATTATATCAAGCACTACCCATATACATATATACACATACGTAGATATGTATATCCCTTTGTCGGTTGACTCCGCTCTAGGAGTGCCACGTCAGAAAACACACCTCTGTGTACTCCGCTCCTGGAGTTCAACGTGTCATCGAAGCTTATTTTAACCGTAGTGTATCGTAAACTATATCTTTCCTGCTTTAACTTGCACAAAGTGTTTAGAGAAAAGAACAAGGATCGTATATTGACACATGTTAAATCTTTAAAACACGCCTACGACGATTACTGGACTTTTTAAAAGTCGTCTGCCAGTTTTGTTTTCGAGTGCGTACCGGCCAGTGCTATTTAGTGTATTGTGTTAAATAATAAAAGAAGATAAACAAAAGGACAGCATTACAACATGAGTGGGTAAGTAATAAACACTTTTTAATGCATAGATTAAGGATTTTGGACAGAAATAGTTATTTCAAGAAACATTCTTTGTCATTTTGCGCGCAATGCCGTCGCCATGCCCGTACATTTTTACTTATTACGAATAATAAATACACTATTCGTGACAAACTGTCGTTATTACGTAAGTTGTTACGTATCTTTTTATTATTACTAAGCATTTAATATAAAAAGTACTGCAAGGATTTTGCGTAACATTCCAATGAAAATATACGCAACCTAAACATGTCTCTAGGAGCTTAATCAACATACTGGAAATATGACGTCAGTGACACTTAACCGCCATTTTTATGAATTTTGCTCCGTTGATCGATTGGTATGGATAAGACTTTCGTGGATTTGAATTTCTATATTTTTGGTGACGGATTATTTTTTTTTTCTTCTATTTATCATTTATTTTTTTATTAACTTAAAAGATTTTTGCATTTTTATATATTTGCGTATTTCTTACTACTTCTCTAAAAACTTGCATGTTTTATTTGCATTTTATTTTAATGTTTTTAAGTGAGATAAGACACCCTCGAATGCGCGGTCTGCGACGTGGTAGGGGTGTGCGTGTGCGAGGTGGACCACCACCGGTGGCGGAGGTGGTGGATATGGTAGTGGTTGCCGATCGCGGTGGTCCTAGCGGGCGTGGCAGAGGGCGTGGAGGCCGCCTCAATGTCCGACACGAGCGACCAGGACCTCGCACTATTGACGAGTTTTTTTCAATTCACTAATTTAATTTTTTACTAATCTAAATCATTTTGGGTAAAACAATTAAATCGTTTTGAATTGTAGACTTGTGATCTGCGATATCGACGCGCTGCCGGAAGGCCGGGGTCTCGAGACCGCCATGCATCCTAAAAGGATGCGCGTGTGGCAACCGTAAGTAGTTCTGCTTAAGTATGTTATTTGTAGATATTCTTGTTATAATACTTACTAACAAGTTTTAACTTTTGTTTTAAAATGTCCATCTAGATCAAATCCCGCACCACCACCACTAACACTACCACCTTCATCACCATCGGTTGCATCACGATCACCATCGGTTGCACCACCATCACCATCGGGTCCATCCCGATCATCGGTGTCATGTTCGGTGCCTTCGCCAGCAATGTAAGTCGCTTACGGACTTTTCTAGTTATCTGTAAAGATATGGGTACTACAACACCGCTCCTGTTCCAGGTTTATGGAATGTGGGGATCAGCAGTCGATTTCAAGCTCGCTACCCGCTTCCTCGATATCTCCACCTCCACCTCGTCGTCCTCAGAACCTGCGAGATGCAGATATCACCTCCCTCATCAATCATGGTAAGTACCTGCTGATTTTATTTGGGGCATGGGTCATGGCCAAATTTCTGGTTCCAACCAAATTTGAAACCAATCATTTGTTACAGGAAGCGACGAAGAATCTGATGAGAGCGCAGACGAGGAGGAGAACATTGGTCCAAGGGTGTTTCAGATCATGATGGAAACACCCTTGGACCATGATGCTGTCGTTGAGGATGCTGCCGGAGACCAAGCGCCCGCCGCTGACACAGCACCTGCCAGTGAACTTGATCCCGCCGATGTCCCTCCAATAATGACGGAGCAGCCTTGGGGTCTCCATAATTTTGACTGGCGGACATTTCCAAACCCTCCGATTTCACCTGAATCGAGGCGGGAAACATTCTCCGTAATTAATGTCGGTCCGACAACTCCTAGTGCCGACCCATATGGTATTTTTGTTGAAATATGGGATCGGCAAATTATGGAGCACATTGCCTCGGAGACTAATAAATATGCTCAACAGGTGGCATCCCAGATGCTTGAAAGTTCCAATCTCCATCCCAGAAGTCGCATCAGCCGGTGGCATGACGTCACGACGGATGAACTGTATGTTTATTTCGGCATCATTCTGGCGATGGGGATTGTTGTTAAGTCGAGGATGGAGGAGTACTGGGGTTCCACCCCTGACATATTTTATACTCCGGGTTTTAGCGCACACATGTCCATAGATAGATTTTTTATTTTAAATAAATGCCTGCATTTTAATAATAACGACGACATGTGTGCGCTAGAACTGGACTACTCCGAGGCCCGGCTTTTTAAAATAAAGCCAATACTGTTACACTTAAACAAAAAAATTCAGGATATGTATACCCCGGCGCAGAACATTGCCCTAGATGAGAGTCTCTTAATGTGGAAAGGCTGGTTGGAATTCTGCCAGCTTATTCCAAATAAAGCTGCAAATCGGGGTATAAAAACCTATGAGATTTGTGAATCTCAAACCGGCTACCTATGGCGGTTTGAGGTTCATGCTCATAAAAAATCTCCACCGCAGCAGTTTGGAGATCCGCTAGAGGCAGCTACACCGGCAGTTGTTTTGCAGCTGATACAAGGCTTGGAGCACAAAGGGTACACACTCTGGATGGATAATTTCTATCAATCCCCGTGTCTGGCTCGGCGCCTGAAATGTTTGGGCTTTGACTGTGTGGGAACCCTGCGGACCGATCGCAAGTTTGTCCCGCAGGCCCTGCATAGCCTCACCAAGCAGAACATGCGCCCGGGCCAGATCACTGGTCTTACCTCAGGGGACGTCGATGTCATGGTATGGAGAGATACTAATAGGGTGGCTATGATTTCTACATACCATGGCAACGGTCAACAAACAGTCCGAGGGTCCACCAAACCCATCCTGATATTGGATTACAATATCATGATGGGTGGGGTGGATAAAAAAGACCAGCTCCTGGCCATGTATCCAGTAGAACGAAAACGTACAAAGGTGTGGTACAAAAAACTTTTTAGGAGACTTCTCAACGTCTCCGTTTTAAACTCCTACATAATACATCACCACACTTCTTCTCTCAGTCATCGAAATTTCCGAATTAGCCTTGTAAAATCTCTTCTTGCAAACCATTCTACCCCGCCACCGATTCCGCCTGCAACCACGCAGAACAAAGCAGACGTCACACACCGCTTGGCTGAGTTCCCGATGGGGAAACACCAACGGATTCGGCGGACGTGTACGGCCTGCAAGAAACAAGTGCGTACGTTCTGTGTTGGTTGCGGCAGAACCGTATGTATGGACCCCTGTTTCCTCATTATACATTCATAGTTTTATATGTGTAAAATACATTTATAAATATATATTTCTTTATTTATTTGTATATATTTTTGTACCACACTTTTGTACGTAAATACTGAAGGTGTAGCGTGATACAACACACTGCCAGGTAATGTGCAAGGCTTGTTCATAAAGAAATTTAAATCGTTTATAAAAAAATGTGTAGTAAATTGTATTTTTTTTTTATTAAAATAATATTTATTTTATTTCATTATGTATTTTTTAATTAATTCTCATATTATGTTCATATTGCAAGTTTAGGTGTAACAGTATTGGTCGTATCCATATTATGTTAGACATGTACTTTTTCGTCCGTCGCATCTGGTGCTCGAAATGGTTAACATTTTTTGTTGATTTCTGAAATGTATTTGTAAGGCAACATGCCTTTTTTTTGTGCTTATCGGTTTGTAACATCCATCAAATTGTAGAATGTTAGTTTGTATTTAAAATAAATGCATTAAAATTTACCCTGTGAACCAAAGTTTGAGAGGACCTTTCTTGCGCTTATTTTCAAGTGCTTTGTTTATTGTTCGATTTCTAATAAATTAAACATTTGTAGCAGTTGAAACTCTGTATGTGATAAGTATGTGGACCATACTGAAGTATAAGTTAATAACCTAAGTCACTTGATCAACAGTGTTCTCGGAATTTAAGTATGAACTTACCCTATTTATTTGTCTGGACGTTCGGGTCGCCTAAATGATGCGTTTTTGTAAAGCTTGTGGTGTGAAAAAAATGTATGGCGAGGTGTGTTTTTTTTATTGATTATTGTTAAATAATGTATATTTAAGTAAATAAAATAAAAACTTTTTCAATAAATTGTTAATTTTTTCTATTGTAATGGCTTTTATACAATAAAGTAGAAAAAAATCGCTCATCCTGATTTCAAATTAGAATTAGTAACACATTACAAAGCAAAACTGAAGTATTTTTCTTTTTTAATGTTAGCTTGTTTCATAACGATTCCAACGACGTAAGTAATATATAAAGCTCCCATACAAAACATTAGAGATATAGTCATTTTAATCACATGCGCCGATATCGCGCGAGACCACCCAGAAGTAACTACACTGATGCGTCGATTCGCGCAAAATAGCCGCCACAGTAGAAGGGTTATACATACATATACACATGATATTGCAATTTTCACTAACCAGATCTTATTACAGGTTCCTAAACTAGTAAAGTAACAAATTATATCACAAAGAGAATCAAAATAAATAAAATGAAAATTGAAGCCTTTCTACTGCTCAACTCCAGAGTAATCTCTATAAAGGATGGATAACACGTGACGGTTGCCCAATAAGGGCAGGCAGTTCAAAAGTAGCTTGTTCCAAGAACTCCTGAAAATTCTAGGTATTAATAAGTTAAGAACAACAGCCTGGCACCCGCAAGCAAACGGTAAAATAGAACGGATACACCGTATCTTAAAAGCATCGCTCATGGCACGGAGAGAAAAGGGATCTTGGGTCGAGGAGTTACCTACAGTCTTATTGGGGTTGCGAGCGACACCACGTAGTGACACGGGGGTTAGTGCAGCCGAACTCACCTTTGGCAAGACACTCAGATTACCCGGCGATTTTTACGGCGAGTCTAGCAATGCAATAGGTGCCTCACACAATTACGTGCAGCAGGTCAGGGAAACTATTAAGAAACTAATACCGAGTACAACGCACCAACGGGACGCGCGTAGCATTTTTGTACACGCGGACTTACGTTTGTGTTCACATGTATTTATCAGAACTGACCTAGTGAAGAAGTCCTTACAACCTCCTTATAAGGGACCGTATAAGGTCGTAAACAGAGCGGACAAATATTTTTTGGTATAGTTAAACGAAAGACAGGTTAATGTGTCAATCGACAGGCTAAAACCAGCTTACGTAATTAACGATGAAACCACTCCATCTATACCACAGACAAACCCATGTACCGTAACAAGTGACCAAAATGTAAACAACGCAAATAGTAGTGATGTGTGTAACAAGCCTAATATTCGCACTACAAGTAGCGGTAGGGTTACGAAACGCCCAATAAGGTTTTTATGAGTCACATCATGTTGGTAATTTGCGCTCATGGCTCAGTGGGTATGATAAGGATAGGGCAGAACTTGGTCGCGAATTCTCAGTATCATTTCATATTTTTATTTTGTTCGTGTACTTGTGTTTAAGTACACAAGAACTGTTTAATGTGTAACACTCAATTCATGTCTATTTCGGGTTACGCACCCGGAATACTTTGTAAGGAAGGACTGCTTGTTCATTTTAGTCGTAGGTACGTAACAAGTATTGTGAAATGATTAAATCAGTGCGATAAGGTCGCGTCACATGGCACATTATTGCTGAATTAGAAGGAAAAATTAAGATTAAATACCGTCAAACGGGGTGACTATGTGCCGTGCAGGTGACATTGTGCAATAAAGCAGTTGTTTCGACATTTGTCGAATTCCTGTTGTATCTCTGGATAACTTCCCATTTTTATGGCCTAATTATATTCTCTATGCTTTTAACTATATTTTAGGACATTTGTTATTATTAAGTGGTAACACAAAACATAAAGTACTTTGATAAAAGTTTTGATCTGAATAGTCGAGTTTAGTTGTAAGTGGTTAACTTTTGGTTGTGGAATAAAAACTATCGCAGGTAGTGTTATCAAGGTAAGTTTTAGTAATAGTACAATTAATTGTCGACTAAATGCTCTATATATTAAAACAAAAAGTCTTACAGAGAAAAAACTATACAGAGGAAACTCTTCAAACTATATTAGCAGAGATTAAATCGGGGCGTATTTCAGTTCGTGGCGCAGCCGAAAAGTATGGTATTCATCGCAATACGTTATCGTCTAAACTGAAAGGTAAAGCGCCTTTTAAACCTGGGGGACAACCTGTATTTAGTGATACAGAAGAACAAGGGTTCATTTCCCACATCATTGCTTTGTCTTCGTTCGGATTCCCAATCACACCAACGGAATTACGTGTGATTGCAAAAACGTATTTAGATAAGCAGGGAAGAAAAGCGTTTGTTAATAATTATCCGGGAAGAGAATGGGCGCACTCCTTTTTGAAACGCCATAATTCTGTTCTGTCTCATAGAGTGGCCAGAAATATTAGTCATGGCCGAGCAGAGATAAACGAAACAATAATCAACAATTTTTTCGACAATTACGAAAAGGAGACTGAAGGCGTGCCAGATACAAATATCTGGAATTACGACGAAACCTGCCTAGTTGACGACCCTGGCTCAGTTAAGGTTTTGGTAAGGCGTGGGACCAAATATCCGGAAATTATACGGAACTCTTCCAAAGCATCGACGTCTAAAATGATATGTGGCAGTGCAGCAGGAGAACTGGCACCTGTCTATACAGTTTATAAAGCGGAAAATATGTGGGAGACTTGGACTGAGAACGGGCCAGAAGGAGCTCGTTACAACCGAACCAAATCCGGCTGGTTCGATGCTCGTTGCTTCGAAGATTGTTTCCATTTTACCATGCTACCAATTTTAAAGAAACAGCGGCAAAAAAGTACTTGTGGGCGACAATCTCAGCTCTCATATTAATTTGGAAGTCATGGCTGAATGCGAAGCCAATAATATTGCTTTTATTTGCCTTCCTCCGAATGCAACGCACTTGCTGCAACCCTTGGATGTTGCCTACTTTCGCCCCATGAAGATTGCTTGGAGAAGCACTCTAAACGATTGGAAAAACAACGTCCGCGGTAGTAGGAGTTCTTCTGTGCCAAAGGACCAATTTCCAGGGCTTTTAAAGGTGATGTTTCAGAAGATGGAAACAAATTCTTCCCAAAACCTTAAATCTGGCTTTAAAAAGTGTGGTTTGTGTCCGCATAATAGGCATGAAGTATTTGCAAAGATTACCAAATCGACAATTGGAAGAAAATGTGCCAGTCCAGGAATTGTTAGGAGAGAGTTTCTTGGAGAATTTGAGATCTACAAGACTGCAAGTCACCGAAACCAGACAATGCCGCAGAAGGAAGCGAGTCAATGTTCCGGCAGGACGAAGCATAACTACTGCAGATTTACAACATAATATGGAAATTGTAACGTAGTCATTAAGCTATATATAAGATGTATACCAATGTATTAGAGATCATTATTAAGTCTATAATCAATGAGTGAACATCTCTCTTTTATTTACCGTCACCACCGACCACACAAAATTCAGCCAGCGCTAATAACTCCTGTTTTTCATGAAGAATCAGATTCCGAGTTTGATGCTACTTCAGATCCCCCTTCATGACCCGCTCTCAGACTCTTCAACTCCAGTGCAACCATACTCACATAAATCTCCATTTCCCACATTTAATACCCGTGAATCCTCTCCAACTCCATGCAGTAGTAATGCCATCATTAAAGATACTACAACATCTGTTCTCGACCCGCTCTCAGACTCTTCAACTCCAGTGCAACCATACTCTCATGAATCTCCATTTATCGCCTTTAATACTCGTGAAGCCTCTCCAACTGCATGTGGTAGTAATACCGTCATAAAAAAGTGAACTATGCCCAAATCGCGCAAGAAGGAAAATACAACCAAGATTCAGACGATAGCTGTAATTCAAACATGTCCCTACAGGAAAGCGACGGCAGTGTGACTTGGTTAGAATTAGACGATTCAGATAGAGAAAATGATAAGAACAACACAAATACAGAGATGGAAATCGACGAAAATAAAATAGATCTGACAAAATTGAAGGAAGGGAGTTGTGTGCAAGTGGAATATGAAAATAAGTGTTATCCTGGAAAAATAATTAGAATATTAAATGACTCGGCGCTCGTCTCTGCCATGGCAAAATCGGGGTATGATACATGGAAATGGCCCAAACCATCAGATATCATTTGGTATCATCACACCAAAATAAAACAAGTCCTCGAGGAACCAAAACTAATTTCCAAGAGGGGTCTTTTTAAATTTTAATAAGTGATGTTCATGATGTTTGAATTGTAATTCGACCGACGGGTATTACATAATTATTATATATTTTTTCATTTTGTTTTTCTGAGGTTACGTTTTGTTAAAAAGTTTTTCTCTTTAGTTCTTCTTAATAAACCTAATTTTCTTGTACCTACTAAATATTTCATTTCACTTACGTATTTCTATTATTATAAGCAAGTAAACAAAATTTCATACATTAATTTAATCCAAAAACAATAGCTTAAGTAATACGCCAAAGTAACAAAATTTCTACCAAATTTCTTTTCATTTGAAAAAAAAAATTTTCCCCCGACAACACTATTTTTTTTCTTTCTCCCACAAACCGTATTGATCTATTTTTTAAATACATGTAGGTGACATTGTGCAATTTATTATAGTTTTAGAGAAATTCAAGGAATAGTATACTGGCACATTTTTACCCCATGAAGGTAGGCGAGAATGTGCCATTAATATTGTTCATTTTCTCCATATTTATAATAGATCAGTGGTTTTTATCATAATAATCTTATAACTAAATGGGGAAAGAGTTAGGGCAAATTTTTTTGATATGGCATACGGTTCATATATTTTTTTATAGGATCAAAAAACCTTGAAAAGTGGCACATAGTCACCCCGTAGTCTTTGGTCATACGGAATCATCAAGTATTTTTGATGTCGATTTCAGTAGAAATAGAGTTTTTATAAAAGGTGTAAATATGAGGCGAAGTAAAGATAAACCTCGTTATCTAACTGCCCAAATATTGGACGACATAAACCGAAATACTGTCACAGTCCAAACCAAAAATCGGAAAACTAAAGTCCCATTAAAAGATATAAAACGTCCTTTACAGGTACGCCCTGCTAATAGTGACGCAAGTCCCACGCCCTTCAACTTCAAAAAAAATAAGACAACCCAGGGATCCTTCCTATGAAAGAAGGAATAGGACAAATCAGCCTCTATAATTGGCATTTAATTAAGATTTTAAATTTTAGTAGTAAGTAATACTTTGACTTATAATATAGACAAATATAATGATATTATTAATTATATGAAAGATAAATTAGATATTTATATTTTAGATGGTAATCTTTTACTAGATAGATAGATTTAACCAGTTAGTTCCAAATATTAGAGTTAGGAGAGGAATTATTAACCCCCTTGGAGCTATTATTAAATCTATTACAGGCAATTTGGATAATAATGACGCATTGAGATATGATGATTTAATAGATAAAATACAATCGAATCAAAATGCACTTGTTCACAGAGTGACATTAATTTCAGAAATCGTAGAAACCTTTGTAAACGTTACTAACTCCACTAGAAATAACTTCATTATACTAGATAAAAGTATTAGAGAAATTGAAGACATTTTAAACAAAACGCAGTTCCAAAGAAGCAAGGACCTTGTGTTAAATACTTTTAGTTTATTAACTTATAATTTTCAAGTTTTATTAACTAGGTTAGATGAGGTAGAAACAGCTGTAGCATTTAGTATGATTAACGTTTTACATCAATCTATTTAGACTCTAGCGAGTTATTTAATATTTTAAGAAAGATAGACAAAATCGAAAAGTTAGTTTTTCCAGTTACATTGGAGAATCTAATAAATGTAGAGAATTGTATAGATATTAAGGCTTATATTAAAGGCAAACAAATTACCTTTATAATGACAATTCCTACAGTTCAATTGGATGTATACAATTATTACAAATTACATCCTTTCCCAATGTATAATCCTCACCTACACCTTACTTCCCTTATCACACCTACACATTCCGAAATCCTTACGAAAGAGTCGGAAATAATACCGCTCTCTCAGCCCTGCAAAGAAGTCGCTGATGGAAAATTCCTGTGCTATGATAAGCACATGTCCTCTGAGGAGGAAAGTAAATGCATAGAAGATTTGATAAGTTCTCTACAAATATAACTTCGTGTTCTCCACTGTTGGTAGAAGCTACTGACATCAAGATTAAGTTGATACAGCCAGACTTATGGAGATTATCCATGAGTCTGGCTGTATCAACGGGTTTTCCAACAGTTTTAACGGAAATCTGTGAAATGACATGAACCAACACAGCATCATGGGTACATACATCCTGACGATTACTAACGCCTGTGAAGTGAAAATTGGAAAACCCACCTTACGAAAACGTCGTGTTCAAACCGGAGAAGTTGTCTTCACCAGTACACCAAAAATAGACCTACCAAAGATAATCACACCACGAGACGCCTTAGAAAAGAAAACAATCAATTTGGACAGAATTGATTTGGAAAATCTGCAGTTCCTGTCACATGTGATAAAAAGTGAAGTGTTAACCAAAGAAAATCAACAAGTAATTTACCCAGCAAATATAAAAAGTGTCAGTATTGGAACTAGCTAACCCCCTTCAAACTATAACAGTAACATAAGACCACCTAGGTATATCCTTTGTCATATGGTATCAAGTACTAATTACCCAATTAGTATAAAACTAATGGTGACGAAACTAATAACCATTATAATGAATTACTCATTACTATAAACTTAATTATGGCAAAACCCATAAACCATTAAAAGTAATGTGCTTTAGCCAGAAGTGAGACCTCCTGAGCAAAGCACCACGTGACCATCACGCCACCTTCATCACGTGACATCTCCCCACCACACCATGACACCACGTGACACTTGTGTATATAAACCCAGTACACAGACAGCACTGTACATTCATTCTCATTGTGTCTGCTACTGCAGTAGTCACTCGTTTGTACTAGTTTAAGGTGCTCTGCGAAGCACACTTTGAAGTAGTAAATAAAACCTCTTTTTAAAAACACCAAACAGTGATCTATTAGTTTGACTAGGTTGTTACGGATAGGTACTGCTAGTAAACTGTTATTATTGTAGTCTTACCTTTATTTATTTATAGGAGACCAAAGGGTTGTCCGAAAAACCACCAAAAAATATTCATTTGTCAATTATAACAACTCAAACTAAGGCCAGCCGTACACGGACTGCTTGAAGCCGCGACCGCGCGGTGAACTATAGTCATTCATGCGCTGCCGTACACATGACTGCTCGAGCAGTCGCGACCGCTATTTTCGAGCGTCACTTTTTCTTTTCCAAACTAGCGTTTGTACGGTGCGGATCGACTTCGTGAAAATGTAAGTAATAGTTTATTTACTAGGCTTCTGTATTGGTATTGTATCTTCACATGATCCTTAGTATACATTCTTTCAGTATATCTATAAGTTTTAAGAATCTAAAGTGTAAAAAGATGTTTTTCTATGTGATACATTTTTTTTTTGGCAAAAAATCGCCATTGTTCGCCCGTTTAACATAAAGTTTGTGTATGTTAGATTATATATTTTACTACAATATATCTTGTAATTAGGAAGTCTGGTTATTATGAATATCTAAATATATCGCCTCGCACGTGATAGTTAAAAAATATTTTTTTCTCTGGTAAATTGTGGCCACCATATTGGACGCAATTTCACGCAATAAATTTTCCTGCAAGCTGAACGCTTCATCCCCAACAAACACATTCGGTAATAAAGTTCAATTTTCCGATGTTGCAGAGGGTGGAGGTATATTTAACTTTTCTTCTTGTAACATTTTATATAGACAACTCTCTTCGAAAATAGTCGAGTCAGCGTGCAAATAATTTTTATAGTTATATGACGATCCACTTTGCGCGGTTGTATTATTCTAATATGTTTGCCATCAACGGCACCGAGGCAGTTCGGAAACTTAGTGAAACCATTTATTATGTCTTTCCATTTACCTTCAGTTATTTGTTCCATACACATATCCTTCATATGTATCCATATATTTCTGCAAACATTCCTCACTATCTTACCAATTGTTGTTGATGCTATTATAAAACTATATTGCAAATCCATAAATGTACATCCAGTTGCCAAATACCTGTAAAAACATATTTTTTAATCAATCAACTGTACTAATAAATATTTTTGTGTTGTTACAGCCATGTTAATACAGAAAAAATGGAAAACATTAAGATATGGGTACACCAGATATGCTAAAAAATAAAACCAAAGAGTGGTTCAGTAGCCCTCAACATTCGGCCATATGCATATTATCAGCAGATGTCTTTTTCAAAGGCAATAATAGAAGATAGAACCGACAAAACCAACAGTTTACAAGAAAGTGAGCACGCTGAAATTACGTCCGAAGAAAGCGGAAATCGTCAAAATAAATTAAACAAAAAAAAGAAATTAACTACTACAATCACAGATGAGAACGTCTTAATTGAAAAAATATCTAAACACTTCGATGAAAAATCGCATTGGTAATGAAGATGAAGATAAATTGTTTTTATAATCATTAGTTGGAGAGTTCAAAAAAATTAATGAGCAGTATAAATTAGATGCTAAGACAGAAAATACTTAACGTAATTAAATACTTCAAAAGGTGACAGGGGATATTCATCACAATATTCATCGTTTAATGATTACCGTGGACAATGGGGTTATAATACTGGTCCCTCTACCTCTACATCAGTGACTGGACCCTCTAGATCAGCGACTGGCCCCTCTACATCAGCGGCTGATGACCAAAATTCTCAATTTGAAGACATTTCATCATCTTCAGTAATGTCCGATGATGTAATTTATAATATTTTTAATGAATAAAAATTTTAATAATTGTTATGTATTTTTCAAACCTCAATGTTACTGCTAGTCTTTCTTCTGGTTGGATACTTAATACTTACTTATATATACTTTAATTTTAGACTTTAGTATATTATTCAATTCATCAAACGAAGACATTGACATCCTAAAATAGTTAAATTTTTCTTCATCACTTCTAAGTTCCATAAACAAATGATGGAATTGTCTATGTTGTTCTCTTAGTTCCAAAATTGGATGAACCCAAAATCTCTTTTGACGTCGCCGCCGTCGTCTCCGCTTGAGCAGAAGCAGCAAAAGCAGTGCTTCCTCGTCAGAATCCATGACTCGACTGCGGTAGACAATCAACTACTCGAGCGGTTGGTAGCGACAGCTCGAGTACGTCGCTCAGCAGTTAACTGCTCGAGTAGTCCATGTACTTAATGCCTAACTGTTGCCGAGAAGTCCGAGACCTCAACTTAAAGTGAAATAATATTTACAACACTTAAGTATTGTAACTAACAGAGATTCACAGAATCCAGGAGAAGAAGAACCGCAACTACAACCATCTTTATCACGTATTGAAAACCAAAATTTAGTACCAGTGCATGAACAGAGTACCTCAAATAAATCAGGTCGCAAACGTAAATGAGGTGACTTTGAAACTGAAGTTTTAAATATATTTAAAAATAAGAATATACATTTATCTTTTTTAAATAGTATATTACCAAGTCTCGAAAATTGTAATAACCAACAAACATAGCAGTTTCAGAGTAGATTACTACAAATTATAACTGAAATACAGTACACTGCTAATGTATGGCAAAACTCTAACGGCTATCAATCTCGATACAATACATCGGCATATTCAAAAAGCACAGTTTGAGAACGCATTCAAGTTCTCAGGATACACAGATCACATCACAACTCTCCAAGTTTACCCGTTTGTAGTTAGTTTTACAAGACACATAAAATGGCCTAATCTCACCTTAAGCCCAGAAGTCAATCCCATGATCAGGGCCTGCTATTACTCTTATGAGTGGGGAGAAACTCCCTCCTATAAATGGTATCCTTAAGATTTCAGAGGTGTGACCCTTACCAAAAATTTTGAGTTCAATTTTCATGTAGATACTATCGATATCATCTATAAGTATAAGGCCATCATCCCAAGGCTTCCTGAGAGGATCCATGAATATGACACAGAGGCATTCAGGACCACACGTGGCAGATTTCCTCGGAACCCCCTCCCACAACAAAGAGTGTCGTCTTACCACGGAAGTCTTTGACTGTAAGGAGATCATCGACTTAATTGATCGTGGTATTATTCCAACAGACTGGCGGGTTATGGTGGCTATCCCCAAGGAGCGTGAATTTGAAGAGAGCTACGCAAGGTGCTTCGGAAAGATGACAACAGAGATGCGCGCCTTTCATGTGGTGACAGAGAAGAATGTAGCTGACACGATCTTTCGCTATGTGAATCACCAGTCTATGACCCTGTCAGAAGAACAGTTGTCAAAAACCATGTTTAGAATGTGTCATCGAGGAGAGGCGCATGACTATAAAAATAAGGGAGTGAATGAAATCCGTGATCTGGGTGTAACCCACGACTCAAAGTTAACATACGAAAAGCACATAGATGACATTGTCAAAAGAGTCAAGTGGTCTCAGTTCAGGAGTATAATTTATTTATTTATTTATTTATTTTAGGAAAGCTTACAGACTAATTGTTATATGTATAGCTGAATAAGAAAAAAATAAATTGCTAATAACAAGCTTCCACATATGATGACTGAGTATTGGTTAAAATTACACCAGTTGTGTATATCAAAGGAATAAAGGAGATAATACAGATGTATTCCGCTCGAACGTCCAGGCGTACTTATACGCCTGATTTGTCAAACCGTCAAGCGTCCGGGCGTATTTATACGCCTCGATTTCTTGTACGCTTTAGTCGAGTTTTTTTCTATGAAATTAGATGACGTCTACAGGAATGTTACTCAACGTTGTGCTCTATTAAAATCCGCGTCTTTTGGTTATCTTTAATCTATGGTAGGTGACGCTACAAACTTAATAAAAAATATTTTCGAGCGTCACTTTTTCTTTTCCAAACTAGCGTTTGTACGGTGCGGATCGACTTCGTGAAAATGTAATAGTCTAAGATCCGACCGCGTGATTTATACGTTCATATGTTTGATTAATAAAATATAATTTTTATCGATATTTATAACTAAACCAATGCAGATCCGCAAAGGTGGCCATCCAAATTTGGCCGCAATTAATTTTAATTAAAATGTAATTAATTATTTATTTTTGAACAATTACGTTCACTTGTAATTGTTAAAAAATATATTTCATTAGAAAGAAATATACCTGAGATACCGAGAAAGTTCAAGATGCCATCCCTCACTTGGCCGCAACCTAATGTCAGCCAGGTGTAAACAGGTATAATTTCGTTAAATACGAGTATATACGTTCATAATGTATTATCATGTTATACATACCAAATTGAAGATTAATTCTTTCCCTACATGATGAGATATAGGTGCCTATGCAAAAATGCCCGCAAATAGTGACTGCCAACGATTAAAGATAAATAAAAGCGAGAGAAACTTAAGATAAACACCCCATGTCGAATAAAGATAGAGCATCCCAGCTGCTTGTCGTTTTTATGCTACTGCGCATGCGTCCATAGGCAAGGTGCTCAACTAAATACCGTACTGAATATTGCAATCATATGTTTTTGACAGTCTTATGCGCCACGTTGTTTTTTTTCAAGTCCAAAATTATAAAACTTTGTTAATATTAATATTGATATATTTCATTCTTAACGTTATTAAAACGTAAGAATAAAATGAAGAAGTGTTTTTTGTTGTGTAATGAAAAGCAAGAAGTGCTTAACTTTAGTGATGTATCATTTAAAAAGTGTTTTTTAATGATATTGTTTCGACGTCACAAAAATTTTATGTATCATAACCTAAAACTTAATGTGGAATCAACAAATGAATTTGGTTATCACATGAATTGTTTAAAAAAAGTTATTACTGTAAAAAGTAAATACAAGGAAGAATTTGAAGAATTTTGTAAAACCCAAAATGTAAGTACAATTTTTAATCACACAGGACAAATGAATAATTTTATAGCTACTAAATATAAATATTATTGCGTTGAGTGTAGGTTTAATAGTACGATGTTTTTAATCTAATAAAACTTGTATAATAGTAGACTATCTTTTTATATTTAATAATGTATAAAATAATGTTTAATACAGCGATATATACAGAAATTTTCAACTACCTAGTTTTTCATCTAATACTAAAATTGAAAATTATTCCAATGATACTTATTTCTCCACGAACTCAGGTAGGCAAACCTTTAAAGAACGAACTCAGGTAGCCAGACCTTCTTTAAAAAGAACAATACTATCTATCGAGTATCGTTTAGGTTTTTTTTTGTTACTCCAAGATGAACATTGTACATGATTTTGAACTGACAGTAGTACTAAAATGTATGTTTCAAATTCGGGAAAAAAATTTTTTTCTGTTTTTTTTTGTTATTGAAAATCAGTAAACAAATAAAAATATTTCATTTGATTATAAAAGTTTCGAGCTGTCGATATTGTCTATGGGATAGCTGTTTTTCAATTTTTATTGTCGAATAAATACTCAAAGTACTTAACTATTAGTCTCATTACTGAAAAAATTTTATTGTTGATATTTTATAAATGATCAATGACAGACAATTTAATTTTAACGAAGTTTTTTTTTCAATTCATAGGTACCAAATCTTTCATCGCAATGTTCTGAGCCGAGTACATCTGTTGCGAATCAACAACCGAGTGCATCAGTCTCTGACCAAGAGACCAATCGTATATCTGCTCCGAACGACGACATCAGTAGCTCATCTACTCAGCAGGAAACATTGGAAGAACAACCAAGTACGACATCTGAATCAACAACAAGAAATAAAAAATTAGCTTGTGTTTTTTGCGGCCACGTTGAGAAGAAAGTTGGTAAGCGACGACTTTATGTAACGATTCCACAAAAAGAGGCAACTGTAACCGAAATCAAAGAAATGGCTGAATCATCGCGAAATTCGTCATTAATTAAAAATTTAGAGGACTTTCCGACTGTCGCTTACCATTCCAACTGTTTTACAGCTTTGAAGACAACTTTGCAACGTCAAAATAAAGAGAAGGCAGAACCAGGACATTGGCATGCGAATAGGCAATTGCACCAGTCAGCATTTGCTGTTATTTCAGATGTTATCACCATGGAAATAATTGAAAAAAATCGAGTCATGTTCCTTTGTGATTTATTTTCTCAATACAAAGCTTTATTATTAGAATTTGGTGAGAATAAAGTAAAAGCCGAAGACTTTCACGATTACCGTGCTGAAAATTTAGAAAATAAAATAATAAATTCCTTTGGCGATCGACTGATCATAGAGCCATCTTCTGCAGCACACAGAAAAAAAATTGTTTATCAATTTAAGATTGATACCTCTCAATTAGCTGGTGAAATTGCTAATTTAGAAGAGAAACAGCAAAATCGCCATAGGGACGTTGCTTATGAATTACGAAATAGCATCACCTCTGTTGAAAATAAGAAGTTACCAGCAGATCTTAGCGTGGACGACGTTATTCGTGGAGAGTGCACCATTCCAGAAGAATTGTTTAACTTTGTTTGTGACTTGGTTCAAGGGCCGGATATTCGTCGCAAAAATTCAAACGAGGATTTAGTTAAAATTAAATCAGTGTGCAGTGACCTTATTTATATAGTTTCTAAAGGTCGAGTAAAACCATCTAAGCATCTTACTCTCGGATTAGCAATGAAGTCAATAACAAGTTCCAGAAAAGTTCTTTCAATATTGAATAGGTATGGTCATACTATCGGCTATAATCTAGCCGAAGAAATTGAAACGGAAATGACATACGCAACGCAAAAAGACGAAAGTTTAGTACCATCCGGCATCCGTAAAGTTAACGGATTAAGTACGCATGTTGCTTTTGACAATTTCGATCGTTTTGTCGACACTGCTACTGGTAAAGACACTTTACATGATACCGTTGGTATTATATACCAGTTCAATCATAGGATTAATGAAGAAAGTGGTGATATGGAAATCTTGAATTGCTCTACATCACAATCTAACGATGACAACATTGAATCTCATCCGCCTCGTAAAAGACGGTGTTACGAAGGAATTCCACAAAGTATTCGAACTTACTACAAAAAACCTCTCACCAGTATGCCTTTTGTTCATGTCGATTCAATTACACAGACTATCGATGCGTGTCAATTTGCGAAAATAATAGCTATGGATAAAGATTATATTTGGAGTATGTCTCTATCACGGATTGATTCTCTCCCCATGTGGTTGGGATACAATTGTAAGATTTGTATTGATTGTAGCAAAACTCAAACAGTCGAGTACTTACCTCCTATTAATTCGTCTCCTACTTCATTAGCAGTTGTTTATCAAACTCTCTGTACTGCTAAGGAAATTGCGAAAAATTGTGATCAAGAACAGATTATCGTCACTTATGATTTGGCAATTGCAAAATTAGCTATGCAAATACAATTACATGAGAAGCCTGAATTCGATAATGTGTTTGTAAATTTAGGAGCATTCCATATGCAAATGGCATATTTCAAAGCCATTGGTAAGTACATTGACTCCAGTGGATTAGTGGAGATTTTGGTTCAAGCTGAAGCACTAGCGGGAGGATCAATGGTTAGCTTTTCAGACAGCAAACATTTTAATCGGTGTAAGCGATTGCATCCGCTGGCATCTGGTGCCTTACAAGTTCTTCATTTCGAAAAGTATTTATCGGAAAAACAATATGATCCAGATACATTGAATGAAGATTTAGCTGCTGTAATAAATACCCCGAGTGAAGACAATGAACGTATAATTTTACAGGACTCACTACAACAAATACTTGAAGATTACAAACAGTATCGAGAAACAACGCTTCAGGGTGGCCATGGAAAGACCGCTCAATATTACTTGCTATACTCGGAAATGATTAATATTTATCATCGATTTTCCAGAAGTATTCGTTGCAGTAACTTAGAGCTCTACCTAAATAGCATTTTTGAAATATGTGATTATTTCTTTGCATTTAATCTACCAAATTATTCCAAATGGGCAGCTTTGTACTTAAATAATTTAATTAAGCTGAAAATGGACGATTCAGCTTTGATTGCGGAATTTCGTCAATTTGCATTTGGTGTTAGGCGTACCAATTCATGTTTAGGTAGATCACCTGTGGACCTAACATTGGAGCAAACGATAAATGCAGATGCTGGTAACACATTGACTGGTGTTAGCCACTTCACTAACTCTATAGCTGCAAGACAAAGGTGGGCTCTTAGCCATAGCATAAGAACCAAAATTTTATCAGCTGTAAAAGCGGAAGTTGGCCTATCACGGGCAGATGATACTTCTCATTCACTGCAAAAGAATCAAATAGAGAAAGACAATAAAACGCTGAATAGAATTATTGAAACAATGAAAAAAACAACGAATCCTTTCAGCGAAAATTTGGATAAGAATATTTTATTCAATATGTCAACTGGTAAAGCAGCATCTTCACACGTTTCTGATTTTTTATTGAATTGTAAGACATTAGGTCATGAACAAAAATTACGTTTCTTTTCGGAATGTTCTGAAGATCCTACAAGGTTTGTGAAATCTATCAAACGTAATGTTATTTCTAACTTTGCATCTGACTGTGCAAAAAGAACAATTAAGAATAAAAGTAAAGACAACCAAGCTCTATTAAAAATGGAACGCGATATTTTCGGACGACTTTTAGCAATTGCTATCGAACATAAAGTTGATATTGAGAACTGCCTGTCGTATCCACTTGCACCTGTACCTCCGGCACTGTTCCACTGTACTGGTCATATGTATAAGACAGACAAATCTACTCTAAGTAAACAGCTAAAATCAAAAATTGAAGTTTCAAATCCTGGACATATTGATGTAGAAATAATAGATGGTTTCTATTATTTGTATTCTATAGGTTCTACTCTACCACAAAGTTTTGGAAAAGTAGCTGAAGCAATACTGATAAAGCTATGCTCAACAAATAGCCAAGAAATACACATAATATTTGATAGATACCTTACTCCTTCTATCAAAGATTGTGAAAGATTGAACAGAGCGGAAATTGATATTCCATATACAATTAGCGGTCCATTACAGCCTAGACCCAAGGATTTTTTAGCAAGTTTAAAAAATTATCGTTTTAAAGAAGCTCTCGTAAAATTTTTAGCTGATCACTGGAGTGATAATAGTTTTGCTGCAATATTAAAAAATAAAAAAGTTTTCATTACGGTCGACGAACTATGTTTTTCATTTTCTTCGGTTGGAAATATCGTACTCAAGAACGAAGAACCTGAATTAGCATGCCTACATGAGGAAGCTGATACCAGGATTATTTTTCACATCAGTAAAATACATGACGGTGCAAAAATTTTGGTTAAGGCAACTGACACTGACATCTTAATAATATTATTAGGAAATATACATAAATTTGCCAACTTACAAATTTGGTTGGCAAACAGTACTTCAAAAAAAACTACCAATCAAGATCAAGCTTGCATTAACTGCACAAAATTATCAGTGGAATTAGGTCCGACCTTATGTCTTGCACTACCAGCATTCCACGCGTTTACTGGTTGCGACTATACAGCAGCATTTTTTAACAAAGGAAAAGTCCGCCCTTTCAAGATATTTTGTAAACACCAGAACATTCAAGAGACATTTGCATCATTAAGCAATCCGGAGGATATTCTTGATGATAACAAAATGATAGTAGTTCAGGAGTTTATAGCTCTAATGTATGGGATTAAAAATTGTCAAAATGTAAACGCTGCAAGACTTTTAATGTTTAATAAAATGTATGCCATGACTACAATTAATGACAAATTTATGAAAAAACTTAAAGGTTTCAATTCAAGCACTATTCCACCATGCTTGAAATCCTTGCAACAAAAATTATTGCGTACGATCTTCGTTAATTCAATGTGGCAAAATGCCACTAATCCAGATTGCATCAGATTTAAACCTGAAAATAATGGTTGGATTTTAGATGAAACTTTAAAACCAACATGGTTCATTGGAGATTCAATGCCACAGCAAGTAGAAGATGTTATTTGTGATTTAATTGAACAATCTTCAGAAGATACAAACGATAAAGATTCTGACGTTTCAACATATGAGAGTGACAGTTCTGATGATTCAAGTGACGATAGTACGTAAATGAAAATTTTTTCGTTACAAGTACTCCGATATGTATTGATAATTATCTAACTGTAAAATCTTTTTTATCATTTTTGTAATTTTTATCATTTTTTTTAATAAAGAAGTGTTTGTATTTTTTATCATTTTTTATAATAAAAAAAAAGTTGCATTTTAAATCAAAAATAAATAATTCACTTTTTGTTGTCACTATCCCTATCAAATGAAAAAAAGGTTTGTGCATTTTTCTTTTAAAATATATAATTAACAAATAATTTTTTTAAACAAATAATAATTGTTAAATAAATGATTCCAACATTTTTTGTTTTCAAAAAATAAAACTGAAAAATTTATATTAATCAGATCCCTGATTAAAGAACCGAATTAAAAGCAATGGAAACAGAATTCAACAGAATTAAAAAATCAATTCTGTTTAATTCTGTTACCATTGTTTTTAATTCAGTTCTTTAATCAAGGATTCAAGGAAAATAAACGAAACTTTATATTGATGAAAATAAAAATAAAAAAAACATTTGTGTATAAAGATAAATTTTAATATAGATTCAAATTAACGTCTTACAGTTCAAAGTTATTGTTTGAGTTGGATATAATTAAAAAAAAAATTAAAAACACTGGTTTGGATAGTAATTTTTATGACATTTTTTATGAAGACCGAAAATAAACGAAACTTAATATTGTTAAAAATTGTAATAAAACAAAATTTATTTAAAAGATAAATTTTATATTTAAAATGACGTTTCACAGTTAAAAAATATTGTTTTAGTTGAATATAATTAAAAAAATATTGAAAACACTAGTTTGGTAGATTAATTATTATGACATATTATTTTTACTGCTCAATTTTTGGAGTATTTTAAACTCCAAGCAAATACGCGAGCTACTAGTTGAGCACCTTATCTATGGACGCATGCGCAGTAGCATAAAAACGACAAGCAGCTGGGATGCTCTATCTTTATTCGACATGGGGTGTTTATCTTAAGTTTCTCTCGCTTTTATTTATCTTTAATCGTTGGCAGTCACTATTTGCGGGCATTTTTGCATAGGCACCTATATCTCATCATGTAGGGAAAGAATTAATCTTCAATTTGGTATGTATAACATGATAATACATTATGAACGTATATATTTAACGAAATTATACCTGTTTACACCTGGCTGACATTAGGTTGCGGCCAAGTGAGGGATGGCACCTTGAACTTTCTCGGTATCTCAGGTATATTTCTTTCTAATGAAATATATTTTTTAACAATTACAAGTGAACGTAATTGTTCAAAAATAAATAATTAATTACATTTTAATTAAAATTAATTGCGGCCAAATTTGGATGGCCACCTTTGCGGATCTGCATTGGTTTAGTTATAAATATCGATAAAAATTATATTTTATTAATCAAACATATGAACGTATAAATCACGCGGTCGGATCTCGTACTATAAGTAATAGTTTATTTACTAGGCTTCTGTATTGGTATTATATCTTCACATGATCCTTAGTACGAGTATACATTCTTTCAGTATATCTATAAGTTTTCAGAATCTAAAGTGTAAAAAGATGTTTTTCTATGTGATACATTTTTTTTTTGGCAAAAAATCGCCATTGTTCGCCCGTTTAACATAAAGTTTGTGTATGTTAGATTATATATTTTACTACAATATATCTTGTAATTAGGAAGTCTGGTTATTATGAATATCTAAATATACATAGGCGTAAAGAAAATAACGAAATTAGTTAATATTTTACGTTTTTGTAATTTGACTCCGCCGCCCGCCATTATTTCGTCACAATAATTCAAAGAATCAAAATAAGGGTTCTCGTACAAACTAGGAATTGTCCGTCGGTGTGTTTGTATCCGTCAAGATCTTATTCTAAGGAACGCCTGGAGGCACGCGTGGAGGCATCAAGCTGTAATTTATATCAATTACTCAGGTTAGGTATAGCTGTAGGTTTTTTTTTTATTCAACGGTTTTGGTTAAAAGTTAAGAAAATAATGGGTTTTCTTTGGTGTGGTGGTTGTGTATATGTTTTCTCCAAAATTACGAGTGTATTTAATATGATTTTTCGTTACCGCTATCTATTTTATTTGGTACTGCACCTTTTAAACATATAGTTTTGGTAGTGGTTTTATAGGTATAATTTTATAATATTTTTTTTTATTTTTTTTATTCAGCGGTTTTAGTAAAAAGTTAAGAAAATAATGGTTTTTCTTTGGTGTGGTGGTTGTGTATATGTTTTCTCCAAAATTACGAGTGTATTTAATATGATTTTACATACATACATTCTAGGTCTGAAAATTTTGAAATTGCACGGGGGCGAGGACGCGGGCTCCACGCCCGAGGTAGAGGCAGAGGCCAACAACCGTACGTGTCTTTTTATCATTCCTAACAAATTAATAATAATAACAACACCTTCACACCTCTCACACATGGCCGTCTGATCCTAAACTAGGCAGAGCCTGTACTATGGTAACCAGACTGCTCATAAACATACATATAAATTTCTGAATACATACATATTATGGATAAATTACACCCAGACACTGAAGAAATGATCATGTTCATCATACAATTATTTGTCATGATGACCTCTAGCTCACCAACCACTAGAATAACAAATTGTAACTATATTTAACATTCTATTTTATTAAAAAAACGTGTGCGTCTTGGGACCCCCCACAGAAGTGATAACTTAAACTAATGTAAGTTAGTATCACTTCAAAAATATCAATCAATGTTTTACAACTGTATAATTTTTGCAGTGTCACAAACGAAGACGCCCTCCACCTAATCCGGGTGGAGAGGCAGGCAACACAACGCCGGATTGCTGCTCTGGCATCAGATGCGCGCCAGGAGCTCATCACGCGCAAGCGTGAAGCTCACCTGGAGCGAGCGCATGCTGATGCCAGATGCACCACCACGCAAACGACAAACTAAGTAAGTTTTTCTCGAACATCTTAACAATTCACCTTGCCTTTTTTTGTAACGTTCAGTCTACAACTGCGTCAGTTTTATCTCTAGTGTGGTTATTATTAGCGCATTTTTTTTTTCAGAAAAACATCTCCAGTGCGGCAGCCGTGCATTATGCGCCAGGCTGGACAGGCCGAGGCCGTAGCCTCGACGTCCAGCCTGGGGCATTCCTCTTCTGCTGAGGCCGTAGCCTCCACGTCCGGTCTGGGGCGTTCCTGGCCTGCTGAGGCCGTAGCCTCAACGTCCAGCCTGGATCATTCCTGGCCTTTGGAGGTGGAAGCCGACCATTATACATATTGTAAGTTTTGGTTTTCTGTGTCATGATAAAATTTTATTTTGGTTTTCTCAGTGTCATGATAAGATTAAAAAAAATTATACTAATACAAGTGTGTTTGTTACAGTTGACGAGGCTGCGCCACACGTTGTAATGTCAATGGGTAAGTTAGAGGCAAAAAAGAAGATCTTCCAATTAGCAGCTGTTCCAATTCAGAGTTTTTAATGTTTTTTTTTTGTTTTAGACGTTGCAGCCGAAGAAATCGTTGCCACGTCTTCCTCGCACGTCGCCGGGCTCCAACCCGCAATAGGTAATTATGAATGACTGTTAGTATACCGAAAACTTAATACAGTAATTAAAGACAATACTTAATGTATTGTCTTTCATTCCGTCACACAATAATAATACCCAAACACATACGCTCACACTACTTCCCTCTTTATATGTTTCTCTTTACTCTACTGGTGACCTTAACCATAAAAATATTTGTAAACTAGTTTTCTAAGCAAACTGTTAAATTATATCTTATACACGGCTGTCTCCTCCCAAACTAAGCAGAGCCAGTACTACCACACTGACTACTACAAAGACAGTAACCAGACTGCTGATAAATATACTGACTATACATACTTGCTGATACAATCAATCAAATATTTTTTTTCATTCCAGGTGTTCTTGACGATGACTACCGATGCGTCATGGGTGAGTGGTTGCAACTGAGTGACAGTGAAGACGACGACTTGAACGTAGACGATGATCTCGTCCCGACTTTCTGTGAGCGTAACGCTCAGACTGAACCGGCGCAGAATACAGACATGACTGAATTCCAAGCGGAAGTGTTACGTAGGGAAGACGAGACTAACGATGTGGCAATTCGGGAGTTACTGACTGACGACAGTTTCACTTTCGTTTGGAGTAAGAACAGACATACTTTTGTCGGAAAACGGGAGACCTTTACAGGTACCTCGGGACCGACATTTGACTTGACTAACCAGACTCAGGGAATTGACGTTTTCGACAAAGTCATTGACAGTGACTTTGTTGACTTGCTGTGTAGGGAGACGAACAGGTATGCGGAGCAAAAGATTGCTTTGCTCCGAGAGCAAGACAACCTTACTCCGCAATCCAGACTTCGTCGCTGGACGCCGACTGACAGACACGAAATGGTGAGCTTTTTAGCAATAATTATTCTACAAGGCCTCTACCCTCTACCAGAGGAAGAGGCCTTCTTCACGTACAATGGTTTTGGCACGATGCCATATTTTGCCAAAATCATGTCGTACAATAGATTTTTATTGTTAAAATGTTTCCTTCATTTCGTAGACAATGACACTTGCACGGACACGACTAAACTAGGTAAAATCAGACCTGTAATTGACAACTTTAATGAGAAGTTTTCCAGTTTATACATGCCTTCTCAAGAGATAGTCATTGACGAATCTCTTCTGAAGTGGAAGGGGAGGTTGAGCTTCGCTCAGAAGATTTCGTCAAAGGCCGCACAAGTCGGAGTTAAGACTTACGAGTTGTGCGAGTCTTCTAGTGGCTATCTCTGGAAGTTTTTTGTATTCGGTATTGACGTAGCCGTCAGGGAGCTGACCGTCAATCAGGAAATCCAGCCAACATTTGCTAGGTTACCAGAGATTGTCGAGGAAGTCTACTCCTCAATAGGAGGTGACGACCAAAATTTAAACAAGCAAATGACCAAAGGCATGTTGATGTATTACTCAACAGCCATGTTATGGTCACGATTGCTTGATATCAAAGCCAAGCGTGGCAACACAAACTTGAGTTTTGAAGAAAATGAGTTCTGCAAAGCAATCATGCAGCACGAGTTTAATATTCCCCAGCCGATCTATTTGTTCCTAAAAGGAATTAGTGAAGTCAAAGATGTTACAGGTAAAACTGTATATCTGACTGATCACGTTCTACCAACAACAGTAGCTCAAGGAATGGGAGGATACCACTCTGCAGTAGTGAATGCCGCGTCTCATAATCTATACAATCTATACAATGAGACGAACGAGGGACCAGTCGAGGACGAGATCATTAATGTGACTTCTGACCGTCCGACGAGCGCTACTGCTAGAATAGTGTATGACTTAGTCGAGCCTCTTCTTCACCGCGGGCATACTGTAGTAATGGACAATTTTTATAATAGTCCATTACTACTAAGAAGCCTGAAAAACCGACAGACTGACGTTTACGGGACACTACGACTGAACCGAGAATTCGTTCCTGACTCCCTTAAGACTTTGACTAAGGCAGAATTGCGACAAGGTGAAGTTGTGGCATCGTATTGTTCCGATTTATCGATTATGGTATGGCGAGACGCTAACTTAGTTAGCCTGATCTCGACATATCACAATCTCGAAATCGGAGCACAGGACAAATACAACAGACTGACTTATAAACCTAGCATAGTGCTCGACTATAACAAGTCCATGGGCGGAGTTGACAGGAAAGACCAGTTTTTGTCAGCTCAACCTGTGGAACGAGTACGAAACAGAGTGTGGTATAAGAAACTCTTCCGTCGATTATACAATTCGGCAGTTTTAACTGCTTTGTGATATTTTCCAGTTTCGACCGGAAAATATCACATCGTCGGTTCCGAATTGTGTTGGCGGAAGAATTACTTAAACGACACAAACACATTGACTTGACGACGGAACACCGGTTGGTGAACTTTAGGTCTAGCGTTACTGGATCAGTTACGACTAATGCCACAATACCAAGACAGACTTCACGACCGAAGACGCAAGCTAGACCTATAGTAGACAGCAATCACTTCCCCATCCGCACCGGGTCTCGTAACACCTGCTGCGCGGTGTGCGTCAAAAAAACAAGAACCAGCTGGAAGTGCGAGGAATGCGAAGTAAATCTGTGCCTAGACGGGTGCTTCAAGGCGTGGCACAAGCCATAGTACCACTACTTTTCACTTACTTTTCTTTTTAAATTTAATTTCACCGTATAATTTAATGTTTGTTACTTATTTACTGTTGTACCATATGGTTTATTGTATTAGTACCTTTTCACTTGTACTTTTCTTTTTAAATTTCATTTCACCGTATAATTTAATGTTTGTTACTTATTTACTGTTGTACCATATGGTTTATTGTATTATATTATGGCTTATTGTAAATTGTAAAAAAACATGTTGGAAAAGAGTGTCCTTGGAGTTTCTTGCCTGGTCTTCTCCATAGGATTTTAACGGAAAATTTAATGTTTGTTACTCATTTACTGTTGTACCATATGGTTCATTGTATTATATTATGGCTTATTGTAAATTGTAAAAAAACATGTTGGAAAAGAGTGTCCTTGGAGTTTCTTGCCTGTTCTTCTCCACAGGATCTACGTATTGGAACAGGTGACTGACCGAAAATAAAAAAATGATTATTTTTTACTTAATTTTGTTTATTTATAATTTTTTTCTAATATACACATATACACAACAATTGCCTTTCATTTACATATAATTATTTAATAACTAATAATAAAAAAAAATGTTGACCTAAATGTAAGTGTGTTAAAACCTTATTTGGTCGGCCATCTTGCGGCCATTCTGTACTCGGAGGCGAAAACAGATTGATGGCGAATGGGTTGTTTGTTTTGGTAAAGTGTGCTGCAGTGTTCATTCCAAGTAATGATATATTATTATCAAAAAAAAGGTTATATAATCTAGTTTCTAATAACCAAAAAACAATAAGAACTTTTTGAAGGTTTTTCGTAAAAACTTGTTAAAACAATTATTTTACCCTAGATTTAACCTGTATCGTAAAGTTCAACATTTTATTACAATATTTTGGATTAATTGTTGTACTTTAGATAATACATGTTCTGATTCCTTAGGTAGCTTAAATAAATTGACATTTAAACATATGAGGTATTTATAAAACTTAAAATATAAAATTAATTAATCAAGGAAAGAAAAAACAAACAAAAAATAAACAATCAAACAGAATACATAGCCTGCTTAGCTCAGGTCTAACTATAGCTACCAATCACCGCCAAAGAAAGCATTAATAAAAAGTTTTTTAATTGTAATTGAGGTATTACAAAATAGATCTAAATTAAATTTGGACGATACTGGTATTATAACTTTCAGCACAACGTATAAGATATGAGTTTTGTCTATATCTAGTCGCAGCATAGGGAACATGTTATAGGGGACGTTGTCTTAAAACTAATTGATTGGTGCCAAGCATAATTTTGCCCAATAATTCTGGACAATCAAAGGTACCATTGACAACGTTCACTAGATAACAGATATCACTGATAGTTCTTCTGTTTTCTAAGGTTAAAAAGTGGTACCGCTTACACCGCTCAAGATAATCAACCGAATATTGATTAGCTTTATAATCCAAATACCGCAGAAACTTTCGCTGTATACCCTCGATACGAGATTTATAAACCTGGTATTGCGGATTCCATACCTGGGATGAATATTCAAGGTGGCTACGTACGTAGGCGCAGTACAAAACTTTAACAGTTTTAAGAGATCGGAAGCATGTAGACATTCTTAAAACAAAACCTAGTGCTTTAGATGCCCTATCTATGATGTGGTTGACGTGCTTATCAAATAGAAGTTTGGAGTCCATAATTATACCCAGATCTTTAATTTGTTCAACTTTGTTAATGTATTGGTCATTTAGTTTTTACCCAGAGCCGATTGTAAGTCTCTGACGTGTATAATTTATATATTTATATGTGTATAATAAAGGCGGTCAAAATTCTCTACTATTCGTACGTACGCAGTATCCTCGATTTTTGCTCACAAACATGGAATCCGCAGTACAACGCTAACATAGATAGATTGGAATCCATACAACACAAGTTTACGAGGTATTTGTATTGCAAAGCTGGCTAACGCAGTGAACCATCAGTGAACCGACGCGTCGCCGTACAGCTACAGCGTTGCTACCTACAAGTTTATAATATTTCTATATAAAAAAGTATTTCTCGACTAAGGCGAAGAGTAAATGCGCATGAAAATATTGCGAAGATAAAAATTAGCAAATTGAAAAATAAATAAAAAAAACAGTCTTCCAAAAACCGAAAAGAAACTGGCCACCAATCCTGCGAGTTTAGACACTCTTGAGAATCGTTCAAGTACAGCAAAATTGGTTATGCAGATGCAACTGCGAGAGAACAAATAAAAAGGCAAAAGGGTGACGTTTTACTCTGCAAGAAAAGATTGCTGCTCTATCCATATATAAACTAAGTCCAAAAGCATATCGATTCTTCAGATAAATATTCATTTACCTACCCAACAAACTTTGTCAAAACTAATACAAATGGCTAATATCAAGCCTGAAATATAAAACTATTAAAATCTAAAGCTGATTCCATGACAACGAGAGAAAAACTTTGTACACTTCTGCTTACTTGATAAAGTTTCTTTCATTAAAAGCAGGTATTACATTTGAAGAAAGAAAAGACCAAATCACAGTACTTGTGGATAATGGAGGCCAAAAAAAGGCTTAATACGCTGATCACGCCCCTGAACTGAACTGGCCAAACAAATAAAAGAAGTTATAAAAAGCATCCAAGAACCAGGGTTTACAGTAGGGGCATCGCTATGTGACCAGGGATTCAACAACAGACAAGCACTGAAACTGTTGCTTAATTTGACAAAAATTCTTCAAAAGTGAGTGAATTGTCGTGAAAGTGGGTGCGTTTTGTGAGGTTTTTTGTGTGTTTTTTGCGTGTGAGCTCTGCGTTAAAAATGTAAGTAATAATGTTTTTATTGTTCTTCTGTATTAGTATTATATATCAAAATTATCCCTATGAATCATTCTTTAAGTATATCTAAACTTTTTATGAATCCAAAGTTTGATGTGTTTAGATGTGATAAAACTTTTTTGTTTTAGCCCTTTGTCGGTTGACTCCGCTCTAGGAGTGCCACGTCAGAAAACACACCTCTGTGTACTCCGCTCCTGGAGTTCAACGTGTCATCGAAGCTTATTTTAACCGTAGTGTATCGTAAACTATATCTTTCCTGCTTTAACTTGCACAAAGTGTTTAGAGAAAAGAACAAGGATCGTATATTGACACATGTTAAATCTTTAAAACACGCCTACGACGATTACTGGACTTTTTAAAAGTCGTCTGCCAGTTTTGTTTTCGAGTGCGTACCGGCCAGTGCTATTTAGTGTATTGTGTTAAATAATAAAAGAAGATAAACAAAAGGACAGCATTACAACATGAGTGGGTAAGTAATAAACACTTTTTAATGCATAGATTAAGGATTTTGGACAGAAATAGTTATTTCAAGAAACATTCTTTGTCATTTTGCGCGCAATGCCGTCGCCATGCCCGTACATTTTTACTTATTACGAATAATAAATACACTATTCGTGACAAACTGTCGTTATTACGTAAGTTGTTACGTATCTTTTTATTATTACTAAGCATTTAATATAAAAAGTACTGCAAGGATTTTGCGTAACATTCCAATGAAAATATACGCAACCTAAACATGTCTCTAGGAGCTTAATCAACATACTGGAAATATGACGTCAGTGACACTTAACCGCCATTTTTATGAATTTTGCTCCGTTGATCGATTGGTATGGATAAGACTTTCGTGGATTTGAATTTCTATATTTTTGGTGACGGATTATTTTTTTTTTCTTCTATTTATCATTTATTTTTTTATTAACTTAAAAGATTTTTGCATTTTTATATATTTGCGTATTTCTTACTACTTCTCTAAAAACTTGCATGTTTTATTTGCATTTTATTTTAATGTTTTTAAGTGAGATAAGACGTCCTCGAATGCGCGGTCTGCGACGTGGTAGGGGTGTGCGTGTGCGAGGTGGACCACCACCGGTGGCGGAGGTGGTGGATATGGTAGTGGTTGCCGATCGCGGTGGTCCTAGCGGGCGTGGCAGAGGGCGTGGAGGCCGCCTCAATGTCCGACACGAGCGACCAGGACCTCGCACTATTGACGAGTTAGCCTTTTTTCTTAACTCTTTCTTTTTTCAATTCACTAATTTAATTTTTTACTAATCTAAATCATTTTGGGTAAAACAATTAAATCGTTTTGAATTGTAGACTTGTGATCTGCGATATCGACGCGCTGCCGGAAGGCCGGGGTCTCGAGACCGCCATGCATCCTAAAAGGATGCGCGTGTGGCAACCGTAAGTAGTTCTGCTTAAGTATGTTATTTGTAGATATTCTTGTTATAATACTTACTAACAAGTTTTAACTTTTGTTTTAAAATGTCCATCTAGATCAAATCCCGCACCACCACCACTAACACTACCACCTTCATCACCATCGGTTGCATCACGATCACCATCGGTTGCACCACCATCACCATCGGGTCCATCCCGATCATCGGTGTCATGTTCGGTGCCTTCGCCAGCAATGTAAGTCGCTTACGGACTTTTCTAGTTATCTGTAAAGATATGGGTACTACAACACCGCTCCTGTTCCAGGTTTATGGAATGTGGGGATCAGCAGTCGATTTCAAGCTCGCTACCCGCTTCCTCGATATCTCCACCTCCACCTCGTCGTCCTCAGAACCTGCGAGATGCAGATATCACCTCCCTCATCAATCATGGTAAGTACCTGCTGATTTTATTTGGGGCATGGGTCATGGCCAAATTTCTGGTTCCAACCAAATTTGAAACCAATCATTTGTTACAGGAAGCGACGAAGAATCTGATGAGAGCGCAGACGAGGAGGAGAACATTGGTCCAAGGGTGTTTCAGATCATGATGGAAACACCCTTGGACCATGATGCTGTCGTTGAGGATGCTGCCGGAGACCAAGCGCCCGCCGCTGACACAGCACCTGCCAGTGAACTTGATCCCGCCGATGTCCCTCCAATAATGACGGAGCAGCCTTGGGGTCTCCATAATTTTGACTGGCGGACATTTCCAAACCCTCCGATTTCACCTGAATCGAGGCGGGAAACATTCTCCGTAATTAATGTCGGTCCGACAACTCCTAGTGCCGACCCATATGGTATTTTTGTTGAAATATGGGATCGGCAAATTATGGAGCACATTGCCTCGGAGACTAATAAATATGCTCAACAGGTGGCATCCCAGATGCTTGAAAGTTCCAATCTCCATCCCAGAAGTCGCATCAGCCGGTGGCATGACGTCACGACGGATGAACTGTATGTTTATTTCGGCATCATTCTGGCGATGGGGATTGTTGTTAAGTCGAGGATGGAGGAGTACTGGGGTTCCACCCCTGACATATTTTATACTCCGGGTTTTAGCGCACACATGTCCATAGATAGATTTTTTATTTTAAATAAATGCCTGCATTTTAATAATAACGACGACATGTGTGCGCTAGAACTGGACTACTCCGAGGCCCGGCTTTTTAAAATAAAGCCAATACTGTTACACTTAAACAAAAAAATTCAGGATATGTATACCCCGGCGCAGAACATTGCCCTAGATGAGAGTCTCTTAATGTGGAAAGGCTGGTTGGAATTCTGCCAGCTTATTCCAAATAAAGCTGCAAATCGGGGTATAAAAACCTATGAGATTTGTGAATCTCAAACCGGCTACCTATGGCGGTTTGAGGTTCATGCTCATAAAAAATCTCCACCGCAGCAGTTTGGAGATCCGCTAGAGGCAGCTACACCGGCAGTTGTTTTGCAGCTGATACAAGGCTTGGAGCACAAAGGGTACACACTCTGGATGGATAATTTCTATCAATCCCCGTGTCTGGCTCGGCGCCTGAAATGTTTGGGCTTTGACTGTGTGGGAACCCTGCGGACCGATCGCAAGTTTGTCCCGCAGGCCCTGCATAGCCTCACCAAGCAGAACATGCGCCCGGGCCAGATCACTGGTCTTACCTCAGGGGACGTCGATGTCATGGTATGGAGAGATACTAATAGGGTGGCTATGATTTCTACATACCATGGCAACGGTCAACAAACAGTCCGAGGGTCCACCAAACCCATCCTGATATTGGATTACAATATCATGATGGGTGGGGTGGATAAAAAAGACCAGCTCCTGGCCATGTATCCAGTAGAACGAAAACGTACAAAGGTGTGGTACAAAAAACTTTTTAGGAGACTTCTCAACGTCTCCGTTTTAAACTCCTACATAATACATCACCACACTTCTTCTCTCAGTCATCGAAATTTCCGAATTAGCCTTGTAAAATCTCTTCTTGCAAACCATTCTACCCCGCCACCGATTCCGCCTGCAACCACGCAGAACAAAGCAGACGTCACACACCGCTTGGCTGAGTTCCCGATGGGGAAACACCAACGGATTCGGCGGACGTGTACGGCCTGCAAGAAACAAGTGCGTACGTTCTGTGTTGGTTGCGGCAGAACCGTATGTATGGACCCCTGTTTCCTCATTATACATTCATAGTTTTATATGTGTAAAATACATTTATAAATATATATTTCTTTATTTATTTGTATATATTTTTGTACCACACTTTTGTACGTAAATACTGAAGGTGTAGCGTGATACAACACACTGCCAGGTAATGTGCAAGGCTTGTTCATAAAGAAATTTAAATCGTTTATAAAAAAATGTGTAGTAAATTGTATTTTTTTTTTATTAAAATAATATTTATTTTATTTCATTATGTATTTTTTAATTAATTCTCATATTATGTTCATATTGCAAGTTTAGGTGTAACAGTATTGGTCGTATCCATATTATGTTAGACATGTACTTTTTCGTCCGTCGCATCTGGTGCTCGAAATGGTTAACATTTTTTGTTGATTTCTGAAATGTATTTGTAAGGCAACATGCCTTTTTTTTGTGCTTATCGGTTTGTAACATCCATCAAATTGTAGAATGTTAGTTTGTATTTAAAATAAATGCATTAAAATTTACCCTGTGAACCAAAGTTTGAGAGGACCTTTCTTGCGCTTATTTTCAAGTGCTTTGTTTATTGTTCGATTTCTAATAAATTAAACATTTGTAGCAGTTGAAACTCTGTATGTGATAAGTATGTGGACCATACTGAAGTATAAGTTAATAACCTAAGTCACTTGATCAACAGTGTTCTCGGAATTTAAGTATGAACTTACCCTATTTATTTGTCTGGACGTTCGGGTCGCCTAAATGATGCGTTTTTGTAAAGCTTGTGGTGTGAAAAAAATGTATGGCGAGGTGTGTTTTTTTTATTGATTATTGTTAAATAATGTATATTTAAGTAAATAAAATAAAAACTTTTTCAATAAATTGTTAATTTTTTCTATTGTAATGGCTTTTATACAATAAAGTAGAAAAAAATCGCTCATCCTGATTTCAAATTAGAATTAGTAACACATTACAAAGCAAAACTGAAGTATTTTTCTTTTTTAATGTTAGCTTGTTTCATAACGATTCCAACGACGTAAGTAATATATAAAGCTCCCATACAAAACATTAGAGATATAGTCATTTTAATCACATGCGCCGATATCGCGCGAGACCACCCAGAAGTAACTACACTGATGCGTCGATTCGCGCAAAATAGCCGCCACAGTAGAAGGGTTATACATACATATACACATGATATTGCAATTTTCACTAACCAGATCTTATTACAGGTTCCTAAACTAGTAAAGTAACAAATTATATCACAAAGAGAATCAAAATAAATAAAATGAAAATTGAAGCCTTTCTACTGCTCAACTCCAGAGTAATCTCTATAAAGGATGGATAACACGTGACGGTTGCCCAATAAGGGCAGGCAGTTCAAAAGTAGCTTGTTCCAAGAACTCCTGAAAATTCTAGGTATTAATAAGTTAAGAACAACAGCCTGGCACCCGCAAGCAAACGGTAAAATAGAACGGATACACCGTATCTTAAAAGCATCGCTCATGGCACGGAGAGAAAAGGGATCTTGGGTCGAGGAGTTACCTACAGTCTTATTGGGGTTGCGAGCGACACCACGTAGTGACACGGGGGTTAGTGCAGCCGAACTCACCTTTGGCAAGACACTCAGATTACCCGGCGATTTTTACGGCGAGTCTAGCAATGCAATAGGTGCCTCACACAATTACGTGCAGCAGGTCAGGGAAACTATTAAGAAACTAATACCGAGTACAACGCACCAACGGGACGCGCGTAGCATTTTTGTACACGCGGACTTACGTTTGTGTTCACATGTATTTATCAGAACTGACCTAGTGAAGAAGTCCTTACAACCTCCTTATAAGGGACCGTATAAGGTCGTAAACAGAGCGGACAAATATTTTTTGGTATAGTTAAACGAAAGACAGGTTAATGTGTCAATCGACAGGCTAAAACCAGCTTACGTAATTAACGATGAAACCACTCCATCTATACCACAGACAAACCCATGTACCGTAACAAGTGACCAAAATGTAAACAACGCAAATAGTAGTGATGTGTGTAACAAGCCTAATATTCGCACTACAAGTAGCGGTAGGGTTACGAAACGCCCAATAAGGTTTTTATGAGTCACATCATGTTGGTAATTTGCGCTCATGGCTCAGTGGGTATGATAAGGATAGGGCAGAACTTGGTCGCGAATTCTCAGTATCATTTCATATTTTTATTTTGTTCGTGTACTTGTGTTTAAGTACACAAGAACTGTTTAATGTGTAACACTCAATTCATGTCTATTTCGGGTTACGCACCCGGAATACTTTGTAAGGAAGGACTGCTTGTTCATTTTAGTCGTAGGTACGTAACAAGTATTGTGAAATGATTAAATCAGTGCGATAAGGTCGCGTCACATGGCACATTATTGCTGAATTAGAAGGAAAAATTAAGATTAAATACCGTCAAACGGGGTGACTATGTGCCGTGCAGGTGACATTGTGCAATAAAGCAGTTGTTTCGACATTTGTCGAATTCCTGTTGTATCTCTGGATAACTTCCCATTTTTATGGCCTAATTATATTCTCTATGCTTTTAACTATATTTTAGGACATTTGTTATTATTAAGTGGTAACACAAAACATAAAGTACTTTGATAAAAGTTTTGATCTGAATAGTCGAGTTTAGTTGTAAGTGGTTAACTTTTGGTTGTGGAATAAAAACTATCGCAGGTAGTGTTATCAAGGTAAGTTTTAGTAATAGTACAATTAATTGTCGACTAAATGCTCTATATATTAAAACAAAAAGTCTTACAGAGAAAAAACTATACAGAGGAAACTCTTCAAACTATATTAGCAGAGATTAAATCGGGGCGTATTTCAGTTCGTGGCGCAGCCGAAAAGTATGGTATTCATCGCAATACGTTATCGTCTAAACTGAAAGGTAAAGCGCCTTTTAAACCTGGGGGACAACCTGTATTTAGTGATACAGAAGAACAAGGGTTCATTTCCCACATCATTGCTTTGTCTTCGTTCGGATTCCCAATCACACCAACGGAATTACGTGTGATTGCAAAAACGTATTTAGATAAGCAGGGAAGAAAAGCGTTTGTTAATAATTATCCGGGAAGAGAATGGGCGCACTCCTTTTTGAAACGCCATAATTCTGTTCTGTCTCATAGAGTGGCCAGAAATATTAGTCATGGCCGAGCAGAGATAAACGAAACAATAATCAACAATTTTTTCGACAATTACGAAAAGGAGACTGAAGGCGTGCCAGATACAAATATCTGGAATTACGACGAAACCTGCCTAGTTGACGACCCTGGCTCAGTTAAGGTTTTGGTAAGGCGTGGGACCAAATATCCGGAAATTATACGGAACTCTTCCAAAGCATCGACGTCTAAAATGATATGTGGCAGTGCAGCAGGAGAACTGGCACCTGTCTATACAGTTTATAAAGCGGAAAATATGTGGGAGACTTGGACTGAGAACGGGCCAGAAGGAGCTCGTTACAACCGAACCAAATCCGGCTGGTTCGATGCTCGTTGCTTCGAAGATTGTTTCCATTTTACCATGCTACCAATTTTAAAGAAACAGCGGCAAAAAAGTACTTGTGGGCGACAATCTCAGCTCTCATATTAATTTGGAAGTCATGGCTGAATGCGAAGCCAATAATATTGCTTTTATTTGCCTTCCTCCGAATGCAACGCACTTGCTGCAACCCTTGGATGTTGCCTACTTTCGCCCCATGAAGATTGCTTGGAGAAGCACTCTAAACGATTGGAAAAACAACGTCCGCGGTAGTAGGAGTTCTTCTGTGCCAAAGGACCAATTTCCAGGGCTTTTAAAGGTGATGTTTCAGAAGATGGAAACAAATTCTTCCCAAAACCTTAAATCTGGCTTTAAAAAGTGTGGTTTGTGTCCGCATAATAGGCATGAAGTATTTGCAAAGATTACCAAATCGACAATTGGAAGAAAATGTGCCAGTCCAGGAATTGTTAGGAGAGAGTTTCTTGGAGAATTTGAGATCTACAAGACTGCAAGTCACCGAAACCAGACAATGCCGCAGAAGGAAGCGAGTCAATGTTCCGGCAGGACGAAGCATAACTACTGCAGATTTACAACATAATATGGAAATTGTAACGTAGTCATTAAGCTATATATAAGATGTATACCAATGTATTAGAGATCATTATTAAGTCTATAATCAATGAGTGAACATCTCTCTTTTATTTACCGTCACCACCGACCACACAAAATTCAGCCAGCGCTAATAACTCCTGTTTTTCATGAAGAATCAGATTCCGAGTTTGATGCTACTTCAGATCCCCCTTCATGACCCGCTCTCAGACTCTTCAACTCCAGTGCAACCATACTCACATAAATCTCCATTTCCCACATTTAATACCCGTGAATCCTCTCCAACTCCATGCAGTAGTAATGCCATCATTAAAGATACTACAACATCTGTTCTCGACCCGCTCTCAGACTCTTCAACTCCAGTGCAACCATACTCTCATGAATCTCCATTTATCGCCTTTAATACTCGTGAAGCCTCTCCAACTGCATGTGGTAGTAATACCGTCATAAAAAAGTGAACTATGCCCAAATCGCGCAAGAAGGAAAATACAACCAAGATTCAGACGATAGCTGTAATTCAAACATGTCCCTACAGGAAAGCGACGGCAGTGTGACTTGGTTAGAATTAGACGATTCAGATAGAGAAAATGATAAGAACAACACAAATACAGAGATGGAAATCGACGAAAATAAAATAGATCTGACAAAATTGAAGGAAGGGAGTTGTGTGCAAGTGGAATATGAAAATAAGTGTTATCCTGGAAAAATAATTAGAATATTAAATGACTCGGCGCTCGTCTCTGCCATGGCAAAATCGGGGTATGATACATGGAAATGGCCCAAACCATCAGATATCATTTGGTATCATCACACCAAAATAAAACAAGTCCTCGAGGAACCAAAACTAATTTCCAAGAGGGGTCTTTTTAAATTTTAATAAGTGATGTTCATGATGTTTGAATTGTAATTCGACCGACGGGTATTACATAATTATTATATATTTTTTCATTTTGTTTTTCTGAGGTTACGTTTTGTTAAAAAGTTTTTCTCTTTAGTTCTTCTTAATAAACCTAATTTTCTTGTACCTACTAAATATTTCATTTCACTTACGTATTTCTATTATTATAAGCAAGTAAACAAAATTTCATACATTAATTTAATCCAAAAACAATAGCTTAAGTAATACGCCAAAGTAACAAAATTTCTACCAAATTTCTTTTCATTTGAAAAAAAAAATTTTCCCCCGACAACACTATTTTTTTTCTTTCTCCCACAAACCGTATTGATCTATTTTTTAAATACATGTAGGTGACATTGTGCAATTTATTATAGTTTTAGAGAAATTCAAGGAATAGTATACTGGCACATTTTTACCCCATGAAGGTAGGCGAGAATGTGCCATTAATATTGTTCATTTTCTCCATATTTATAATAGATCAGTGGTTTTTATCATAATAATCTTATAACTAAATGGGGAAAGAGTTAGGGCAAATTTTTTTGATATGGCATACGGTTCATATATTTTTTTATAGGATCAAAAAACCTTGAAAAGTGGCACATAGTCACCCCGTAGTCTTTGGTCATACGGAATCATCAAGTATTTTTGATGTCGATTTCAGTAGAAATAGAGTTTTTATAAAAGGTGTAAATATGAGGCGAAGTAAAGATAAACCTCGTTATCTAACTGCCCAAATATTGGACGACATAAACCGAAATACTGTCACAGTCCAAACCAAAAATCGGAAAACTAAAGTCCCATTAAAAGATATAAAACGTCCTTTACAGGTACGCCCTGCTAATAGTGACGCAAGTCCCACGCCCTTCAACTTCAAAAAAAATAAGACAACCCAGGGATCCTTCCTATGAAAGAAGGAATAGGACAAATCAGCCTCTATAATTGGCATTTAATTAAGATTTTAAATTTTAGTAGTAAGTAATACTTTGACTTATAATATAGACAAATATAATGATATTATTAATTATATGAAAGATAAATTAGATATTTATATTTTAGATGGTAATCTTTTACTAGATAGATAGATTTAACCAGTTAGTTCCAAATATTAGAGTTAGGAGAGGAATTATTAACCCCCTTGGAGCTATTATTAAATCTATTACAGGCAATTTGGATAATAATGACGCATTGAGATATGATGATTTAATAGATAAAATACAATCGAATCAAAATGCACTTGTTCACAGAGTGACATTAATTTCAGAAATCGTAGAAACCTTTGTAAACGTTACTAACTCCACTAGAAATAACTTCATTATACTAGATAAAAGTATTAGAGAAATTGAAGACATTTTAAACAAAACGCAGTTCCAAAGAAGCAAGGACCTTGTGTTAAATACTTTTAGTTTATTAACTTATAATTTTCAAGTTTTATTAACTAGGTTAGATGAGGTAGAAACAGCTGTAGCATTTAGTATGATTAACGTTTTACATCAATCTATTTAGACTCTAGCGAGTTATTTAATATTTTAAGAAAGATAGACAAAATCGAAAAGTTAGTTTTTCCAGTTACATTGGAGAATCTAATAAATGTAGAGAATTGTATAGATATTAAGGCTTATATTAAAGGCAAACAAATTACCTTTATAATGACAATTCCTACAGTTCAATTGGATGTATACAATTATTACAAATTACATCCTTTCCCAATGTATAATCCTCACCTACACCTTACTTCCCTTATCACACCTACACATTCCGAAATCCTTACGAAAGAGTCGGAAATAATACCGCTCTCTCAGCCCTGCAAAGAAGTCGCTGATGGAAAATTCCTGTGCTATGATAAGCACATGTCCTCTGAGGAGGAAAGTAAATGCATAGAAGATTTGATAAGTTCTCTACAAATATAACTTCGTGTTCTCCACTGTTGGTAGAAGCTACTGACATCAAGATTAAGTTGATACAGCCAGACTTATGGAGATTATCCATGAGTCTGGCTGTATCAACGGGTTTTCCAACAGTTTTAACGGAAATCTGTGAAATGACATGAACCAACACAGCATCATGGGTACATACATCCTGACGATTACTAACGCCTGTGAAGTGAAAATTGGAAAACCCACCTTACGAAAACGTCGTGTTCAAACCGGAGAAGTTGTCTTCACCAGTACACCAAAAATAGACCTACCAAAGATAATCACACCACGAGACGCCTTAGAAAAGAAAACAATCAATTTGGACAGAATTGATTTGGAAAATCTGCAGTTCCTGTCACATGTGATAAAAAGTGAAGTGTTAACCAAAGAAAATCAACAAGTAATTTACCCAGCAAATATAAAAAGTGTCAGTATTGGAACTAGCTAACCCCCTTCAAACTATAACAGTAACATAAGACCACCTAGGTATATCCTTTGTCATATGGTATCAAGTACTAATTACCCAATTAGTATAAAACTAATGGTGACGAAACTAATAACCATTATAATGAATTACTCATTACTATAAACTTAATTATGGCAAAACCCATAAACCATTAAAAGTAATGTGCTTTAGCCAGAAGTGAGACCTCCTGAGCAAAGCACCACGTGACCATCACGCCACCTTCATCACGTGACATCTCCCCACCACACCATGACACCACGTGACACTTGTGTATATAAACCCAGTACACAGACAGCACTGTACATTCATTCTCATTGTGTCTGCTACTGCAGTAGTCACTCGTTTGTACTAGTTTAAGGTGCTCTGCGAAGCACACTTTGAAGTAGTAAATAAAACCTCTTTTTAAAAACACCAAACAGTGATCTATTAGTTTGACTAGGTTGTTACGGATAGGTACTGCTAGTAAACTGTTATTATTGTAGTCTTACCTTTATTTATTTATAGGAGACCAAAGGGTTGTCCGAAAAACCACCAAAAAATATTCATTTGTCAATTATAACAACTCAAACTAAGGCCAGCCGTACACGGACTGCTTGAAGCCGCGACCGCGCGGTGAACTATAGTCATTCATGCGCTGCCGTACACATGACTGCTCGAGCAGTCGCGACCGCTATTTTCGAGCGTCACTTTTTCTTTTCCAAACTAGCGTTTGTACGGTGCGGATCGACTTCGTGAAAATGTAAGTAATAGTTTATTTACTAGGCTTCTGTATTGGTATTGTATCTTCACATGATCCTTAGTATACATTCTTTCAGTATATCTATAAGTTTTAAGAATCTAAAGTGTAAAAAGATGTTTTTCTATGTGATACATTTTTTTTTTGGCAAAAAATCGCCATTGTTCGCCCGTTTAACATAAAGTTTGTGTATGTTAGATTATATATTTTACTACAATATATCTTGTAATTAGGAAGTCTGGTTATTATGAATATCTAAATATATCGCCTCGCACGTGATAGTTAAAAAATATTTTTTTCTCTGGTAAATTGTGGCCACCATATTGGACGCAATTTCACGCAATAAATTTTCCTGCAAGCTGAACGCTTCATCCCCAACAAACACATTCGGTAATAAAGTTCAATTTTCCGATGTTGCAGAGGGTGGAGGTATATTTAACTTTTCTTCTTGTAACATTTTATATAGACAACTCTCTTCGAAAATAGTCGAGTCAGCGTGCAAATAATTTTTATAGTTATATGACGATCCACTTTGCGCGGTTGTATTATTCTAATATGTTTGCCATCAACGGCACCGAGGCAGTTCGGAAACTTAGTGAAACCATTTATTATGTCTTTCCATTTACCTTCAGTTATTTGTTCCATACACATATCCTTCATATGTATCCATATATTTCTGCAAACATTCCTCACTATCTTACCAATTGTTGTTGATGCTATTATAAAACTATATTGCAAATCCATAAATGTACATCCAGTTGCCAAATACCTGTAAAAACATATTTTTTAATCAATCAACTGTACTAATAAATATTTTTGTGTTGTTACAGCCATGTTAATACAGAAAAAATGGAAAACATTAAGATATGGGTACACCAGATATGCTAAAAAATAAAACCAAAGAGTGGTTCAGTAGCCCTCAACATTCGGCCATATGCATATTATCAGCAGATGTCTTTTTCAAAGGCAATAATAGAAGATAGAACCGACAAAACCAACAGTTTACAAGAAAGTGAGCACGCTGAAATTACGTCCGAAGAAAGCGGAAATCGTCAAAATAAATTAAACAAAAAAAAGAAATTAACTACTACAATCACAGATGAGAACGTCTTAATTGAAAAAATATCTAAACACTTCGATGAAAAATCGCATTGGTAATGAAGATGAAGATAAATTGTTTTTATAATCATTAGTTGGAGAGTTCAAAAAAATTAATGAGCAGTATAAATTAGATGCTAAGACAGAAAATACTTAACGTAATTAAATACTTCAAAAGGTGACAGGGGATATTCATCACAATATTCATCGTTTAATGATTACCGTGGACAATGGGGTTATAATACTGGTCCCTCTACCTCTACATCAGTGACTGGACCCTCTAGATCAGCGACTGGCCCCTCTACATCAGCGGCTGATGACCAAAATTCTCAATTTGAAGACATTTCATCATCTTCAGTAATGTCCGATGATGTAATTTATAATATTTTTAATGAATAAAAATTTTAATAATTGTTATGTATTTTTCAAACCTCAATGTTACTGCTAGTCTTTCTTCTGGTTGGATACTTAATACTTACTTATATATACTTTAATTTTAGACTTTAGTATATTATTCAATTCATCAAACGAAGACATTGACATCCTAAAATAGTTAAATTTTTCTTCATCACTTCTAAGTTCCATAAACAAATGATGGAATTGTCTATGTTGTTCTCTTAGTTCCAAAATTGGATGAACCCAAAATCTCTTTTGACGTCGCCGCCGTCGTCTCCGCTTGAGCAGAAGCAGCAAAAGCAGTGCTTCCTCGTCAGAATCCATGACTCGACTGCGGTAGACAATCAACTACTCGAGCGGTTGGTAGCGACAGCTCGAGTACGTCGCTCAGCAGTTAACTGCTCGAGTAGTCCATGTACTTAATGCCTAACTGTTGCCGAGAAGTCCGAGACCTCAACTTAAAGTGAAATAATATTTACAACACTTAAGTATTGTAACTAACAGAGATTCACAGAATCCAGGAGAAGAAGAACCGCAACTACAACCATCTTTATCACGTATTGAAAACCAAAATTTAGTACCAGTGCATGAACAGAGTACCTCAAATAAATCAGGTCGCAAACGTAAATGAGGTGACTTTGAAACTGAAGTTTTAAATATATTTAAAAATAAGAATATACATTTATCTTTTTTAAATAGTATATTACCAAGTCTCGAAAATTGTAATAACCAACAAACATAGCAGTTTCAGAGTAGATTACTACAAATTATAACTGAAATACAGTACACTGCTAATGTATGGCAAAACTCTAACGGCTATCAATCTCGATACAATACATCGGCATATTCAAAAAGCACAGTTTGAGAACGCATTCAAGTTCTCAGGATACACAGATCACATCACAACTCTCCAAGTTTACCCGTTTGTAGTTAGTTTTACAAGACACATAAAATGGCCTAATCTCACCTTAAGCCCAGAAGTCAATCCCATGATCAGGGCCTGCTATTACTCTTATGAGTGGGGAGAAACTCCCTCCTATAAATGGTATCCTTAAGATTTCAGAGGTGTGACCCTTACCAAAAATTTTGAGTTCAATTATCATGTAGATACTATCGATATCATCTATAAGTATAAGGCCATCATCCCAAGGCTTCCTGAGAGGATCCATGAATATGACACAGAGGCATTCAGGACCACACGTGGCAGATTTCCTCGGAACCCCCTCCCACAACAAAGAGTGTCGTCTTACCACGGAAGTCTTTGACTGTAAGGAGATCATCGACTTAATTGATCGTGGTATTATTCCAACAGACTGGCGGGTTATGGTGGCTATCCCCAAGGAGCGTGAATTTGAAGAGAGCTACGCAAGGTGCTTCGGAAAGATGACAACAGAGATGCGCGCCTTTCATGTGGTGACAGAGAAGAATGTAGCTGACACGATCTTTCGCTATGTGAATCACCAGTCTATGACCCTGTCAGAAGAACAGTTGTCAAAAACCATGTTTAGAATGTGTCATCGAGGAGAGGCGCATGACTATAAAAATAAGGGAGTGAATGAAATCCGTGATCTGGGTGTAACCCACGACTCAAAGTTAACATACGAAAAGCACATAGATGACATTGTCAAAAGAGTCAAGTGGTCTCAGTTCAGGAGTATAATTTATTTATTTATTTATTTATTTTAGGAAAGCTTACAGACTAATTGTTATATGTATAGCTGAATAAGAAAAAAATAAATTGCTAATAACAAGCTTCCACATATGATGACTGAGTATTGGTTAAAATTACACCAGTTGTGTATATCAAAGGAATAAAGGAGATAATACAGATGTATTCCGCTCGAACGTCCAGGCGTACTTATACGCCTGATTTGTCAAACCGTCAAGCGTCCGGGCGTATTTATACGCCTCGATTTCTTGTACGCTTTAGTCGAGTTTTTTTCTATGAAATTAGATGACGTCTACAGGAATGTTACTCAACGTTGTGCTCTATTAAAATCCGCGTCTTTTGGTTATCTTTAATCTATGGTAGGTGACGCTACAAACTTAATAAAAAATATTTTCGAGCGTCACTTTTTCTTTTCCAAACTAGCGTTTGTACGGTGCGGATCGACTTCGTGAAAATGTAATAGTCTAAGATCCGACCGCGTGATTTATACGTTCATATGTTTGATTAATAAAATATAATTTTTATCGATATTTATAACTAAACCAATGCAGATCCGCAAAGGTGGCCATCCAAATTTGGCCGCAATTAATTTTAATTAAAATGTAATTAATTATTTATTTTTGAACAATTACGTTCACTTGTAATTGTTAAAAAATATATTTCATTAGAAAGAAATATACCTGAGATACCGAGAAAGTTCAAGATGCCATCCCTCACTTGGCCGCAACCTAATGTCAGCCAGGTGTAAACAGGTATAATTTCGTTAAATACGAGGGGTGATCCAAAAGTAATGAGAATGGGTACATTAAAATAACTATATACTTAAAAATAAAATTTATTTTTCTACATAGTCTCCTAATAGGTCAATACATTTAGTCCATCTCTTTTCTAAACCAACGATACCCTTCAAAAAAAAATCTTTATCTTGACTCTCCCAAAATGCCTCTACAGCGGCCATCACTTCGCCGTTATCCTCAAATTTCTGGCCCCGGAGGTGTTCCTTGAGCCGAGGAAACAAATAAAAGTCGCTGGGGGCTAGATCTGGAGAATAGGGTGGGTGTTCAAGCAGCTGGAAGCCAGCTTCTTGAATGGCAGCCATCGCAACTTCAGCTTTGTGTGCAGGTGCATTGTCTTGATGGAACAGAACTTTTGCGCGCAGTTTACCCCGTCTTTTTTCCTTGATGGCCTCTCGCAATCTTTTGATTTGGTCAGCATAGTAGGAGCCTGTTATGGTAGCGCCCTTATCAAGGTATTCAACCATAATTATTCCCTCAGCATCCCAGAAAACAGACGCCATAACCTTGCCGGCAGAGCTTGAAACTTTGAATTTCTTGGGAGTCGGTGAAGATGGCCTTTTCCATGTCATTGACTGTTGTTTGGTTTCGGGATCAAAATGATGAATCCACGTTTCGTCCATAGTCACAAATCGAGCCAAAAAAATATCTTGATCCGCCTGGAACATTTCAAGATTGGTCCTTGAAATGTCGAATCGTTTCTTCTTTTGTTCGTCGGTTAACATTCTCGGGACCCAACGTGCAGAGACCTTTCTCATGTTCATCTCGGTAGTTAAGATCCTTTGAATGCTACCAAATGAAATGCCTGTGTTCTCAGCTAAATGACGAATGGTCACTCTTCGGTCTGCCAAAACCAGATCTTGAACTTTTTTGACGTTTTCTTCAGTGAGGGAGGAGGACGGACGGCCTTCGCGGTGTTCGTCTTCCGTGGATGTTCTTCCCATCTTAAACTCCTTGCACCAGCGTGCAGTTGTAGAATATGGAGGAGCAGAGTCTCCCAATGTTTCCACCAAGTCAGTATGAATGTCTTTGGTGGACATTTTTTTCAAGCACAGGTATTTGATGACGCTTCGCACTTCATGTTTCTCCATTTTGATGTTATCACTCCGACTGCTAGTATTCAAATGAATGTATATTTTAAAAATGACGTCCTATTTATACCATTTTTTGTCAGGGAAGTTGTGAAGGATTAGGGAGTTGAAAAAATATTTTTTTAGAATTTTATTATTACTAGAAATATCCGTTTATCATTACTTTTTGATCACCCCTCGTATATACGTTCATAATGTATTATCATGTTATACATACCAAATTGAAGATTAATTCTTTCCCTACATGATGAGATATAGGTGCCTATGCAAAAATGCCCGCAAATAGTGACTGCCAACGATTAAAGATAAATAAAAGCGAGAGAAACTTAAGATAAACACCCCATGTCGAATAAAGATAGAGCATCCCAGCTGCTTGTCGTTTTTATGCTACTGCGCATGCGTCCATAGGCAAGGTGCTCAACTAAATACCGTACTGAATATTGCAATCATATGTTTTTGACAGTCTTATGCGCCACGTTGTTTTTTTTCAAGTCCAAAATTATAAAACTTTGTTAATATTAATATTGATATATTTCATTCTTAACGTTATTAAAACGTAAGAATAAAATGAAGAAGTGTTTTTTGTTGTGTAATGAAAAGCAAGAAGTGCTTAACTTTAGTGATGTATCATTTAAAAAGTGTTTTTTAATGATATTGTTTCGACGTCACAAAAATTTTATGTATCATAACCTAAAACTTAATGTGGAATCAACAAATGAATTTGGTTATCACATGAATTGTTTAAAAAAAGTTATTACTGTAAAAAGTAAATACAAGGAAGAATTTGAAGAATTTTGTAAAACCCAAAATGTAAGTACAATTTTTAATCACACAGGACAAATGAATAATTTTATAGCTACTAAATATAAATATTATTGCGTTGAGTGTAGGTTTAATAGTACGATGTTTTTAATCTAATAAAACTTGTATAATAGTAGACTATCTTTTTATATTTAATAATGTATAAAATAATGTTTAATACAGCGATATATACAGAAATTTTCAACTACCTAGTTTTTCATCTAATACTAAAATTGAAAATTATTCCAATGATACTTATTTCTCCACGAACTCAGGTAGGCAAACCTTTAAAGAACGAACTCAGGTAGCCAGACCTTCTTTAAAAAGAACAATACTATCTATCGAGTATCGTTTAGGTTTTTTTTTGTTACTCCAAGATGAACATTGTACATGATTTTGAACTGACAGTAGTACTAAAATGTATGTTTCAAATTCGGGAAAAAAAATTTTTTCTGTTTTTTTTTGTTATTGAAAATCAGTAAACAAATAAAAATATTTCATTTGATTATAAAAGTTTCGAGCTGTCGATATTGTCTATGGGATAGCTGTTTTTCAATTTTTATTGTCGAATAAATACTCAAAGTACTTAACTATTAGTCTCATTACTGAAAAAATTTTATTGTTGATATTTTATAAATGATCAATGACAGACAATTTAATTTTAACGAAGTTTTTTTTTCAATTCATAGGTACCAAATCTTTCATCGCAATGTTCTGAGCCGAGTACATCTGTTGCGAATCAACAACCGAGTGCATCAGTCTCTGACCAAGAGACCAATCGTATATCTGCTCCGAACGACGACATCAGTAGCTCATCTACTCAGCAGGAAACATTGGAAGAACAACCAAGTACGACATCTGAATCAACAACAAGAAATAAAAAATTAGCTTGTGTTTTTTGCGGCCACGTTGAGAAGAAAGTTGGTAAGCGACGACTTTATGTAACGATTCCACAAAAAGAGGCAACTGTAACCGAAATCAAAGAAATGGCTGAATCATCGCGAAATTCGTCATTAATTAAAAATTTAGAGGACTTTCCGACTGTCGCTTACCATTCCAACTGTTTTACAGCTTTGAAGACAACTTTGCAACGTCAAAATAAAGAGAAGGCAGAACCAGGACATTGGCATGCGAATAGGCAATTGCACCAGTCAGCATTTGCTGTTATTTCAGATGTTATCACCATGGAAATAATTGAAAAAAATCGAGTCATGTTCCTTTGTGATTTATTTTCTCAATACAAAGCTTTATTATTAGAATTTGGTGAGAATAAAGTAAAAGCCGAAGACTTTCACGATTACCGTGCTGAAAATTTAGAAAATAAAATAATAAATTCCTTTGGCGATCGACTGATCATAGAGCCATCTTCTGCAGCACACAGAAAAAAAATTGTTTATCAATTTAAGATTGATACCTCTCAATTAGCTGGTGAAATTGCTAATTTAGAAGAGAAACAGCAAAATCGCCATAGGGACGTTGCTTATGAATTACGAAATAGCATCACCTCTGTTGAAAATAAGAAGTTACCAGCAGATCTTAGCGTGGACGACGTTATTCGTGGAGAGTGCACCATTCCAGAAGAATTGTTTAACTTTGTTTGTGACTTGGTTCAAGGGCCGGATATTCGTCGCAAAAATTCAAACGAGGATTTAGTTAAAATTAAATCAGTGTGCAGTGACCTTATTTATATAGTTTCTAAAGGTCGAGTAAAACCATCTAAGCATCTTACTCTCGGATTAGCAATGAAGTCAATAACAAGTTCCAGAAAAGTTCTTTCAATATTGAATAGGTATGGTCATACTATCGGCTATAATCTAGCCGAAGAAATTGAAACGGAAATGACATACGCAACGCAAAAAGACGAAAGTTTAGTACCATCCGGCATCCGTAAAGTTAACGGATTAAGTACGCATGTTGCTTTTGACAATTTCGATCGTTTTGTCGACACTGCTACTGGTAAAGACACTTTACATGATACCGTTGGTATTATATACCAGTTCAATCATAGGATTAATGAAGAAAGTGGTGATATGGAAATCTTGAATTGCTCTACATCACAATCTAACGATGACAACATTGAATCTCATCCGCCTCGTAAAAGACGGTGTTACGAAGGAATTCCACAAAGTATTCGAACTTACTACAAAAAACCTCTCACCAGTATGCCTTTTGTTCATGTCGATTCAATTACACAGACTATCGATGCGTGTCAATTTGCGAAAATAATAGCTATGGATAAAGATTATATTTGGAGTATGTCTCTATCACGGATTGATTCTCTCCCCATGTGGTTGGGATACAATTGTAAGATTTGTATTGATTGTAGCAAAACTCAAACAGTCGAGTACTTACCTCCTATTAATTCGTCTCCTACTTCATTAGCAGTTGTTTATCAAACTCTCTGTACTGCTAAGGAAATTGCGAAAAATTGTGATCAAGAACAGATTATCGTCACTTATGATTTGGCAATTGCAAAATTAGCTATGCAAATACAATTACATGAGAAGCCTGAATTCGATAATGTGTTTGTAAATTTAGGAGCATTCCATATGCAAATGGCATATTTCAAAGCCATTGGTAAGTACATTGACTCCAGTGGATTAGTGGAGATTTTGGTTCAAGCTGAAGCACTAGCGGGAGGATCAATGGTTAGCTTTTCAGACAGCAAACATTTTAATCGGTGTAAGCGATTGCATCCGCTGGCATCTGGTGCCTTACAAGTTCTTCATTTCGAAAAGTATTTATCGGAAAAACAATATGATCCAGATACATTGAATGAAGATTTAGCTGCTGTAATAAATACCCCGAGTGAAGACAATGAACGTATAATTTTACAGGACTCACTACAACAAATACTTGAAGATTACAAACAGTATCGAGAAACAACGCTTCAGGGTGGCCATGGAAAGACCGCTCAATATTACTTGCTATACTCGGAAATGATTAATATTTATCATCGATTTTCCAGAAGTATTCGTTGCAGTAACTTAGAGCTCTACCTAAATAGCATTTTTGAAATATGTGATTATTTCTTTGCATTTAATCTACCAAATTATTCCAAATGGGCAGCTTTGTACTTAAATAATTTAATTAAGCTGAAAATGGACGATTCAGCTTTGATTGCGGAATTTCGTCAATTTGCATTTGGTGTTAGGCGTACCAATTCATGTTTAGGTAGATCACCTGTGGACCTAACATTGGAGCAAACGATAAATGCAGATGCTGGTAACACATTGACTGGTGTTAGCCACTTCACTAACTCTATAGCTGCAAGACAAAGGTGGGCTCTTAGCCATAGCATAAGAACCAAAATTTTATCAGCTGTAAAAGCGGAAGTTGGCCTATCACGGGCAGATGATACTTCTCATTCACTGCAAAAGAATCAAATAGAGAAAGACAATAAAACGCTGAATAGAATTATTGAAACAATGAAAAAAACAACGAATCCTTTCAGCGAAAATTTGGATAAGAATATTTTATTCAATATGTCAACTGGTAAAGCAGCATCTTCACACGTTTCTGATTTTTTATTGAATTGTAAGACATTAGGTCATGAACAAAAATTACGTTTCTTTTCGGAATGTTCTGAAGATCCTACAAGGTTTGTGAAATCTATCAAACGTAATGTTATTTCTAACTTTGCATCTGACTGTGCAAAAAGAACAATTAAGAATAAAAGTAAAGACAACCAAGCTCTATTAAAAATGGAACGCGATATTTTCGGACGACTTTTAGCAATTGCTATCGAACATAAAGTTGATATTGAGAACTGCCTGTCGTATCCACTTGCACCTGTACCTCCGGCACTGTTCCACTGTACTGGTCATATGTATAAGACAGACAAATCTACTCTAAGTAAACAGCTAAAATCAAAAATTGAAGTTTCAAATCCTGGACATATTGATGTAGAAATAATAGATGGTTTCTATTATTTGTATTCTATAGGTTCTACTCTACCACAAAGTTTTGGAAAAGTAGCTGAAGCAATACTGATAAAGCTATGCTCAACAAATAGCCAAGAAATACACATAATATTTGATAGATACCTTACTCCTTCTATCAAAGATTGTGAAAGATTGAACAGAGCGGAAATTGATATTCCATATACAATTAGCGGTCCATTACAGCCTAGACCCAAGGATTTTTTAGCAAGTTTAAAAAATTATCGTTTTAAAGAAGCTCTCGTAAAATTTTTAGCTGATCACTGGAGTGATAATAGTTTTGCTGCAATATTAAAAAATAAAAAAGTTTTCATTACGGTCGACGAACTATGTTTTTCATTTTCTTCGGTTGGAAATATCGTACTCAAGAACGAAGAACCTGAATTAGCATGCCTACATGAGGAAGCTGATACCAGGATTATTTTTCACATCAGTAAAATACATGACGGTGCAAAAATTTTGGTTAAGGCAACTGACACTGACATCTTAATAATATTATTAGGAAATATACATAAATTTGCCAACTTACAAATTTGGTTGGCAAACAGTACTTCAAAAAAAACTACCAATCAAGATCAAGCTTGCATTAACTGCACAAAATTATCAGTGGAATTAGGTCCGACCTTATGTCTTGCACTACCAGCATTCCACGCGTTTACTGGTTGCGACTATACAGCAGCATTTTTTAACAAAGGAAAAGTCCGCCCTTTCAAGATATTTTGTAAACACCAGAACATTCAAGAGACATTTGCATCATTAAGCAATCCGGAGGATATTCTTGATGATAACAAAATGATAGTAGTTCAGGAGTTTATAGCTCTAATGTATGGGATTAAAAATTGTCAAAATGTAAACGCTGCAAGACTTTTAATGTTTAATAAAATGTATGCCATGACTACAATTAATGACAAATTTATGAAAAAACTTAAAGGTTTCAATTCAAGCACTATTCCACCATGCTTGAAATCCTTGCAACAAAAATTATTGCGTACGATCTTCGTTAATTCAATGTGGCAAAATGCCACTAATCCAGATTGCATCAGATTTAAACCTGAAAATAATGGTTGGATTTTAGATGAAACTTTAAAACCAACATGGTTCATTGGAGATTCAATGCCACAGCAAGTAGAAGATGTTATTTGTGATTTAATTGAACAATCTTCAGAAGATACAAACGATAAAGATTCTGACGTTTCAACATATGAGAGTGACAGTTCTGATGATTCAAGTGACGATAGTACGTAAATGAAAATTTTTTCGTTACAAGTACTCCGATATGTATTGATAATTATCTAACTGTAAAATCTTTTTTATCATTTTTGTAATTTTTATCATTTTTTTTAATAAAGAAGTGTTTGTATTTTTTATCATTTTTTATAATAAAAAAAAAGTTGCATTTTAAATCAAAAATAAATAATTCACTTTTTGTTGTCACTATCCCTATCAAATGAAAAAAAGGTTTGTGCATTTTTCTTTTAAAATATATAATTAACAAATAATTTTTTTAAACAAATAATAATTGTTAAATAAATGATTCCAACATTTTTTGTTTTCAAAAAATAAAACTGAAAAATTTATATTAATCAGATCCCTGATTAAAGAACCGAATTAAAAGCAATGGAAACAGAATTCAACAGAATTAAAAAATCAATTCTGTTTAATTCTGTTACCATTGTTTTTAATTCAGTTCTTTAATCAAGGATTCAAGGAAAATAAACGAAACTTTATATTGATGAAAATAAAAATAAAAAAAACATTTGTGTATAAAGATAAATTTTAATATAGATTCAAATTAACGTCTTACAGTTCAAAGTTATTGTTTGAGTTGGATATAATTAAAAAAAAAATTAAAAACACTGGTTTGGATAGTAATTTTTATGACATTTTTTATGAAGACCGAAAATAAACGAAACTTAATATTGTTAAAAATTGTAATAAAACAAAATTTATTTAAAAGATAAATTTTATATTTAAAATGACGTTTCACAGTTAAAAAATATTGTTTTAGTTGAATATAATTAAAAAAATATTGAAAACACTAGTTTGGTAGATTAATTATTATGACATATTATTTTTACTGCTCAATTTTTGGAGTATTTTAAACTCCAAGCAAATACGCGAGCTACTAGTTGAGCACCTTATCTATGGACGCATGCGCAGTAGCATAAAAACGACAAGCAGCTGGGATGCTCTATCTTTATTCGACATGGGGTGTTTATCTTAAGTTTCTCTCGCTTTTATTTATCTTTAATCGTTGGCAGTCACTATTTGCGGGCATTTTTGCATAGGCACCTATATCTCATCATGTAGGGAAAGAATTAATCTTCAATTTGGTATGTATAACATGATAATACATTATGAACGTATATATTTAACGAAATTATACCTGTTTACACCTGGCTGACATTAGGTTGCGGCCAAGTGAGGGATGGCACCTTGAACTTTCTCGGTATCTCAGGTATATTTCTTTCTAATGAAATATATTTTTTAACAATTACAAGTGAACGTAATTGTTCAAAAATAAATAATTAATTACATTTTAATTAAAATTAATTGCGGCCAAATTTGGATGGCCACCTTTGCGGATCTGCATTGGTTTAGTTATAAATATCGATAAAAATTATATTTTATTAATCAAACATATGAACGTATAAATCACGCGGTCGGATCTCGTACTATAAGTAATAGTTTATTTACTAGGCTTCTGTATTGGTATTATATCTTCACATGATCCTTAGTACGAGTATACATTCTTTCAGTATATCTATAAGTTTTCAGAATCTAAAGTGTAAAAAGATGTTTTTCTATGTGATACATTTTTTTTTTGGCAAAAAATCGCCATTGTTCGCCCGTTTAACATAAAGTTTGTGTATGTTAGATTATATATTTTACTACAATATATCTTGTAATTAGGAAGTCTGGTTATTATGAATATCTAAATATACATAGGCGTAAAGAAAATAACGAAATTAGTTAATATTTTACGTTTTTGTAATTTGACTCCGCCGCCCGCCATTATTTCGTCACAATAATTCAAAGAATCAAAATAAGGGTTCTCGTACAAACTAGGAATTGTCCGTCGGTGTGTTTGTATCCGTCAAGATCTTATTCTAAGGAACGCCTGGAGGCACGCGTGGAGGCATCAAGCTGTAATTTATATCAATTACTCAGGTTAGGTATAGCTGTAGGTTTTTTTTTTATTCAACGGTTTTGGTTAAAAGTTAAGAAAATAATGGGTTTTCTTTGGTGTGGTGGTTGTGTATATGTTTTCTCCAAAATTACGAGTGTATTTAATATGATTTTTCGTTACCGCTATCTATTTTATTTGGTACTGCACCTTTTAAACATATAGTTTTGGTAGTGGTTTTATAGGTATAATTTTATAATATTTTTTTTTATTTTTTTTATTCAGCGGTTTTAGTAAAAAGTTAAGAAAATAATGGTTTTTCTTTGGTGTGGTGGTTGTGTATATGTTTTCTCCAAAATTACGAGTGTATTTAATATGATTTTACATACATACATTCTAGGTCTGAAAATTTTGAAATTGCACGGGGGCGAGGACGCGGGCTCCACGCCCGAGGTAGAGGCAGAGGCCAACAACCGTACGTGTCTTTTTATCATTCCTAACAAATTAATAATAATAACAACACCTTCACACCTCTCACACATGGCCGTCTGATCCTAAACTAGGCAGAGCCTGTACTATGGTAACCAGACTGCTCATAAACATACATATAAATTTCTGAATACATACATATTATGGATAAATTAACACCCAGACACTGAAGAAATGATCATGTTCATCATACAATTATTTGTCATGATGACCTCTAGCTCACCAACCACTAGAATAACAAATTGTAACTATATTTAACATTCTATTTTATTAAAAAAACGTGTGCGTCTTGGGACCCCCCACAGAAGTGATAACTTAAACTAATGTAAGTTAGTATCACTTCAAAAATATCAATCAATGTTTTACAACTGTATAATTTTTGCAGTGTCACAAACGAAGACGCCCTCCACCTAATCCGGGTGGAGAGGCAGGCAACACAACGCCGGATTGCTGCTCTGGCATCAGATGCGCGCCAGGAGCTCATCACGCGCAAGCGTGAAGCTCACCTGGAGCGAGCGCATGCTGATGCCAGATGCACCACCACGCAAACGACAAACTAAGTAAGTTTTTCTCGAACATCTTAACAATTCACCTTGCCTTTTTTTGTAACGTTCAGTCTACAACTGCGTCAGTTTTATCTCTAGTGTGGTTATTATTAGCGCATTTTTTTTTTCAGAAAAACATCTCCAGTGCGGCAGCCGTGCATTATGCGCCAGGCTGGACAGGCCGAGGCCGTAGCCTCGACGTCCAGCCTGGGGCATTCCTCTTCTGCTGAGGCCGTAGCCTCCACGTCCGGTCTGGGGCGTTCCTGGCCTGCTGAGGCCGTAGCCTCAACGTCCAGCCTGGATCATTCCTGGCCTTTGGAGGTGGAAGCCGACCATTATACATATTGTAAGTTTTGGTTTTCTGTGTCATGATAAAATTTTATTTTGGTTTTCTCAGTGTCATGATAAGATTAAAAAAAATTATACTAATACAAGTGTGTTTGTTACAGTTGACGAGGCTGCGCCACACGTTGTAATGTCAATGGGTAAGTTAGAGGCAAAAAAGAAGATCTTCCAATTAGCAGCTGTTCCAATTCAGAGTTTTTAATGTTTTTTTTTTGTTTTAGACGTTGCAGCCGAAGAAATCGTTGCCACGTCTTCCTCGCACGTCGCCGGGCTCCAACCCGCAATAGGTAATTATGAATGACTGTTAGTATACCGAAAACTTAATACAGTAATTAAAGACAATACTTAATGTATTGTCTTTCATTCCGTCACACAATAATAATACCCAAACACATACGCTCACACTACTTCCCTCTTTATATGTTTCTCTTTACTCTACTGGTGACCTTAACCATAAAAATATTTGTAAACTAGTTTTCTAAGCAAACTGTTAAATTATATCTTATACACGGCTGTCTCCTCCCAAACTAAGCAGAGCCAGTACTACCACACTGACTACTACAAAGACAGTAACCAGACTGCTGATAAATATACTGACTATACATACTTGCTGATACAATCAATCAAATATTTTTTTTCATTCCAGGTGTTCTTGACGATGACTACCGATGCGTCATGGGTGAGTGGTTGCAACTGAGTGACAGTGAAGACGACGACTTGAACGTAGACGATGATCTCGTCCCGACTTTCTGTGAGCGTAACGCTCAGACTGAACCGGCGCAGAATACAGACATGACTGAATTCCAAGCGGAAGTGTTACGTAGGGAAGACGAGACTAACGATGTGGCAATTCGGGAGTTACTGACTGACGACAGTTTCACTTTCGTTTGGAGTAAGAACAGACATACTTTTGTCGGAAAACGGGAGACCTTTACAGGTACCTCGGGACCGACATTTGACTTGACTAACCAGACTCAGGGAATTGACGTTTTCGACAAAGTCATTGACAGTGACTTTGTTGACTTGCTGTGTAGGGAGACGAACAGGTATGCGGAGCAAAAGATTGCTTTGCTCCGAGAGCAAGACAACCTTACTCCGCAATCCAGACTTCGTCGCTGGACGCCGACTGACAGACACGAAATGGTGAGCTTTTTAGCAATAATTATTCTACAAGGCCTCTACCCTCTACCAGAGGAAGAGGCCTTCTTCACGTACAATGGTTTTGGCACGATGCCATATTTTGCCAAAATCATGTCGTACAATAGATTTTTATTGTTAAAATGTTTCCTTCATTTCGTAGACAATGACACTTGCACGGACACGACTAAACTAGGTAAAATCAGACCTGTAATTGACAACTTTAATGAGAAGTTTTCCAGTTTATACATGCCTTCTCAAGAGATAGTCATTGACGAATCTCTTCTGAAGTGGAAGGGGAGGTTGAGCTTCGCTCAGAAGATTTCGTCAAAGGCCGCACAAGTCGGAGTTAAGACTTACGAGTTGTGCGAGTCTTCTAGTGGCTATCTCTGGAAGTTTTTTGTATTCGGTATTGACGTAGCCGTCAGGGAGCTGACCGTCAATCAGGAAATCCAGCCAACATTTGCTAGGTTACCAGAGATTGTCGAGGAAGTCTACTCCTCAATAGGAGGTGACGACCAAAATTTAAACAAGCAAATGACCAAAGGCATGTTGATGTATTACTCAACAGCCATGTTATGGTCACGATTGCTTGATATCAAAGCCAAGCGTGGCAACACAAACTTGAGTTTTGAAGAAAATGAGTTCTGCAAAGCAATCATGCAGCACGAGTTTAATATTCCCCAGCCGATCTATTTGTTCCTAAAAGGAATTAGTGAAGTCAAAGATGTTACAGGTAAAACTGTATATCTGACTGATCACGTTCTACCAACAACAGTAGCTCAAGGAATGGGAGGATACCACTCTGCAGTAGTGAATGCCGCGTCTCATAATCTATACAATCTATACAATGAGACGAACGAGGGACCAGTCGAGGACGAGATCATTAATGTGACTTCTGACCGTCCGACGAGCGCTACTGCTAGAATAGTGTATGACTTAGTCGAGCCTCTTCTTCACCGCGGGCATACTGTAGTAATGGACAATTTTTATAATAGTCCATTACTACTAAGAAGCCTGAAAAACCGACAGACTGACGTTTACGGGACACTACGACTGAACCGAGAATTCGTTCCTGACTCCCTTAAGACTTTGACTAAGGCAGAATTGCGACAAGGTGAAGTTGTGGCATCGTATTGTTCCGATTTATCGATTATGGTATGGCGAGACGCTAACTTAGTTAGCCTGATCTCGACATATCACAATCTCGAAATCGGAGCACAGGACAAATACAACAGACTGACTTATAAACCTAGCATAGTGCTCGACTATAACAAGTCCATGGGCGGAGTTGACAGGAAAGACCAGTTTTTGTCAGCTCAACCTGTGGAACGAGTACGAAACAGAGTGTGGTATAAGAAACTCTTCCGTCGATTATACAATTCGGCAGTTTTAACTGCTTTGTGATATTTTCCAGTTTCGACCGGAAAATATCACATCGTCGGTTCCGAATTGTGTTGGCGGAAGAATTACTTAAACGACACAAACACATTGACTTGACGACGGAACACCGGTTGGTGAACTTTAGGTCTAGCGTTACTGGATCAGTTACGACTAATGCCACAATACCAAGACAGACTTCACGACCGAAGACGCAAGCTAGACCTATAGTAGACAGCAATCACTTCCCCATCCGCACCGGGTCTCGTAACACCTGCTGCGCGGTGTGCGTCAAAAAAACAAGAACCAGCTGGAAGTGCGAGGAATGCGAAGTAAATCTGTGCCTAGACGGGTGCTTCAAGGCGTGGCACAAGCCATAGTACCACTACTTTTCACTTACTTTTCTTTTTAAATTTAATTTCACCGTATAATTTAATGTTTGTTACTTATTTACTGTTGTACCATATGGTTTATTGTATTAGTACCTTTTCACTTGTACTTTTCTTTTTAAATTTCATTTCACCGTATAATTTAATGTTTGTTACTTATTTACTGTTGTACCATATGGTTTATTGTATTATATTATGGCTTATTGTAAATTGTAAAAAAACATGTTGGAAAAGAGTGTCCTTGGAGTTTCTTGCCTGGTCTTCTCCATAGGATTTTAACGGAAAATTTAATGTTTGTTACTCATTTACTGTTGTACCATATGGTTCATTGTATTATATTATGGCTTATTGTAAATTGTAAAAAAACATGTTGGAAAAGAGTGTCCTTGGAGTTTCTTGCCTGTTCTTCTCCACAGGATCTACGTATTGGAACAGGTGACTGACCGAAAATAAAAAAATGATTATTTTTTACTTAATTTTGTTTATTTATATTTTTTTTCTAATATACACATATACACAACAATTGCCTTTCATTTACATATAATTATTTAATAACTAATAATAAAAAAAAATGTTGACCTAAATGTAAGTGTGTTAAAACCTTATTTGGTCGGCCATCTTGCGGCCATTCTGTACTCGGAGGCGAAAACAGATTGATGGCGAATGGGTTGTTTGTTTTGGTAAAGTGTGCTGCAGTGTTCATTCCAAGTAATGATATATTATTATCAAAAAAAAGGTTATATAATCTAGTTTCTAATAACCAAAAAACAATAAGAACTTTTTGAAGGTTTTTCGTAAAAACTTGTTAAAACAATTATTTTACCCTAGATTTAACCTGTATCGTAAAGTTCAACATTTTATTACAATATTTTGGATTAATTGTTGTACTTTAGATAATACATGTTCTGATTCCTTAGGTAGCTTAAATAAATTGACATTTAAACATATGAGGTATTTATAAAACTTAAAATATAAAATTAATTAATCAAGGAAAGAAAAAACAAACAAAAAATAAACAATCAAACAGAATACATAGCCTGCTTAGCTCAGGTCTAACTATAGCTACCAATCACCGCCAAAGAAAGCATTAATAAAAAGTTTTTTAATTGTAATTGAGGTATTACAAAATAGATCTAAATTAAATTTGGACGATACTGGTATTATAACTTTCAGCACAACGTATAAGATATGAGTTTTGTCTATATCTAGTCGCAGCATAGGGAACATGTTATAGGGGACGTTGTCTTAAAACTAATTGATTGGTGCCAAGCATAATTTTGCCCAATAATTCTGGACAATCAAAGGTACCATTGACAACGTTCACTAGATAACAGATATCACTGATAGTTCTTCTGTTTTCTAAGGTTAAAAAGTGGTACCGCTTACACCGCTCAAGATAATCAACCGAATATTGATTAGCTTTATAATCCAAATACCGCAGAAACTTTCGCTGTATACCCTCGATACGAGATTTATAAACCTGGTATTGCGGATTCCATACCTGGGATGAATATTCAAGGTGGCTACGTACGTAGGCGCAGTACAAAACTTTAACAGTTTTAAGAGATCGGAAGCATGTAGACATTCTTAAAACAAAACCTAGTGCTTTAGATGCCCTATCTATGATGTGGTTGACGTGCTTATCAAATAGAAGTTTGGAGTCCATAATTATACCCAGATCTTTAATTTGTTCAACTTTGTTAATGTATTGGTCATTTAGTTTTTACCCAGAGCCGATTGTAAGTCTCTGACGTGTATAATTTATATATTTATATGTGTATAATAAAGGCGGTCAAAATTCTCTACTATTCGTACGTACGCAGTATCCTCGATTTTTGCTCACAAACATGGAATCCGCAGTACAACGCTAACATAGATAGATTGGAATCCATACAACACAAGTTTACGAGGTATTTGTATTGCAAAGCTGGCTAACGCAGTGAACCATCAGTGAACCGACGCGTCGCCGTACAGCTACAGCGTTGCTACCTACAAGTTTATAATATTTCTATATAAAAAAGTATTTCTCGACTAAGGCGAAGAGTAAATGCGCATGAAAATATTGCGAAGATAAAAATTAGCAAATTGAAAAATAAATAAAAAAAACAGTCTTCCAAAAACCGAAAAGAAACTGGCCACCAATCCTGCGAGTTTAGACACTCTTGAGAATCGTTCAAGTACAGCAAAATTGGTTATGCAGATGCAACTGCGAGAGAACAAATAAAAAGGCAAAAGGGTGACGTTTTACTCTGCAAGAAAAGATTGCTGCTCTATCCATATATAAACTAAGTCCAAAAGCATATCGATTCTTCAGATAAATATTCATTTACCTACCCAACAAACTTTGTCAAAACTAATACAAATGGCTAATATCAAGCCTGAAATATAAAACTATTAAAATCTAAAGCTGATTCCATGACAACGAGAGAAAAACTTTGTACACTTCTGCTTACTTGATAAAGTTTCTTTCATTAAAAGCAGGTATTACATTTGAAGAAAGAAAAGACCAAATCACAGTACTTGTGGATAATGGAGGCCAAAAAAAGGCTTAATACGCTGATCACGCCCCTGAACTGAACTGGCCAAACAAATAAAAGAAGTTATAAAAAGCATCCAAGAACCAGGGTTTACAGTAGGGGCATCGCTATGTGACCAGGGATTCAACAACAGACAAGCACTGAAACTGTTGCTTAATTTGACAAAAATTCTTCAAAAGTGAGTGAATTGTCGTGAAAGTGGGTGCGTTTTGTGAGGTTTTTTGTGTGTTTTTTGCGTGTGAGCTCTGCGTTAAAAATGTAAGTAATAATGTTTTTATTGTTCTTCTGTATTAGTATTATATATCAAAATTATCCCTATGAATCATTCTTTAAGTATATCTAAACTTTTTATGAATCCAAAGTTTGATGTGTTTAGATGTGATAAAACTTTTTTGTTTTAGCCCTTTGTCGGTTGACTCCGCTCTAGGAGTGCCACGTCAGAAAACACACCTCTGTGTACTCCGCTCCTGGAGTTCAACGTGTCATCGAAGCTTATTTTAACCGTAGTGTATCGTAAACTATATCTTTCCTGCTTTAACTTGCACAAAGTGTTTAGAGAAAAGAACAAGGATCGTATATTGACACATGTTAAATCTTTAAAACACGCCTACGACGATTACTGGACTTTTTAAAAGTCGTCTGCCAGTTTTGTTTTCGAGTGCGTACCGGCCAGTGCTATTTAGTGTATTGTGTTAAATAATAAAAGAAGATAAACAAAAGGACAGCATTACAACATGAGTGGGTAAGTAATAAACACTTTTTAATGCATAGATTAAGGATTTTGGACAGAAATAGTTATTTCAAGAAACATTCTTTGTCATTTTGCGCGCAATGCCGTCGCCATGCCCGTACATTTTTACTTATTACGAATAATAAATACACTATTCGTGACAAACTGTCGTTATTACGTAAGTTGTTACGTATCTTTTTATTATTACTAAGCATTTAATATAAAAAGTACTGCAAGGATTTTGCGTAACATTCCAATGAAAATATACGCAACCTAAACATGTCTCTAGGAGCTTAATCAACATACTGGAAATATGACGTCAGTGACACTTAACCGCCATTTTTATGAATTTTGCTCCGTTGATCGATTGGTATGGATAAGACTTTCGTGGATTTGAATTTCTATATTTTTGGTGACGGATTATTTTTTTTTTCTTCTATTTATCATTTATTTTTTTATTAACTTAAAAGATTTTTGCATTTTTATATATTTGCGTATTTCTTACTACTTCTCTAAAAACTTGCATGTTTTATTTGCATTTTATTTTAATGTTTTTAAGTGAGATAAGACGCCCTCGAATGCGCGGTCTGCGACGTGGTAGGGGTGTGCGTGTGCGAGGTGGACCACCACCGGTGGCGGAGGTGGTGGATATGGTAGTGGTTGCCGATCGCGGTGGTCCTAGCGGGCGTGGCAGAGGGCGTGGAGGCCGCCTCAATGTCCGACACGAGCGACCAGGACCTCGCACTATTGACGAGTTAGCCTTTTTTCTTAACTCTTTCTTTTTTCAATTCACTAATTTAATTTTTTACTAATCTAAATCATTTTGGGTAAAACAATTAAATCGTTTTGAATTGTAGACTTGTGATCTGCGATATCGACGCGCTGCCGGAAGGCCGGGGTCTCGAGACCGCCATGCATCCTAAAAGGATGCGCGTGTGGCAACCGTAAGTAGTTCTGCTTAAGTATGTTATTTGTAGATATTCTTGTTATAATACTTACTAACAAGTTTTAACTTTTGTTTTAAAATGTCCATCTAGATCAAATCCCGCACCACCACCACTAACACTACCACCTTCATCACCATCGGTTGCATCACGATCACCATCGGTTGCACCACCATCACCATCGGGTCCATCCCCATCATCGGTGTCATGTTCGGTGCCTTCGCCAGCAATGTAAGTCGCTTACGGACTTTTCTAGTTATCTGTAAAGATATGGGACTACAACACCGCTCCTGTTCCAGGTTTATGGAATGTGGGGATCAGCAGTCGATTTCGAGCTCGCTACCCGCTTCCTCGATATCTCCACCTCGTCGTCCTCAGCACCTGCGAGATGCAGATATCACCTCCCTCATCAATCATGGTAAGTACCTGCTGATTTTATTTGGGGCATCTGGCATGGGTCATGGCCAAATTTCTGGTTCCAACCAAATTTGAAACCAATCATTTGTTACAGGAAGCGTCGAAGAATTTGATGAGAGCGCAGACGAGGAGGAGAACATTGGTCCAAGGGTGTTTCAGATCATGATGGAAACACCCTTGGACCATGATGCTGCCGTTGAGGATGCTGCCGGAGACCAAGTGCCCGCCGCTGACACAGCACCTGCCAGTGAACTTGATCCCGCCGATGTCCCTCCAATAATGACGGAGCAGCCTTGGGGTCTCCATAATTTTGACTGGCGGACATTTCCAAACCCTCCGATTTCACCTGAATCGAGGCGGGAAACATTCTCCGTAATAAATGTCGGTCCGACAACTCCTAGTGCCGACCCATATGGTATTTTTGTTGAAATATGGGATCGGCAAATTATGGAGCACATTGCCTCGGAGACTAATAAATATGCTCAACAGGTGGCATCCCAGATGCTTGAAAGTTCCAATCTCCATCGCAGAAGTCGCATCAGCCGGTGGCATGACGTCACGACGGATGAACTATATGTTTATTTCAGCATCATTCTGGCGATGGGGATTGTTGTTAAGTCGAGGATGGAGGAGTACTGCGGTTCCACCCCTGACATATTTTATACTCCGGGTTTTAGCGCACACATGTCCATAGATTGATTTTTTATTTTAAATAAATGCCTACATTTTAATAATAACGACGACATGTGTGCGCTAGAACTGGACTACTCCGAGGCCCGGCTTTTTAAAATAAAGCCAATACTGTTACAGTTAAACAAAAAATTTCAGGATATGTATACCCCGGCGCAGAACATTGCCTTAGATGAGAGTCTCTTAATGTGGAAAGGCTGGTTGGAATTCTGCCAGCTTATTTAAAATAAAGCTGCAAATCGGGGTATAAAAACCTATGAGATTTGTGAATCTCAAACCGGCTACCTATGGCGGTTTGAGGTTCATGCTCATAAAAAATCTCCACCGCAGCAGTTTGGAGATCCGCTAGAGGCAGCTACACCGGCAGTTGTTTTGCAGCTGATACAAGGCTTGGAGCACAAAGGGTACACACTCTGGATGGATAATTTCTATCAATCCCCGTGTCTGGCTCGGCGCTCTGGAGATATACTAATAGGATGGCTATGATTTCTACATACCATGGCAACGGTCAACAAACAGTCCGAGGGTTCACCAAACCCATCCTGATATTGGATTACAATATCATGATGGGTGGGGTGGATAAAAAAGAACAGCAGGAGCTGGTCTTTTGGCCATGTATCCAGTAGAACGAAAACGTACAAAGGTGTGGTACAAAAAACTTTTTAGGAGACTTCTCAACGTCTCCGTTTTAAACTCCTACATAATACATCACCACACTTCTTCTCTCAGTCATCGAAATTTTCGAATTAGCCTTGTAAAATCTCTTCTTGCAAACCATTCTACCCCTCCACCGATTCCGCCTGCAACCACGCAGAACAAAGCAGACGTCACACACCGCTTGGCTGAGTTCCCGATGGGGAAACACCAACGGATTCGGCGGACGTGTACGGCCTGCAAGAAACAAGTGCGTACGTTCCGTTGGTTGCGGCAGAACCGTATGTATGGACCCCTGTTTCCTCACTATACTCGTACATTCATAGTTTTATATGTGTAAAATACATTTATAAATATATAGGAGTAGGGCCCAACATTTTCTTTATAAAAAAACAGCAAACTTCCAAAGCACAGAGTTTATTCGTAGTAATAAAGTTTGATTATTATAATAATTTATTACTCACTTTCATTACCACACACTTACACAATTACAAATACTTTATTATAATTCAATGCAACATGTGCACCGGGCGACTGCTCTCGAACGAATGAATCTCCGCTTTGTCGAGCGCTGCCTTTTATAGGGTTTGAGTAGTGGGGGTAGCCTGTTGCACGTGTTGCTTTAAAAACAAGGTGGCGGCGCCGTCAAATATATATTTCTTTATTTATTTATCTTTATTTATTTGTATATATTTTTGTACCACACTTTTGTACGTAAATACTGAAGTTGTAGCGTGTTACAACACACTGCCAGGTAATGTGCAAGGCTTGTTTATAAAGAAATTTAAATCGTTCATAAAAAAATGTGTAGTAAATTGTTATTTCTTTTTATTAAAATAATATTTATTTTATTTAATTTTGTAATTTTTAATTAATTCTCATATTATGTTCATATTGCAAGTTTATTTGTAACAGTATTCTGCCGTCATACGGTGAAAGGCCGTAACTAACATTTTTGTCAAAAATTAGTTAAAAATTGATTCATATTCAGCAAGAAATTCTCTATCTCTCTGTCTATAAAGCTCTAAGTCGCTCGTAGCCACAGATGACGATGTTTTCTACGATCAAAAGCCATAACTTCTATATTGTGCCTTGTCTTATTAGTAAAAAGAGAGTTTGCTTACTTGGAAAGCCGCAATTTAATTTTAGGCCTTTTTATATTAGCACATTTATCGGTCATGATTCTGATTTCCTATATTGAAAAGCCTTTAATAGTAGTTATGGCTTTTCATCTTTTTATAATTGTTATTGCGGGTGCGGGGGAAATTTCGTTTAATGAAGTTTTGAACAGTTGCGCCTAAACGGGCAAGGGAGGACAGACAAGCATATGATAGAGATCGCACATCTTCTAAAACAGCAGCAACTGATGAAGGTTATTTCTCTGCGGATCTACAGAAGGTCATAATGTTACCCAGAATTGACATGTATAAGATTGTTTTTTTTTGTCCTCGTTTAGTAGTGTTTAACGAAAGTTTTGTACCAGTGGGCTACAAAACTACTGATCAAATAACTTTTTCGGCTTTATGGCATGAAGCTATCTCTGGTAGGAAGAAAGATGACATTATAAGTGCATTAAACAAGGTGAGACGGTTCTTCTCGCCTGGGCATCTATGTCTTCTTTATAAGACCCAGGTTCGCTCGTGCGTGGAGTACTGTTCTCACTTTTGCGATGGAGCCGCGCAGTATCTGTTTGACGCTCTCGACCGGTTGCAGCGGTGAGCAATCCGCATTGTTGGCAGTATTGAAGCCACCGAGCCCCTTGAGCCTCTGCAGATGCGTAGAGATATCGCCTCTACGGCACTCCTCTATCGTCTATCATGGGGAGTGTTCTGAAGAGCTCTTCCAACTGGTCCCCCCTTCTCCCTTACTCTACAGGACAACACGTGCCGGCCTCGGAAGTCACCCTTTCAGAGTGGAAGACATACGCTCTCGCACCCATCGATTCGGGTCTTCCTTCCTGTGCCGAGCAGTTAAAACCTGGAACTCCCTACCAGCGCACGTGTTTTCGTCCCACTATGATCCCGGGTCCTTTAAGCGGGGCGTGAAAAAGCATCTCACTAGGCCGCCATAGTGCTGGTCGCCATGCTGCACTGTCCCTGTTCGCAGTGAGGATGGTGACCACCAATCTTGGATTCTGCTTGTGCTTTCCATCAGGCAGGGCAGAGTCATTTTGGCAGCTCAAATATAAAAAAAAAAAAAAATTCAAGCCTTTCTGAGGCATTATAGAGACTTAAAAAAAATTGTTTAGTGGCTTGATAATTGCTCAGCACAAAATAAAAACTGGGCTTTGTTTTCTTTTTTGCTTTACTTCATTAAATCAGATGAAACTTGCAATAACACTATAATATTAAAGTATTTTGAAACTGGGCATACGTTTATGACAGCTGATGAGTTTCACCATCAAGTGGAGCATGCCCTAAAGAAAAAGAAAAAAATGTATGATTTCGAAGATTTTGCTGAGGCTGTCGCATCAACAAATAAACGAAAAACAGTTGTTAAAAAATGCATGTTTCAGATTTTTTCCAAATAAAAGCGATGACATCTCCTGCGCAAAAATCCAAAACTCAAACCCACGGCCATATCTTCGGTGCATGAGTGAGATTTGCTTTAAAAAAGGTAGCAAATCTTTATTTTATAAAATCCAGTTTAACAACCCAGAATACATTGAATTTGATTGTTTAAAGAAAACTATAATTAAAAAGGGATTTTCATTACCTGTACAACATACTGAACCAAGAGGTGTAACGAATGAGCGAAAAAACAATATCATTAAAAAACTGGGACCATTAATGCCACTGAATAGAAAATTATTTTGGGAAGGTCTACCCGTTAATGATGCTGCTGCAAATTTGACGGTTGTCTATGATGATGATGACTAACCATTAGCGTCTCATGGAAGCATATTGTAGTATTAAAGTAAAAATAATGTTATGTTGATTTTCGAAGTTTATTTTATGTTCAATTAATGAAAACAAATATGATTTTTAAGTATTTAGAGTTCCTAAATTAGTATGTTAATTTTAAAAATGTTAAATTTATTTCAATTTGTGATTTTAATACCCTTAAGAAAAAAGAGAATTATTTTTGTTAATTAATAATTAATTTTGTTAATTTAGGTACAGTACCTACTTTTACGTTTGTTTAAAATATAAAATTTAATAACAAGAAGACTGATTATCTAAACAAAGACTGTTACTTTTAAAAAAACTTATGAAATGTATAGAATTTTGTTTTGTTTTGCATGCTAAAATATCTCCCAACATGTTTTGGTGTCACGAATTTAATTTAAAGATACTAACGATAAAAGACGTAATATTCCAATGATGGCCTTACTACTTAAAATAATAACAATATTAAAGCTTCAATTCTAGCGTGAAAAGGCGTTATTCCCAATTGTAACAAGAAAAGCCCTAACTACATAGTTGAGGCTTTTCTGCTTACAGTTGCATAATTTACATATTTTTTTTTACTAAAATGAAAGGGAAAATCAAATTTATAAACAAATTGGATTCAATAAATAATGAAAACCATATGTTATGAAAAATATGTTTTTTTTTTATGAATTTATCATATAAAATAAGTCAAGTAAAGAATATCGACAGTGCTTGAAACTTCACTTTAGACAAAACTGTCATTTACTCAAAATATACTTTAAAGTAGTTACGGCCATTCACCGTATGACGGCAGTATTGGTCCTATCCATATTATGTTAGACATGTACTTTTTCGTCCGTCGCATCTGGTGCTCGAAATGGTTAATATTTTTTGTTGATTTCTGAAATGTATTTGTAAGGCAACATGCCTTTTTTTGTGCTTATCGGTTTGTAACATCCATCAAATTGTAGAACGTTAGTTTGTATTTAAAATAAATGCATTAAAATTTACCCTGTGAACCAAAATTTGAGAGGACCTTTCTTGCGCTTATTTTCAAGTGCTTTGTTTATTGTTCGATTTCTAATAAACTAAACATTTGTAGCAGTTGAAACTCTGTATGTGATAAGTATGTGGACCATACTGAAGTATAAGTTAATAACCTAAGTCACTTGATCAACAGTGTTCTCGGAATTTAAGTATGAACTTACCCTATTTATTTGTCTGGGCGTTCGGGTCGCCTAAATGATGCGTTTTTGTAAAGCTTGTGGTGTGAAAAAAATGGCGAGGTGTGTTTTTTTTATTGATAAATGTTAAATAATGTATATTTAAGTAAATAAAATAAAAACTTTTTCAATAAATGGTTAATTTTTGTTTATTGTAATGGCTTTTGTACAATAAAGTAGAAAAAAATCGCTCATCCTGATTTCAAATTAGAATTAGTAACACATGACAAAGCAAAACTAAAGTATTTTTCTTTTTTAATGTTAGCTTGTTTCATAACGATTCTAACGACGTAAGTTTTTTATACAGCTCCCATACAAAACTTTAGAGATATAGTCATTTTAATCACATGCGCCGATATCGCGCAAGACCACCCAGAAGTAACTACACTCGATTCGCGCAAAATAGCCGCCACAGTAGAAGGGCTATAGATAAATTAAGCTGTTTTTCAACAACAGCTTTAAATTCTTTGAATTTATCAAAACATCTGATTTATTCTTTATTGAATAAATAAATATTTCCTGGAAAAGTCATCGATGAATGTGACAAAGTAGTGTGCACCTCCCAGGGACTGTACTTTTAAAGGGCCGCAGACATCAGAGTGTACGAGTTCTAGCAAGGTTTTTGCTCTGGAGCCTTCTGAAAGAAATTGATTTCTTGTTTGCTTTCCCTCCAGACATGAAATACATACAACTTTGTCTTTGTTTTCAATTTTTACCCCTGTACTTTCAGAAAGTTTGTTAAGGTCTTCAAAGTTCAAATGAGCCATCCTTTGATTTCATAGGTAAAACTCATTTCCTTTTGTTGTGGATATGTATGCTGGAATACTGTGTGTATTCAGCCGGTACATATTATTTGTCAATTTTACATTTGCCACTTGTTGGTTCATTTTGTTAAATATTCTGCAACCTTCTTTGTCAAATTGAACTTTACAGCCATTCTGTATTATTTGACTTACAGACAAAAGATTTGTGGCGAGCTCAGGAACATAGAGAACATTCTGCACTGCAATCATTTCTGATTTACCATTCTTATTCAAAACATATAAATTTACCTTTCCACATGCTTTCACAAGTAGTTTCTTGTCATCAGCCACTTTGATAGTGTTGATCGGAGGTGGTATTTCATCATAAAGCCAGTTACGGTGCATTGTTGTAATTTGATGTTTAAAATAATTAAATAAAAAGCAACTTCCAAAGAACACGCGTAGTTTTATTTGAGATTTACCATAGACTACCTATAATATACAAATGACAGAGAAAAGAAGAGTCTAGAATTTTTCAACTACAACAGATTTTAAAACATTCCACCAGAACGTAGGTGCGTGCGCGCTCTCTCACAACTCGATTCAGAATGGCTGCCTCCCCAGCGCTCGGTGTTATGTCGTCTGTCAACCGTCAATCGTTCGTTCACAAAAATACCCACTAAATAAATGTGTGCACCGTCATATATGTAGGAATGGAACGTAAGGGAAGGATGAAAGGTAGGGAGTGTGTGAGCGAGACAGAAAAAATGGCGAATTGTTGCGAGAGAGTGGTGTGCGAGTCGTGTTAAGAAAGTTAAAAATAAAGAATACAATACTTATAGATCGGTTCTTCACTTTATCCAGGCCAACAAATGGGGGCTCGTCCGGGATAATCAAAGAATTCGATCGGCAAAGTAGTAATAAAGTAATTTACGACGTACGCCGGCATCACGCCTCGTGCACATGGCGGGAGCGCGTGTTAGTGCAATCAATTGACAAATATATAAAGGCAGTCATTGTTCGCAGGCGTCATCGTAAGAAAATATGGCGGCGCGGGCGGCGCCGAGCGCAGTATCGACGTCGGTAAAACAGTACACAGGCAGAACTACCGGAAGCGGAACATCGACAGCTTGCGTCGGGTCGGTAAAACAGCAACAACGTCCCTCCTCTATGTTCAGCATAGCGGACGCGGTGACCAATCGGAACGTGATACAACATGGCGACGACCCGATGACAGATGAAACGTGAATCGGAGCTGTCATGCAGATTATAAACCAACGTGAAAATATTGTAAAGCCCATAATAAGTGTAAATATCGGCAACATAACAGTAAAAGCGTTAGTGGATTCGGGTAGCGACCTTAATTTAATGACGCACGAGTGTAGTGCCGCGATCGAATCGCAGTTAATAGAAGACAACCTGTTTATGACCGGACATATTAGGATAGGATAGGACGGAACAATTAAATCCCGTCACCGTATAGCGGAAACAATACTTTGTGTATATTATAATTGAAATTAATATAACCAGCCGATCTGGTATACTTGAATACTGCTGTAATTGCCTAGTAAGTCAGCGTACTGTAGGTTGTTGCGCTCATGTTATGACCCTTATTTGGTATTTGAGATGGGCCAGACATCAAATATTACAGTACCAGTAGGGTACCTTGATGAAATTCTGGTAAGAGACGATATAGAATAAATAATAAATAAATATTCTGGGACAAACTACACAGCGCTGTATAGACCTAAACTAAGCATAGCTTGTAATATAGGTTTTAGATTGCGGATAGCCTAACCTAACCTATTAGAATTAGATTTCTACAAGAGTCTGTTGATATCACGAACGACGAGATTCAGTATATTAATACTAAAATTAATGCTCTTGAGCCCACGGAGACACAAGGTGCGAAAATAACCTACAGTATGCTTATTAGCATGGTCGATGGCAAGGTATGCAACGCAGCAACACAAACCACATCAACTATGAGGTGTTACATATGTGGCGCCACATCTAAAGAATTGAACGATTAATCGAAAAGAAGAGAAGTCAATGTGGAGTCATTACAATTCGGTCTTTCGATACTACGTGCCCGAATAAGGTTTTTTGAAAACATATTGCATTTGTCTTACAAATTACCTCTCAAAAAGTGGCATTTAAGAACACAGACTGATAAAGATATAGTTAAAAAAAGAAATACAGGACAAATTAAAAAAGGAGATGGGACTAATTGTAGATTGTTGGTGATTCCAATGATGGCAATACTAGCAGACGATTCTTCTTGGACCATCAATTGTCTGCCACAATAACTAGCATGACGTAAACCTAATGTTTAGGTTCAAAATAAGATTATTGAAGGCCTTGTCGAGTGGTATTCAAATCAACTTTGAAGCATTCAAAAAATATGCAAGAGGAACTAAAGAATTATATGTTCAGTTATATGAATGGCATCCTATGTCCCCGACCATTCATAAAATTTCACAACATGGAGCCAAAGTAATTTCATCGGCTCTACTCCCAATCGGTCAGCTCTCAGAAGAGGCTGCAGAAGCCCGTAATAACCATTTCAGAGATTACAGGCTAAATTATTCGAGAATCTTCACGTTATAAACAGTCTCCTACTAACGTCAGACCCTGTCATTACGGCCTTAAGAAAAATGTCGAAGAAGAAATCGAAACCCTTCTGTAAAGAAACTTTGCATTGTTGAAGTGACAATACGTTTTTAAATTGCTATTAAGACTCTGTGGAAATAGCTGCTATACTCGTATATCGTGGTGATGAGACCTCTCGCACCGCTTGCATACTCCTTCGATTGGAATCATAACTCTTTGAAACGCAAGAGGTCTTGGCTGGTGGCACCAAACTCGAATTTAGAACATGTTCGAAATATTTTTAGGAGATTAAAAATAGAAGAGAAGACAATCGTCCCAGAGGACAGAAGACAATCGTCCCAGAGGACAGAAGACAATCGTCCCAGAGGACAGAAGACTGTCGTGACGACGATCGTGAGATGGGCACGGAATAGTTCAAGAAATATTAATTATAAATTGTTTGAAGTTATAATTGTTATATGAATATAAATAATAATTTATCTATAATATGTATGTATTTAGAAATATATAAGTACGTTTATCAGCAGTCTGGTTACCATAGTACAGGCTCTGCCTAGTTTGGGACCAGACGGCCGTGTGTGAGATGTGTGGAGTTATTATTATTATAATTTGATCCTGATTATAGCACATAGTGCGTTTGCCTGCTCTTTTAATTTTCCTCCTCTAGATAGAACCTGTCGTGACTGGTTACCGTAAAGCCCTCAAGCTTTATAAGCGGCCATCTTGGTAACGTAGTCGACGTGCACCGTCAGTACCATTCGCAAGGTCAGCCCGCGCTTACGTGCTTACGCGCATCGAGTACTTGTTACCTATAGCTTTTTGTTTTTGTTATCCTGTTTTATTGTTGAGTTTTGTTGTTTAGTTTTGTTACCTGTTACCCGTTAAAATGAGTAAGAAATTAATTAACAGTCGTGCTCGTTAAATGATAATTAAAGTGGACAATTATTTTTGATTGATTTTCACTAACAGCGTTAAGAAATATCATTCATTTAATGTATACGGTGAGAAAAGAAATTCCTACAATGCGCAAAATCTTGGCGGCTGCAAAAGTAGACCTTAATTATACTGGTAGTGAAACTACATCAAGAAAAATAATTAAAAGTGATTTAGGCTACCAATTTAAACGATGTTTCCAAAAAAGACTGGCTCTAATTGAAAGACCCCAAATACAAGCGTGGAGGACTAAATATTTACGCCGTATGAAACAAAATTACCCGCTTGGTGCTAACAAAAGACCCGTTATTTATCTCGACGAAACGTGGATACACGCGCACTACACAGTAAAAAAATGTTGGCAAACAGCAACCGATGTAGGAGTGAGACGGAACGACAGCCCCGGCCGCCGATGGATAATAGTTCACGCGGGAAGCGAAACTGGCTTTGTTGACAATGCCCTTTTAATGTTTAAGACAGACACCAAAACGGAGGATTATCACGACCAAATGAATGCGGAGAATTTTACAAAGTGGCTTACAGAAAAATTACTACCCAACATACCCCGCAACTCCATAATTGTGATGGACAACGCCCCTTAACACAGTAAGGAAGAGAATAAGCCACCAAACATGAATAATAGAAAACAGGTGATGGTTGAGTGGCTACAAACTCACAACATCGAATTTCCCAGCGAGAGCACAAAACCAGAACTATATTTATTAATTAAACAGCACAAACCGCCGAAAAATTATAAAATCGACAAGTTATTAGCTGACAATGGCCATGAGGTCGTTAGATTGCCGCCGTACAACTGCGACCTCAACCCTATTGAGTACATCTGGAACCTAGTCAAAATGAGGGTGTCAGAAAAGAATGTGGAGCAGTTAGAGAGTCGAATTGAATCTCTGAGGTTGGAGGCGTTGGCATCAATAACTCCAGATGACTGGCGAAAGGAAGAAAACCACGTGAAAATACTCGAAGAGGAATATTGGCAGAAAGATAGAATAACTGACGAGTTATTTATCATAAATACGGCAGACGACAGTGAATCTGAAACAGCTGATACAGAAAGTAGTTCTGATTCGGAAGAAAATATGAGTGGGATTGAAGAAATAGGCTAAGATTTTAAATAAACAAACATTTTTTACATACCAACCTGGTTTTATTTATAATTATTTACCACATAGCCCAGACATTAATTAAGAAATATTTTCATATTTACACATCAACAATATAATTATTATGTACTTATGGGTGTAATCAATGTTTTTTTATAAGCAGCATACAAAACTAATCTTTTATGGTGCCGAAGTTTCTTAGAAATATACCTATGGTCATAAATAGCCGTCTCGCTATTACAAATAAACCCATAACTCTAGCTTATTTACTTTTTATTAGATGATGGCTGGTCCATGCGTCATACTTGTGAACGGGTGCTGCTTGGGGTGACTGGTCGGCCTAGTCAGCGATGCTTTAGCCTATACTATTATTTTGGTTCGATCAACTGCAACTCTAGCCTCTTAATCCAGTCACGAATTATTTTTAACAGTAGATTTTGTAACTGAATGAAGGTAGATTGTGCACGTTGAATGATTTATTATATTCTATGTTTAATAGGTTCAAACCTTCAACGGTATCACTGAGTGATTTTTATTTTTCAGTACGTTAGCTTTTGGAGCATTTCAATAAAATGAAATTCAGGTGGCATCAGCTTGCATCCTGTTTACCTTTCGTGTAACACTAACACTATTGTACCTGAAGATCTGACTTTTAAAAAGAGTGGCCTGTTTTTATATCACTGCATTGAAGTGCATTTTAGTTTTAGTACCGCTGTGACGCTTTGCGAGAAAAGAGAGCATTGATGTGGTGAAGTTTTTAATGTGTATTTGGAGTTTTTTTGAAGATCTGTTGTCTACAAATTATAGATAGAAGGTTTATTATTTTGCTATTTTTCGTTAATCTAGTTAAAAGTTCTATTAACGCACTAGTTTCTCACAAAATGTAATAAAATTTCTTTTTATTAACCCCGATGTCTGTCTGTGGCATCGTAGCTCTCACGGATGGACCGATTTGGATGCGGTTTTTTCATTTGAAATCCAGTTTCCTTGCGCTGGTTCTTAGCTATGTTTGGTTAATATCGGTCCAGCAGTATAAGAGTATCAGCTATTTTCCAAAATGATGTAAGGTATTTTTGGTATATGGTTACTCGATTAAGTGCTAGAGGGGTTTTTTAATTTTAGCTTGTTACTACATTATTTATTAAGTTTGTAAAAATTAAGACATGCATTGTACGGTTTGTAGTATGTACTTCATTAAACAAATCGTTTACAGGTGTGTACACATACTTAAATGATGAATAGGTATCAAGGTCACAAAGCTAGGAAGATAATAAATCTTTTAAAAGTAGATCCTAATGAATGAGAAAACTTGCTTGCAGGTATGTTATTATTACTATCATCAGATGACAGGGCATTTCTACTCCCCTATTGGTTTTTGAAAATAACGAATTGTGGAAAGTATTATTTTATTAAATTTAATGACCTATTCATTAGTAAAAATTATTTTTAGTGTCTGACTCTACTGTTTTAAGGACTACACAAATGAAAACTCTTCAGAATCTAAGTATTTTATTGACTATCCTAAATTATTTATTCCGAAATCACTTTCGGTCCCAAATCTCACAAGTGATTCCATGCAAATTAAGGAAAAACTAGCTCGCTCTGCATCACCATCGATCGAATTTAAAGTAATGTCTTCAGAAAATTTGCAAGTTGATATGGATGGTCAAGATTCACAGCTGAATATTTTACAATATGATAGATCGCCATCACTGTATCATACAGATGCAAGAATAGAGCCAGAAAGCCCGTCTATACTTACTTATTCACATTTAGCAACTAATTTTGATCCTCCAGCAACAGTAAATGTTTTAAATGAAAGTGACACTGATGTGTTACAGAGTTCTTCCTCCTCATACATACCTTCGTCATCATCAAGTGATGAGGAGCTTCACAAACAAACAGCTGCAACATCAAACGCTTCTCAAAATGTTTTCTTGGGTGATATTAATAAAGGCAGACAACGTCGTAAAATTTAAAATGTGAATGAATGGAAAAAAAAAAAGAACAAAAGACTCGGAATGGAATTTGAAGGATGGCACAACCGTCTTAATAAGAAGATTCCGAAAAAGCCAACGTTGCATTTATCCTTGTCGTTACTTAAGAGAGAAGCTGCCTTTTATGATGCAAAGCTTAAAACGTATTCAGTTGCATTGTTCAATGAAAAAACGTCGTCTGAATGACGTTCAAAAAGATTTTCAAATCGAAGGAATCATATCGGACTGCATAAGCAATAAAATTAGCGCACTTGATTGTTTGCAGCGTTTATGTACATTAGGTTAATTTAGCTACTACTTTTAATCTATACTTGTATACTAATATTATACAGACGAAAGATTTGTAAATAAGATTTTTTTTTAAATAAATTAATTTAATTACTAGATAACAGTTTTCTTCTTAACTGAACTACGACGAAATAAGAATCCGACCATTTGCGAATTCGAACAAATGCGAATAAATGTTTTACCGTCCAATCGTGAGTAAGAAAGTCAGAATTTGGAATGCTACCGTGTCAAGACATTCAAAATAGATCAACACTTCGAACTGCTAGGCGAGGATCGGAAGAAAAACTGTCAAGTCTTTATTTTTTATTAGATAGCATCCCTAAGTTGCCATCGCATTAAAGAAAAGAGACAACCAAACTTTATTTAAAACCTTCTTATAGGTCTATCGCTGATTTCCTTTTGGTGGATAATGACCACTTTCTTAAAATGACCACTTTCCTAAAATGACCACTTTCCGGAAATGACCACCTTTGATTCCGAAATCGGCTACTTTCCTGAAAGGACCACTTTCTTGAAATTACCACTTTCCTAAAATGCTATGATGGTAAAATGGTATGCTATGTATGCTTGTTTGCCGCTTTTGCTGTATACATAAAAAAAACGACCTATTCCATCTATCCCTACTAACTTACCCCTACTGGTAGGGGGATGCTTGGATTTTTTTCCAAGTATCCGGGACTAGACGTAAAAGGACACCAGACATTGGACATTTTGGGAGACTAGACAATGCCAGCCAGAGCGTACCGATAGGGATAGTTTTCTACTTATCTCCACTAGAAAGATTATTGCATACTAGCTGTTAGACGCGGCTCCGCCCGCGTGGATGTCGGTTATCGCTTAGTGCTGAGCCGACGCTATTGAGCAATAAATTCGCCTCTCTATTCGATCTGTACTCGCCTCTATATTCGGCTTGTTGCTCGACTTAGTCCGTTCTCAAGCTCTAATCCACCTCTGTACTAAATTTCATGAGGATATCTTCAAAAAAATCTTTTATATTTGAGTATTTTGAACAGTGTGGAGGTGTCTGGGGGAGGCCTATGTTCAGCAGTGGACGTCTTCTGGCTGATATGATGATGATGATGATGATGATGAAATAAGGTTATAATGCTTTATATTAAAATTTTCTATGTATTGACATTGCAATGAAATATCATTTACAGAATAAAACCTCTAATAAAGAAGGATAAGCCCTATATTAATAAATAAAAAGATAACTACATTCCTCTGTCAACTGTAACTGTCAGCCACAATTTCTCATCGTATAATTTGATTTTATTTGAGGTGTAATAAATATGAATTTCATTGTTTTTTTAATAATGGATGTTGTGATTATTAAAAACCAAAAAGGACAAGACAGTTTGTTGCATAACGGGTACAGGTATAACATTAGCAAATATAATAAAACATCATCATGTTTGTGGAGGTGTATCAAACGAGGAATATGTAATGCAACCATTACCGTAAACAAAAAGAAGCAAATATTACGCCAAAAGTTACATACTTGCGAAATAGATACAGTCGGAAACGAAATTATGATAAAGTTATACAAGTGTAAAATGGACGTGTGTAGAAATTTTAGGCCCATACAACCTATATTTGAATAACATTTCGAAGATTTAAAACAAGAAGGTAGTGAGTACATTTCAAAAATCCCCACATTTTCCTCCATTAAGTCAAGCCTTTACTAGGCGAGAAAGAAAACTTTTAACACAAACAATATGATCTTCAGAAAATTAGAAGATGTTCAAGTCCCGGATATAAACAAATCCTTTTTAGTTTGTGAAGACGGAGAAAAAGAGAAAATATTAATTTTCGCAACTGCATTGTCCAAAAAAATTATGAAAAACAAACCTTTATTGTATTTCGCCGACGGTACACTTAAATGTGTGCCCTTGCCCTTTAATCAATTACATATAGACATTAGCTCAGATGAAAGAACTACCTCAATAGTACCAGTAATTTATGCATTACTGCCTAATAAGACTCAGGCCATGTACATCCATACGAGGAAGCACAGATAAACAGTGTTCGAAGTGTTTTTAAAGGAGCTTACATTAAAGGATGTTTTAATCATTTTAATAAGGCCGTGTGGAGAAAGGCTAAGGTACTAAAAGCGGGTACTGCAGATGGTAGATACATACCACGAATGTGTGCAGTTTTACCGCTTCTGCCACCAAAGGAACTGGTTGATGCTTGGTCAAGCATTCTAAAAGAGCCACAAGCAGAAAAGGTTCAGCAGTTCTTACACTACTTTAAAAGAGAAAGGAAACCAAAGAAACTGTCACATGTTTTAAGTTGTGCGTATAGTAGACACCGAACAACTAATGCTGTTGAAGGCTGGCATAGACGCCTAAATGCTATCATACCACGTAAACCAAATTTTTACTTTTTTTTACAAAAAAATATAAAGAAAGCAAAACATGCTGATAGCAAAATAAATGATAGTATGTTTCATAAATTAAAAAAAAATAGAAGACAGAGATGTTATGTTTGACAAAAAATTATCTTTACTATATTAAAGTTAGAAAATAAGGAAATTGGATGTTTAACATTTTTAAAGAAAATAATTTTTGTAAGACTACCTTAGGGTTTACTAATAAGCGGAGAGCAATAAAAAAAAAGAAAACCTTATAGAAGATTAGCATTTGCCCGCTGCTTCGCTTCTGTAGCAAATCCTTTTGAAAAGGTTAACGATTTTCTAATTAAAAAGTTAAGTTGTATTGAAATGTAAAGTAAGAATATAATTTGTTTTTTAGTTTAATAAATTTGTGGTTCTAATAAAAATTGACAAACATGATTCATAAATTATTTAGTGTTTTACGGCAAGTAGATAAATATTTTATAAAAGTGGTCATTTCAGAAAAGTAGACATTTTAGGCAAGTAGTCAATTCAGGAAGTAGACATTTTAGGCAAGTAGTCAATTCAGGAAGTAGTCATTTTAGGAAAGTGGTCTTATACGGAAAGTAGTCATTTTAGGAAAGTGGTCTTATACGGAAAGTAGTCATTTTAGGAAAGTGGTCTTATACGGAAAGTGGTCATATTAGGAAAGTGGTCATATTAGGAAAGTGGTCATATTAGGAAAGTGGTCATATTAGGAAAGTGGTCATTATCAACCTAAAGGGCTGATTTGTATAATCATATCAAAAAGTTTTGTGTAGATACTGCAGTTGCCGCAGTCTCTAGATTCACGTTTGTTACTGATAGAAACCTCTCCTTATATGTCTTGAAAACAGATATGTGCGATATTTGCTGCAATCATGCAGTGGGAAACATTGACACATCAGAATATACCGCACAAATCGACAGAAAAAACCGGGCAAGGCGTGAAAAGGACCAGGACAAAGCAAGAGCAGCCAGAGGGGAAATTCTGCCGTGCTTATTATAACCGCCGTATCCAACATTTTTAAGCAAATTGAGTTAGTTACATATTCGGAATCGCCGTATTACTTTCGTCTTTGACAGTTTATAAAAAAATGCTTGTATGATTACATTTTTGATTTGTATAAGCGCAGTAACTAAAAAAAGAATAATTTAAATAATTTCCTTAATATCTCCTTAGTATCAAGGAAACTTTGCTTAAAAGTTAAATGTAACCGTGCGTCGCGCGTCGAGTACGGCTCTTATGGCAAGGTATTCGAAAATAATGCACTACCCCGTTTGTGTTATAGCGCGGTGTTTTGCATTAAAAATGGGGGCAGAGGAAGCGGGGAAGCGGGAGTCGCGCATCGACGATCTTTCATTTCATTCGTTTTCTCCAAAATTACGAGTGTATTTAATATGATTTTTCGTTACCGCTATTTATTTTATTTGGTACTGCACTTTTTAAACATTTTTAATTCAACGGTTTTAGTAAAAAGTTAAGAAAATAATGGTTTTTCTTTGGTGTGGTGGTTGTGTATATGTTTTCTGCAAAATTACGAGTGTATTTAATATGATTTTACATACATATATTCTAGGTCTGAAAATTTAGAAATAAGACGGGGGCGAGGACGCGGACCCCACGCCCGAGGTAGAGGCAGAGGCAGAGGCCAACAACCGTACGTGTCTTTTTATCATTCCTAACAAATTAATAATAATAACACCTTTACATCTCTCACACATGGCCGTCTGATCCTAAACTAGGCAGAGCCTGTACTATGGTAACCAGACTACTCATAAACATACATATAAATTTCTGAATACATACATATTATGGATAAATTACACCCAGACACTGAACAAATGATCATGTTCATCATACAATTATTTGTCATGATGACCTCTAGCTCACCAACCACTAAAATAACAAATTGTAACTATATTTAATATTCTATTTTATTAAAAAAAACGTGTGCGTCTCGGGACCCCCCACAGAAGTGATAACTTAAACTAATGTAAGTTAGTATCACTTCAAAAATATCAATCAATGTTTTACAACTGTATAATTTTTTGCAGTGTCACAAACGAAGACGCCCTCCACCTAATCCGGGTGGAGAGGCAGGCGACTCAACGCCGGATTGCTGCTCTGGCATCAGATGCGCGCCAGGAGCTCATCACGCGTAAGCGTGAAGCTCACCTTGAGCGCATGCTGATGCCAGATGCACCGCCCCGCAAACGACAAACTAAGTTTCTCGAACATCTTAACAATTCACCTTGCCTCTTTTTTTTTAAGTGTAACGTTCCGTCTGCAACTGCAGTAAGTTTTATCTCTAGTGTGGTGATAATTAGCGTATTTTTTTTCAGAAAAACCTCTCCAGTGCGGCAGCCGTGCATTATGCGCCAGGCTGGACCAGCCGAGGCCGTAGCCTCGACGTCCAGCCTGGGGCATTCCTGGCCTGCTGAGGCCGTAGCCTCAACGTCCGGCCTGGGGCGTTCCTAGCCTACTGAGGCCGTAGCCTTAACGTCCGGCCTGGGGCGTTCCTGGCCTGCTGAGGCCGTAGCCTCAACGTCCGGCCTGGGGCGTTCCTGGCCTTCTGAGGCCGTAGTCTCAACGTCCGGCCTGGGGCTTTATGGGGGACCAGTTGAGGTGGAGGCTGATCATTTCACATATTATAAGTTTTGGTTTTCTGTGTCATGGTAAGATTTAAAAAAAATATACTAATACAAGTGTGTTTGTTACAGTCGACGAGGCTGCGCCACATTTAATAATGTCAATGGATAAGTTAGAGGCAAAAAAGAAGATCTTCCAATTAGAAGCTGTTCCAATTCAGAGTTTTTGACGTTTTTTTTTTAGACGTTGCAGCCGAGGAAGTTGACGCCACGTCTTCCTCGCACGTCGCCGGGGGCCCACCCGCAATAGGTAATTATGAATGACTGCTAGTATACAGAAAACTGAATACAGTAATTAAAGACAATACTTAATGTATACTTTCATTCCGTCACACAATAATAATACCCAAACACACACACGCACACACACACATACGCTCACACTACTTCCCTCTTTATATGTTTCTCTTTACTCTACTGGTGTGACCTTAACCATGAAAATATTGTTAACTAGTTTCTAAGCAAACTGGTAAAAAGATTATTATTATATCTTACACACGGCTGTCTCATCCCAAACTAAGCAGAGCCAGTACTACCACACTGACTACTACAAAGACAGTAACCAGACTGCTGATAAATATACTGACTATACATACTTGCTGATACAATCAATCAAATTCTTTTTTTTTTTCATTCCAGGTGTTCTTGACGATGACTACAGATGCGTCATGAGTGAGTGGTTGCAACCGACTGACAGTGACGACGACGACTTGAACGTAGACGATGAGCTCGTCCCGACTTTCTGTGAGCGTAACGCTCAGACTGAACCGGCACAGAATACAGACATGACTGAATTCCAAGCGGAAGTGTTACGTAGGGAAGACGAGACTAACGATGTGGCAATTCGGGAGTTACTGACTGACAACAGTTTCACTTTCGTTTGGAGTAAGAACAGACATACTTTGTCGGAAAACGGGAGACCTTTACAGGTACCTCGGGACCAACATTTGACTTGACTAACCAGACTCAGGAAATTGACGTTTTCGACAAAGTCATTGATAGTGACTTTGTTGACTTGTTGTGTAGGGAGACGAACAGATATGCGGAGCAAAAGATTGCTTTGCTCCGAGAGCAAAACAACCTTACTCCGCATTCCAGATTTCGTCGCTGGACGCCGACTGACAGACACGAAATGGTGAGCTTTTCAGCAATAATTATTCTACAAGGCCTCTACCAGAGGAAGAGGCCTTCTTCACGTACAATGGTTTTGGCACGATGCCATATTTTGCCAAAATCATGTCGTACAATACATTTTTATTGTTAAAATGTTTCCTTCATTTCGTAGACAATGACACTTGCACGGACACGACTAAACTTAGTAAAATCAGACCTGTAATTGACAACTTTAATGACAAGTTTTCCAGTTTATACATGCCTTCTCAAGAGATAGTCATTGACGAATCTCTTCTGAAGTGGAAGGGGAGGTTGAGCTTCGCTCAGAAGATTTCGTCAAAGGCCGCACAAGTCGGAGTTAAGACTTACGAGTTGTGCGAGTCTTCTAGTGGCTATCTCTGGAAGTTTTTTGTATACACTGGAAAAGACAACCCGACGACTACGACTAACATGACTGAGACGAACGAGGGACCAGTCGAGGACGAGATCATTCATGTGACTTCTGACCGTCCGACGAGCGCTACTGCTAGAATAGTGTATGACTTAGTCGAGCCTCTTCTTCACCGCGGGCATACTGCAGTAATGGACAATTTTTATAATAGTCCATTACTACTAAGAAGCCTGAAAAACCGACAGACTGACGTTTACGGGACATTACGACTGAATCGGGAATTCGTTCCTGACTCCCTCAAGACTTTGACTAAGGCAGAATTGCGACAAGGTGAAATTGTGACATCGTATTGTTCCGATTTATCGATTCTGGTATGGCGAGACGCTAACTTAGTTAGCCTGATCTCGACATATCACAATCTCGAAATCGGAGCACAGGACAAATACAACAGACTGCCTTATAAACCTAGCATAGTGCTCGACTATAACAAGTCCATGGGCGGAGTTGACAGGAAAGACCAGTTTTTGTCAGCTCAACCTGTGGAACGAGTACGAAATAGAGTGTGGTATAAGAAACTCTTCCGTCGATTATACAATTCGGCAGTTTTTAACTGCTTTGTGATATTTTCCAGTTTCGACCGGAAAATGTCACATCGTCGGTTCCGAGTTGTTTTGGCGGAAGAATTACTTAAACGACACAAACACATTGACTTGACGACGGAATACCGGATGGTGAACTATAGGTCTAGCGTTACTGGATCAGTTACGACCAATGCCACCTTACCAAGACGGACTTCACGACCTAAGACGCAAGCTAGACCTATAGTGGACAGCAATCACTTCCCCATTCGCACAGGGTCTCCTCACACCTGCTGCGCGGTGTGCACCAAAAAAAAAGTGCTGGCAGTGCGAGGAATGCCAAGTGAACCTTTGCATCGACGGCTGCTTTAAGGCGTGGCACAAGCCTTAGTACCTTTTTACTTGTACTTTTCTTTTTAAATTTCATTTCACCGTATAATTTAATATTTGTTACACATTTACTGTTGTACCATATGGTTTATTGTATTATATTATGGCTTATTGTAAATTGTAAAAAAACATGTTGGAAAAGTGTACTTGGAGTTTCTTGCCTGTTCTCCACAGGTTCTACGTATTGGAACAGGTGACTGACAGAAAATAAAAAAATGTTTTTATTTGTTACTTAATTTTGTTTATTTTTTTTTTCTAATATACACATATACTAGCTTCTCAACTTCTCATATTCATATGAGGTGTTACTCAAGATTTTGAAGTCTTAGAAGAGTTATTAGGAATGTGTTCATTGAAAGGTCAAACCAGAGCAGTTGATATACTCAATGTACTTTTGGATGAGTGTTCAAAAACTGATTTGGACTTATCAAAATTATCGGGCGTTGCGACTGACGGTGCTCCTTCGATGATTTGTGTCAATTCTGGGCTAGTTACTTTGCTGAAAAAGCATCTGCAAGAAAAAAACATAAACGCTGAAGATCTCATGCAGTTTCACTGCATTATACACCAAGAAGCCCTCTGTTCTCAAAAAATTGAATTTCAAAATGTCATGAAAGTGTAAATTTCGATTGTAAATTTCATGAAATCACGAGGACTCAATCACAGGCAATTCAAACAATTCCTTGATGACATCGAAAGCGAATATGGAGATTTACACATTATACAGAAGTAAGGTGGCTAAGTCGTGGATTGACACTGGAACGACTTCTAAATTTAATAGAAGAAATTGGAATATTTCTGGCGGAAAAGCAAAGGGATGTCCCGGAACTTCAAATCCTGATTGGTTGTGTGATTTGGCTTTTTTAGTTGACATTACAAATCATTTGAATGTCTTGAACACACGGCTTCAAGGCAAAAATCAGCTCAGCTCTATGCTCATGTCTGACACTTTTCAGATCGCAATTGAATTCTGGAAATTACAATCATTTTCCGAATTATAAGAAAATGGCTGAAAAATTCAACAAAACTGCGAGTAATTTCAGTTATGTAGAAAAGCTAGATATTTTGATTCAATCTTTTCAAGACAGATTTTCGGCGTTTAAAAAAGTGAAACCTCTGTTGGACATATTCAGCAATCCTTTCACGATTTCAGTTGAAAATGCGCCAGAGTCAATGCAGTTAGAAATTATCGACATTCAAAACGACCAAGATTTACGCAACAAACTCAACGAAGGAGACTTGCTGAACTTTTACCGCTGCATTGATAAAAATACGTACAAAGAGTTGCGCATAAACGCTCTGAAATGTGCCAGCTTATTTGGTTCTACCTATATATGTGAACAAACCTTTTCAATACTAAATAATAATAAAACAAAAAATCGAAACTGCCTAGCAAATGAAACTTTGGAAGCAGTTTTACGTGTTGCTACAAGTAAATTTGAGCCAAATATAAAAAAGATTGTAAGCACACTATGCAGTGCCACGTTTCAAATTAATGAATTCTTTTTCAATTTTAATACATTATTATCAATTCTTTATTGTCTTTAATTACCTATACTTCTGGTGGTCCGCCATTAGTTCATAAGTTGCCCGAGTGGCCCCTAGTCTTAATAAGTCTGTGCATCCCTGATTTAGAGTAATACATATGAGTATTTCGAAATTTTACGTATTGCAATAGTAAAATTAGAAAAATGTGACCTGTCGATAATGGAAGCATTCGAAATATTTGACGACGTAAGATTCATTTTAAACCAGACATCAAACAATACGTTTATCAACAAAATGAAGCAACTTATGGATAGTTCTTAGGGAAATAAGTGAAACATGTAATAAAGAAAATGACTCTAGTATTTACAAATTTGCGCCACTTACTTCTGTAGACGTGGAGAGATCCTTTTCAACCTACAAGTGGATCCTTAATATGAAAAGAAATAGACTAACAAATGATAACCTCGAGAAAATTATTATCGTACACTACAATTCTTTGAATAAACCTAAATTAAGAACTTTTGAACAGTCAGTAGATCCAGACGTAACACCATCATGTTCAACGCAAACAGATACAGAAATGACAGATTTCAGTGACCGAACCATAGTCATAGATAGTGATTAAAGATAGTCACTGGGGTAATCTTTCTTCTTCAATCTTTAGCCACCCAATGCTGAGCATATATATAGGCCTCTTTCAAATCTCTCCACATTTATCTCGCTGCCACTTTAAAAGAGAAATATAAAATGTGCTAGTTTTAAGTTTTTATTTTCTTCATATTAGCTATGTAAGAAGTGCATGTCATGGCTACTTGTAAAGAAAACAACACAATAACTTGAGCAACATTAATTCTTGAATGACAATTATTTATGTATATTGCCCAAAGTGCCCATGTACAACTTTTCTTTCATTTCTCTTCTATGTAGTTTCTGTGTGTACAACATAAAAATATTATGTGATGTAATGAATAAATAAGTTTATATTAATTTATGTTTTCTTATTTACCACACCCCCATTTCTCTTACACCTTACATACTCGAATGGGAAACACCTTAACTTAAAAAGAATTAACTTAAAGTAAACATACATCCGATTAGTTATGCGATCCCGGAATCCCGGGATTTTATTTTAAATAAAAATATACTTAGAAGCCGCTTCCATAATTTGTTATCCAAAAAATAACTTTAGGTAAATATGCATCCGATTATCCGATCTCTTGTTATAAGCCTAACAATGATAGAAGGATTACAACTGCTATGAGTAAAGCTATTGATGAACAAAAAACGACTCGAGGATCTTACAAAAGAACCATAATCGATAGACAAGCTATAAAAGATCATAATATTTACCAAAATTAACTAAATAATTAACATAAAATAATTAAATTAATAGGTACTATTAGAAAAGGACCGAATGGCTTTACTAGAAGTAACCATAAAAACAAAACTTCTCCAAAAGGCACTTCATCTGAAACTATAACAGTATGGATTCCATATGGCATCCACGTTTGTTTCCGTGCTAATACATATTTCCATAATTTAATTAATTTAAAATGAGAATTTTGAAAAGTTATTCCAATTTCTGTATTCTTAATCTGTAGTTATAATGTCGCCTCTTTACAAGAACAAGGTGACATTTCATCAAAAACGATTTTTTTATTATTTGATATTCAAAACCGCGATGTCAAATTTTATTTTCTACAAAAACGCGGCATTTTGAAAAGTGAATATTCGAGGAGTTATGCGAGAAAGAGACAACACGACCGTGACAAATGGCGTTGCCACGTTGTCTCTTTCGGTGTGGTGCTCGACTTTGACAACGCGACGCGGCAGTTAGCCCCACACGCGAGACGAGTGAAGTGCTCCCGCGTTTCTAAAAAAACGTGGCATCACGAGTATACCACGTTTTTAGTGCAAAGGTATGTTTCTAGTTGTTATTAACTTTAATAATGTGATATAGTTATTTAACTCGTTTTTGTTGTAAAACTCGTGTGTACTGAAAATGAGACAATTAATATTGTCACATTATTGATAAAAAAGTCACAAGTTTTCTTCGTGATATATTTGATGGTTACAATGTTGCTGATAAATTGTTTTTAAAAACTATATGTTATTTTATTTATTATCATTATTTTTGAAAACCTTTTAGTTTGGGCCTATAATTATGCTAAAATGTTACATTATACATGCTAGAATAAAATAACTTCTACGAATTTGTTTTTCATATGAAATCACGATCTAGGAAGTTAGTTCAATTAGCTATAGATGTCAAGAATAATTTAAGCGTACAATTAACTGATTCAAAATCTCAGATGGTTATTACAACGCAAGACGAGAATGAAAATGCTAAACACTCAAACTTGCAGAGATCAACAGAAGGTATTTTTTTACTTGTACTAATATTATTTGTTCTATTTATGTTCCTATAAGTACATTATTTCAATCATCTTTGTAGACAAAGACACCGCAGTAGATTCCATCCGACCTCGTAGTAATTCAACTAGTAGCAGCAGTTCCTCAAGTTCAGACAGTTCTTCGAGTTCTAGTAGTTCTTCAAACAGTGGTCTATCTATGTATCAAGGTAAGCTAGTTTAAATGTAGAGTGAATTTTGTGAAACATCTACATTTCAAGAAATTGATTGCTTTAATAACGTTTCAGACAGCGACGACTCAGTAAAGGATCCTAATTATGAAGTCCAACAAACAAAACGTGCTGAATGCTCTTCTGATACTGACGTGGAACAAGATGTCACTACCAACTGTAACAACATTTTGGATGATCAAAATTTGGTAACACCTAATATAGTATCAATAAACGCGGAAAATTATGAAGAACCACACTCATCTACTAATGAACCTGCTATGGAGTTCAATGATCTCGGTGTGACAGAGAATAGCGACTATTCAGCGATTGAAAACGTAAGTAACGAAAATGCTGCAAGTCCAGCAGTGTATAATTCTAGTCCAACTAAAATTGGTAAAAAGAGAAGATTAAATGAAGCAAACTGGAAAGTCATTGTAGCTAAACGACTGAGAAATAGTGGGAAACCTTGTCAATCTACCAAATCAAAAAAAAACATACCAGGTCGTGAATTGAAACCTTCTTGTTAAGACAAATGTAAATTTAAATGTGGCTCTAAATTTACAGAGGAGCAAAGACAGACCATTTTAAATGATTACTGGAGTCTGGGTGCAATAGAGAAACAATGGACATCCCAAAACAACGTTACGTTAAAGTTGATTCCGATGGAAATGTTGCAACTATTCGAAACAACAACAACGCTTTTTTTGTAACTATTTCGGGTAAAAAAACAAGAGTTTGTAAATTGTTCTTCAAAAACACTTTGGGGATTAATAATCGACCTATAGAAACAGCTTTGAAAAAAAAAAATAGTAACACTAATATTTCTTCCATGAAAGATAACCGAGGTACTCATTCAAACCATTGTAAAGTGGACAACGACATTAAAAATGGTATCAAATTGTTTATTGAGTCTATACCGAATTGGATTGGATCTATACTGGATTGAGTCGCACTACATCCGGGGTAACTCAAAACGACAATACATTGATGGTAGCAAAGCTGTCACAAATCTTCATAGAGATTATGTGGATAAATGCAAATCTCAAAATGTCCCCTATGGAACCTACATTACTTTTATCGTATTTTCACACAAGATTTTAATATTTCGTTTTTCACTCCTAAAAAGGATTTGTGCGATGTATGCGAAGCCTATAAAAACATTCCAAATGAAGACAAAGAATCTAAGAAACAAGATTATGAACTACATATTAAAGAAAAGAATTTGTCTCGTATTGAAAAAGAAAAAGATAAGAAGAACAAAATTATTTTAATAGCGGTCTATGACCTTCAAGCCGTTTTCCAATGCTCCAAAGGAGACGTCTCAGTTTTTTACTACAAGTCCAAACTGAATGTACTTAATTTAACAATCTATAACTTACATAATAATTCAGTTGAGAGTTATATATGGGATGAGTCTAACGCCAAGAGAGGTGTAAATGAAATTGGTAGCTGTGTTTACAAATACCTCGAGAAAATTTCCGCAACGGCTGAAGACCTCGATGTTGTCTTTTATTCAGATAATTGTGCTGGACAGCAAAAAAAGAAATTTATGATCTCAATATACACTTATGCGATCAAAACTCTGCCAAATCTCAAATCGATCACACACAAATATCTCATTAAAGGACATACGCGGAACGAGGGTGATTCAGCTCACTCTCAAATCGAGAGAGAAGTTAAAAGGCAACTTAGATCAGAACTAATGTATACACCTGACGCATTCATTGGGGCTATAAAGGCAGCACGAAAAAAAAGCAAACCATTTAATGTTAATGAAATATGCTTTGATGATTTTTTTGATTGGAAAAATATATGCGCTCAAATGAACTTTGCAATAACGAAAGATGAAGACAAGAATACTGTAAAACTGGCTGGACTAAAGATGATAAAATTTGAAAGGTCTGATCCCGATGCCATATTTTTCAAAGAATCATACGCTGATGAATAATTCAAGAAAGCTATAGTGGTGGAGAAAAAGAGAAATCATAATAGCCAAAGCATTAATTTACATTTGCAAAAATTAAAAGCTGATCTCATTGATTTGGTCAATAAAAACCTCATTCCTAGATACCACAAGCCATTTTACCATTCATTGTATTAAGACTGATTATCTAAGTATAAAGATTTTTTAACAGTATTTTTTTGAGAAATATTATTATTAATAGTGTTTATATTAGAGTTAAGAGAATTTGTGATTCTATGTTTATGAAGGTCGATAGCAATGTTCCTATTTTGAATGTCTAATAATATAAAACTCGTTGCCATAATATTGTTAGAAGTCATTTAATAGATAAGTAAAGTAGAATGTTTGATATTTTATTGTGTGGAAGTAAAGTTTTAGTTATCTTATAATTTTAAGTAAAGCGAGTACTTAGTACTATGTGATTCATTGTGATCTCTTGTTGATTATTGTGCCTTAAACTAATTTCAGGGTGTAAGTAAGCCATTGTTTTTGTAAATTTGTGTTTTTAAAATACAATATCTTTATTATGACAGTGTGTTTTATTAAACTTATCACACAGCCTTACACATACATTTAACACTTTCAATGTGATATATCAGTATGTTACAAGCATTTTGTGACATATTTTCATAAAAACGTGACATGTGTTTCTATGTTTTTTAAACCAGTTTTTTACTTATTTCATAATGAACTTTGGTTTCTTCATTTTATTTTTAGAAAGAACATAATAACTGCAACAATTGAATTGTTTTGCTACAGTAAAATTATCAATATTTTAGAATTTATGAACACTTAAATATTTGAAATTGCTCTCCTGTAAAGTTGTGGTTTTAAAAATACCACGTTATTCTTGTAAAGAGGCGATGTGTATGGTTCAATTTCTTGAAAATGTCTATATAGTTACCAGATTCACTCTATGAGCCTATTCAATTTAAACTTCATTATTACAAAAATAATATTAATTTTACGAAGTGAGACTATCTTACAACTTTGCCGCACTGACCGAAACTTAAATCTTTAATCAAAGCTGATTTGCTAATATAGGCGCCATGTTTAACCATGCAGCACCTATATAAATTACTCTGTGGCTTCTACTTCGCATTTCGCAAACTACTAACCTAATCCAGATCCAGAAAATGTCTAGAAGCATAGTGTGACCACTTATATTTTTGAGAATTCTTCCGTATGTGTGGAAACTCGAGTTGCCAAACCCAAAAAATATTTTATGCTATAAAACTAATAAAAAAGTATAATAAATTTATTATACTAAAAGTATACTAACATTTATGAAAGATTCTAAAAAAAAAACACGTAAAAGTAGACAAAAAACGATAAACATTAACTTAAATGTGTATATTTTTAGGTAAAATAAAAGAAACAGTATTTAGTGCTGCATGTTTTATACGAATGTTTATTTAATTAAATAACATTTAATAATTTATTTGTTAAAAATATTTGTAAAACCGCTTTTTAGCGATGCTTTAAATACTTGTTGAATGTATAAAAAATATATAATTACTCGTGATTAATTGAAGCTCTACTAATACTGGAGACCACACGGCGAACATTTTAATGAAATCGGTTTGAATGACCGCAAGTAACAATTTATTGGAACCGCATCTCTTTCTTACAATACTCTTGCTCTTTTAAACTTACGAAATACGACTACAGTGACCATCCATAAATATCGTTTATCTGGAAATAACTAATGTAACATATTCATTTTTATGTCATTGTAACTACCTTTTGAAATACAAATATTGATATTGTGAAATTATAAAATATTGGGCATATAATAATAATATTTATTGTCTCAAAACATTTTAGAGTTTACACAAATTTTCTTAAGCACTAGTAGTTTTATATCTGTTAGTATTAATTGTTGTGGCTTCTGGTACTGAGCTAGACTGATAGCCTGTATTTTAGTACACGTCCGACTACCCACGATGAATACACAGTAAATAAATTTACAATATTTCTATATCGTTCATTTATGTATTGCATTTATTTTTAGATACCCTGTGTACTTCATGAGAAGAAAACAGTAGTGCCTTTCAAAGGATCGTTTTATTAAAAAAGCAAAAAGATGTTTATAGCATTTGGATGAAGAAACTGCAGGCTATGGTTATAAAACAATTTATTCTTCCACTCTCACTTCCACTCTGATCACTGTTATTCTATAAACCAGTCCGTTGTGTAGTAAACCATTCTAAACAAGTATTTACAATCATCCAATATACCGATAAGATTTTCAGAAGAGTTTCTATTGTAGAACAATGGACCGTAAAATATATTTAATATAAAATAATTAATATGGTTCAATAACATTTTGCAAGTAAATTGAAAAACATTTAACATATTGTTAACGATAGCATAATGTTGTACAGATTTGCATGAATCTAAAATAGTTGAATTGATTGAGCATTCACACTTAAGTATGTGTACAAGTGTGAATGCAAGTTGTACTAACCTATATTTTTTGTGTTTATTGCTTACGTTATGTTTTATGTGATAGGGGTAAACAAGCAGATGGGTTGGTAAGTGATTGAAATGAACACCAATAGCGGTAGGAACTTTCTTAATGTAAAAGAAGGAGGACAATGATGATTACTTATAGCTGCTTAATTGAAATACAGAAAGTGTGGCAATTTTGTAATAAAAGTTGAGTTTTGTAAATTTGGTAATTAAATTTTAGTTTGAGTAGTAAGTCGTAAAAACGTAACAGAGAGAGTTACTTCCACATTTATAATATTAGTATAGATTATTACTTAATTATGAATGGTTATAATTATTTTATTTATGAATGTTAAATATGGCAACATTTATATTTTAATATTAAGATATAGTAACTGTGCGTTCCGGTAGAAGCCTATGTACTTGAAGTTACATGTGTTGCTTTGCGTCGATATTAAAAAGATACTCCATAAAATATTCTCTGCCTTTATTTTTGCTCCCTTCCAGTGCTGAAATTAACCTGCTAAAAATGAAGCTCACTAAACCGTTTTTCATGTATAAAGATAATAAAATTGACCTACTTTACTTTCAGGAATGTTCTTTGGTACCAAAAAAAAATTTGGACACCCACTATGAAAAGGATAGAATTCCAATCTCAATTTTCAAGGTCAAACTTTTCGACTCTCAATAAATGTTTACTGTTTAGTCTCCAGTGTTAGTAGAACTTCTATGTTTATGAGCTATAATGCAACGGACAGAGATAGATACACACGTTAAACTTATAAAACCTCTTTTTTTTTGGTCGAGGGTTAAAAAATAGCTTGGATGGTGAGACAATGATACATCAATGAAAATGGACACAAGTTTTTTTTTTATTTTGGAATTGTTCACCTGATGGTAAGTCACACAGGAGTCACAAGTGCGTTCCCGTTCTTTGAAGTGGAGGTGCGCTCTTTTCTTGAAGGGTTGAAAGTCGCATCGGTCTGGAAGTACGGCAGGCCACAATTTATTAAACAGATTAGTTAAATGAGGCAAAAAGTTTGTTGAAAACCGCACAATGGTGCCAATTATACAATGGATGAGAGTTGTGGTGGTTTTTTAAGTACCGAAGCAGCTGGCAATTGATATAGGGTTCCATTATCTTGGAGAATAAGGAGATTATGGCTATAGGTCTATCCTTGGACGGATCCAAGTGGTCACCATTTTTACGGATAAGGTGCACTAAAGCTGTCTTCCTTAATAATTTGAGGAAGATGCGTAGAGAGGAGAGCCGATAAACCGGTATTAATTCTGGAACACACTTCATTAGCACGATGTGAGAGAGAGAGAGAGAGAGAAAGATTGTCAGCTGATGCCCTTTCAGGGTATCAGCTAACAATCTTTCAACCGGGATACAGCCAGCTGACATTTTTATTTATTCACAATAGCATATAAACTGTCATCTGATAAATTTTCAATTAAGAGGAAATCACTGAACGTATAAGTATATATTTATTTCATGTTCCTGTGAGCAGCTGACGTATAATCCAACACTCTATAGTCAGCTGACTTTTCTTTTTCTTCAAGATATTGGGTTAGCTTTAATTTGATGCAATTATCAATCGGGAGGAAATGACTAGACATTATTTTTTTTTCTACGTGCGCGGGAGGCTGCTGCATCTCAAAACCCCGACGGAAGCAGCTGACGTTCACGAGGCTTCATGAAACAACTCTCTGAAGCATTTTACGAATTATCGCCCGAGAGGAAATGACTGACGAAATTTGTACCCGGCTCGATGACCATAATACCATAAGTGGAAGCACATAGCTTCCCATATCTGAAATTTGTGTAGGCTTTGATATCAGTTGTGTCGAGCCATATGTCAGATCAATATGTATGGTCAATTTTGATGTAGCCATACCATTTGACGTGTGCATGGACGTTAAAGTAGCCAAGGATAACGATCTCTGCGAATGGGATCTGCTACAGCACAGTCTGTAAGCATTTGGACGTGGTCGATGAGCTGGTCAGTTTCGGAATCACCGTTTTGGGACCTGTAGAGGCATGCATAGACGCGATGATGCTCATCGCTGTCAATACGAAGCCACAAGATTGATTGAGTGTACGATCTAACGTACACGCAACGTATACGTTAGATCGTACACTCAATCAATCATGTGGCGTTCGTACGCACGTAACGTACGAACAAACCGAGTGTTCCCAATTGTACCCAAGGTACAATTAGGTACGTAAACTTAAGGTACAATTGGGAACACTCGGTCAGGTTGAAAGTTTAGCGACTCATTAGGTTTCTTTAACAAGTTTTGCGACATCAACATAAGCAAAGAAAGACATTGAATGCAGTGAACCGTTTACTAACGATATTTGGGAAGAATATAAATAATTACTAATTCTATTTCTACAATTCAGCAATGCTACTTCAATTTCAGTATCTACCATATACCTACCTTGTCTTGTACAAAAAGCGAGATTCCATTAATCCTTGCAAATGTAATGCATATGTGTTAGAAGTGAAACTCTTAATTATCTACAAAGCGCACATGTGCGTTATCGTATTTTATCACTTTGTATGCTTACACGTACCTACGTCTAAGTTAGCTATTTATGTATACTCCACTTCCTGTCCGGCGCGGTTTAATGAGTATCTCCCAAAGTAACAAGATGTAACTGTGCCTCTAATTATGTGCATTAAAATAACTAAGTCACAACAACAGATTGAAAAAAAGGACCTGTAAGGAATTTTGGCAGTTCTACCTAAACGTTAGAAAAACTACCATTCTCATCATATTTGAAACTTGTTTATAATCTATGGATGTACCACTACCAAATATTTTTTGTATAAGTTTGATCACTCTTTTAATAAAAAAAATATTTCATAATCATTTTATAATTTTATTTACAGTACCTATGTCAAAAAATTTACTCAACTTTATAGAGTCCAATATATATATATTAACTTTTTTTCGATACTCGATACTTGAATTAAGAAAATATCAAAGTAAAAATGTAATCAATTTGGATATTCTCAGAACCGAAACTATTTTCGCCGGAACGCATTTTTAATTTCATTGTGGATTATATACACAAGTGTTTGTATACTGTTTGGGTTATATATAGTATAAGCTTAGATTATATAGTATAAGTATAACTTATACTACATAAGGGATTGTCCCTTAGATTATATATAGGTCCTATATATAATCTAAGGGATTGTCCATTAACCACGAGGAGTCCGACGAGTCCACGAGGAACCATGAGGCTTGAAAGGGAAGGGGGTTCGGAAAAAATCACGAAATATCACAAGGGGAGGGGGGTGTAGTGAAATACCACATGTATTTATTTTTTCGTAGAACACGCTATTATATTTGTATTTAAATATAATAATCTAAAAAAAAAAATATATTTTTAACTAAAAAGATGCACGTAATTTTGGCTATGGGCGGGGCACTAACCCTACGTGGTGAGGTTTTAGAGTGTACGTGTTTTAGTGTGTTTCATTAGCATACAACCTCACCAGGTATCGCCAGGAGTGAGGGGGGGGGGTTAAAAGTTGCTCAAAAAACAACACGTCATTAATGGACAACCCTTAATCAAAATTGAAAATGCGTCAATTCGTATAACCTAATTACAATAAAAGATAACATTTCTTTAAGCTTAATATATTTTGTTAACTCTTTTTTACATTTTTTGTTTTAATTTTATTTTAAAGAAGTGTCTCGCGAATAAATCAGTGCCAAGCCTAGAGACAGCAGGTGTGGTGGGTTTGATAGATCAGTATCTCTAATAGATCATCTGCGTAAGCTGCTTGGCACACCGCTTCATCCCCTTGAAATGGAGATAAGTCAAAGTAGGTAGTCTTCATTCCTAAACCCTGCAAAGGAGATTACATACAACCGAAATCACTCAGACCCATCAGTCTCACATCATTCTTACGTGAAGTGCTTAAGAGACTAATAGACAGGCAAATCAGGAGCATTGCACTAGTCAGCTACCACCTGAACCCCAACTAAAATGCTTACTCGATGTGTAAATCAACAGAATTTGCCGTGCCGTGCGAGTCGTTTCATACATAGAGTAATCCAAAATGCAAAATATCAACCCTTGGAACCTTCATAGACATCGAAGGTGCCTGTGAGAAAACTAGCTTCACCAGCATAAGCCAGGCTCTATCAAGACGTGGAGTCGACTCCACAATTGCTGGGTGGATCGACAGCATGCTTAGATACAGAGCTATACAATTTACTGTGAACAACAACGAGAGGGATAGTGGCCAGAGGAAATCCGCAAGGCGGACATTATACATCTGTATGAACATCCGCATTGAGAATTGCGGATGCGGATGCAATGTCAAATTCGATGCGGAAGCTCCGGGATTACGGATGCGAATATCCGCAAACATCCCTCATTTCCCTTCGTTCGTAAGGATAATATGCCATGCCTAATTGTAATGCCCATAATTCACTTTTAAGTTTTTAATAATTTTTTGTCACAAAATATCTTACTATGGCTTACTATGTGTAAGAGGTAAGCATATAGACTACTGCAGACTTTTGTTTAGACATAATGGACCAATATTTTTGTAGAACATTCTATTTACATTATCACTAACCATTACGCTAGCGCACGCAGACAAAGCAGTTCATAAACGCTTTTTGTTCTGACATACTTTACAAAAGACAATATTCAAGGCTTAAAAGTGTGAATCTGGCTGTCATACTTACATAAAATAATTTTATTACCTATTACCAATTATCTAGATACTATAATAAAATAAAGCAATTTTTGTTTGATTGTTGCGGATCTCTTTGACAAATAGTCAGATTTGAATAATTGTTTTTGTATTGGATAGAGTATTCACTGAGGAAGGTTATAGGCTATGTAACATCACGCTACGACCGTTAGGAGCTTAGCAGTGACCATAAACGCGGGTTGAACTGCGAATAACAACTAGTTGAAAATAATATTTTTAAAGATATTAAGGATAAATATAAATAAAACAAAAGTTATATAATTTATCCATAAAGGCCTATATTTATTCATTTATTTATATTTGTTGACATTCTCTTTATGCCCGCATTGCAGTCAATATTCCCAAGTGACGTCCGCCTTGTTTCCCTGCCAAGCTTTCAGCCATGTGACTATGACATATAAGAAATATAACTGGATTTGTGATTTCTCAACTTGAAGTTGAAGTAAATAAAATGTTCATCTTAACGTTTTGTCTAAATTAATACTAGATAAATAACATTGCCTTGTCATATACATATAATGATATGAGATTTACATTTGATAGCCCTTGCTTAACATACCGAAGTATGGCGTGACCTCGTACACCTAATTTCCAGTATCAACTATACTGCGTTTCAAGTAACACAAAATAAATTAATTTTATTACATATACGATATATATTTTATTCATTATTGGGTTATGAACGCAGGCATGTTTTATGAAAAAATCACATTATTTCCAGATATATTTCAACAGTTGTATGTACACATTTATTTTGAATACAAAATTAAAGCCCTTCCACACCTTGCCAAACTTAAAAAATAACTCCTGTCAGAAAATGTTAAAAGTACCAATCTATTTGTGACTATATTTATATCTTAACAATATAAATATAGTCACAAATAGATTGTTAATAAGAATTTTTAAATACAGGAAATTCAATACTGGTAATGTAGAATTTAAAACCATTTTTTTATGTAATCTATTGTCTTCTTATCGTTTTATTACCAATATTATATTCAGAACAAAATATTTTATTAAATATGTAATATGAACAGACGAACTGACATTTGTGCATCAAATTAGGTATAAGGATGTAGATACTATTGTGAAAAGTACGTTTATATGACAAAATAAAAATCATCGCATCGGCACTCAAACATTTCAGAGCATGTTGACCCCTAAATAAATTACCGATAGGTTCAATTTTGTATGCAATTACAAAAATAACCGCCTTAGACCGCGATCGCGGTACTTGTTCTTTAATTAATTTTTTTTATATTTATAACCGACTTCAAAATAAGAAGGAAGATTACTAATCCTGATTTTTTTCTAGTTATGTTACTTTATATTGGTAATTTGTAATTCATTTCAAAATGTTGGTCCCATATGTAATTGAAGTCGGTTGCTGGATTAGTGTCACAATATTGATCTAATTGTTATTACAGTCAAAATTACTGAGGAATCCTTTGAGTTAAAATTAATACAATTTAATATTATACATACTTTCATTTACATAATTAGTAAATTTTGCTTGTTATTCTTCCATTGTACATTAAATAGTCGCAATGTAATAAAAACACACGAAATAATGAAAACAAAGGTAAAAGCCATTGAAATATTCCATTATTAAATATGCTATTGGTTATTGGAATTGCCATAAAAATCGTGATGTCTCCCTATCCAGAGTCTCTGGATACCGGTGGAGTAAATGTTGAGGATCTCTGCATTATTAAGATACAACTGCCATCGCTACGTGGCACTCTTTGTTTTTATTCTTCCGTGAGTTAATATTAAAAAACTTCATATGTCAGCAACAATCAATGATCCAATCTAAAGATTTGAATTATGTGCTAATATGAGAACTATTATAAAATTTACATGATAACAAAAATGTTATGTTGAAGTTTGGGATCAGAATGATTATCGATTAGATGATTAAATGTACTCACATAGGATTTTTATATTCAACAGAATTATCTTTGAATATCTTGGTATATTTTTTGACCAGTCATTGTATAGACTTTTGTTCCATGACAGGTCAAAATATATACTGGACCTGGATAGTTTTATGTAGCCATTTAATAGCATATATTGTTCAAAAATGTTACCTTTCTGCAGTTCTTCTACATATAAAGTTGAAATACTCCTAATTTGACATTCCTGTCTGTGCGTTGCTTAAAAAATGTGTACAAAGAATGATTCTCACGTATTAGTATACAGGGTGTATTTGATAAAGGAAGACTTAAATCATTGAAAGGGCATGACTCTAGCATGCAGTTACAAAAAAAATATCGAAGTTAGATTTTATCGATTATCTGAGAAATTAAATGAAAAATTCCAAAACAAATAAATATGTACCATTTAAAATCTTTAACTTTACACATTCCACCTGCTTAAATGAGAAACGAAGGCAAAAAATATTAGATATTCAAACCGTCATAACTAGTAACCGCATAGTTTTTTAAAATAAATTCTTATTGTAACTATGCAGCTAGAGTCATGCCCTTTCGGTGATTCAAGTAAGTGTTCCTTTTCCAAATACACCCTGTATATAAGATAAACTTTTCAAATAGTATCTGGTCTGTATTGATTGGCCCAATTGGCAAGATCGAAATGATTAATTTTGCTAATGGTAAGACATGTTTAAAATAATACACTAAATATTAAAGCGACAGGCGTGGTCGGGCTTTTTAAGACACTGTACAACAATATTTATTACAGTAGACATATTTGTCAGAAACGTTGGTACATTTTTATGAACACTGTTCCGCTCATAAAAGTCGTAGCGTGATGTTAAATAGCCTATAACCTTCCTCAGTAATAGGGCCATCAACCGCAACAATTTTATTTTAAATTGGACTGGTAGTTTTAGAGATAAGCAAATACATACAAAAAACAAACTATTTAGTTTTATAAATTAATGTACCAAAGGTTTTAACAAATGATGTCTATTGTTACATTGTTCATAATCTCAGCGAGATTCGCTAAAAACATAATAATCTGGCAATTACAATATAGAATCGCATCTTGCTCACAGCTTCCTTTTCATCTAAAGGTTATCCCACGCAAGTTTCACACAATCTTCGCATCTTCAATTCCCTCAGTGCCCTATGCGTAAGTGGTTGATGGTGGTTTGCCTATCACGTGGGGTGGGACCAGGGGCGCAACAACCCTCAAAAAGTAGTTGTCCAAAATATTTTTTATGAGGACTAAAAAAAAAGGGTCATCAACTTCTTTGGACACCCTGGACACCCTGGACTGGACTGTTGTTGCACCACTGGGTGGGATCAAATTATAGTCGGCAAAGTGTGGGTGTTTAATACGTCTCTGCCTACGTCTTCGAGGGTACAGGCGTGAGTGTATGTATACAGGGTGTATTTGAAAAGGAGCACTTATTTAAGTCACTCTGACACCACTGAAAGAACATGACTCGAGCATGTAGTTCCAATAACAATAACAATAAAAAAAAAACTATCTGTTTACAAGTTATGACCGTTTGAATTTCCAGGTATTTTTACCTCCGCTTCTCATAAAAGTAGGTGGAATGTGTAAAGTTAAAGATTTAAAATGGTACATATTTTTATATTTTGGAATTTATCATTTAATTTCTCAGAAAATCCATAACAACTAAATTAGAAAATTTTCCAGTTAGTTTTTATGCATTTTCTCAATAACTAAAAAAACAAAAAAGTATGATTTAAAATCTTTAACTCTACACAGTCCACCTACTTTTATGAAAAACGGAGGCAAAATATCTGAAAATTCAAACGGTCATAACTTGTAAACGGATAGTTTTTTTTATAATTTTTTTTTATTGTAACTGCATGCTAGAGACATGTTCTTTCAGTGGTTTAAATAAGTGCTCCTCTTTCAAATACATTTGCATAAATTAGTAAATTTAATAAATATCTGTCACGCGAGATTGGTGAGATTATTTTGTACATTCTTTGTCTCTTAACGGCAGTTAAAAAAAATTCAATCTAACTGTATCCTTTAGATTGAAAATATTGCAAATTCGTTATTAATCTCTACTCATGAAGAGGCGATAGCGTAATGGGTAATTAAGACTTGCAATAAATTGATAATAATAATAATTCCACACATCTCACACACGTCCGTCTGATCCCAAGCTAGCAGAGCCTGTACTATGGTAACCAGACTGCTGATAGACATACTAGCAGCGCCCCGCGGTTTCACCCGCGTGAGTCCCAAATACGTGGGAATATCGGGATAAAAAGTAGCCTATGCGTTAATCTAAGTCTCCAGCTATCTAAATACCAAGTTTCATCGCAATCGGTTCAGTAGTTTTGGCGTGAAAGAGTACCAAACATCCATCCATCCATCCAAACTTTCACATTTATAATATTAAATAGTGGAATTATTCATAAATTACACCCAGAAAAATAACATTACTTATCCTGGGTGGGAATCGAGTCTCTGGCTCATCAGTCAGGATGACAAACCACTCAACCAGTACAGTACCGACTTAAACCGACTCCTAACTCCCATTTAGCTTAACTGGAGGGGTTCACAAGAATATTAGTAATGTGTTACCTATTGTACTAGTACTTACAATTTGAGGAGGGGAGAGTGTTGCGCCTCCTGGCTTTTGTATGCTTAAGTAATATTTAGATTATAGAAGTAATGTTTAAGTTACATTTTTATATTGCACCTCGCGACCTACAAATTAAAAATGTGCCGCCCACCTTGGCCAAAAGCCATGATTCTGTCATCAATGTGTAAGAAGAGACAAACATTAGGCGCCCATTACACGGTAGCTTTTGCTGTCAGTTTTGCCACAATCAAAATGGTGATCGGCGAATAACCTATTGTCGAGACGGTTGCATGATGAGATTTTAATGTCGATATTATTTTTAGTTTGAAGTTTTCATGAGCGTCTAATGGACGCCTAACAGTAGGCAAAGATATACAATACACAATTTTTAAAGGCTTATGTGGATATAATATATTTTTTAATAAAATTAAGTTAACAAACAAACATAGCCTTAATAATGATAATCAAGAACCCGCGCGGTCAAGTGTGAAACTATTGACATTCTAAATTAATTAATTTCTATTAACATTTGAAAATAGCGTTAAACAGCGGCCATATTGATGTTTTTCAAAAACCTATAGCCAGTGACTCACTCACTTCCATAATAAGTATTCTAACAAAAGCCCATAGATGCAAATCTGTGCAGGTATTTAGAAGTTAATAGCTGCGCCTCGCGGTTTCACCCGCGTAAGTTCCGATCCCGGAGGAATATCGGGATAAAAAGTAGCCTATATGTTAATCCAGGTCTCCAGCTATCTACATACTAAGTTTCATCGCAATCATTTCAGTAGTTTTGGCATGAAAGAGTAACTAACAAACATCCATCCATCCAAACCTTCCCATTTATAATATTAGTGAGATATCCCTTCCCTTCCATTATCAACCTTTCCTCTCTATATTCTATATTTTCCCATCTCCAATTCCCAAAGTGCCCGGTTAACGGCAATAGGCTCGCCTCTTATTACGTGAGTGGGACTCAAATTATAGTTGGCAAATATATGGACGCTGATTAGCAATACAGTGTCAAGCCACACATACTTTATTTAGAGAAAATGGCGTTTTAAGATGTCATACCAATTCCTAATCAATTTGTTTGAAAAATATCTAAGAATCTACCTAAAAGGTGAATAGATATTTTCTCTAAATAAAATATGTGTGGCTTGACACTGTATTGCCTAGCAGCGTCCATATAGTGTTTGGTACGCCTCTGTCTATACCTTACGGGAATACAGCCTATATATATGTATGTTACATCACATGTTTTGCTATATACAAGGTGTGATCATAATTTATGGTCATAGACCCCATGAATAACTTAAACCTATTATCAATACAAATAAATAAAATTAAAGTGTCTGTTTCTAATGTCAAGTATTATTTTAAGTTCGTGAAGTTATTTGCACAATACCTATGCCTAAAAATCAGTTTTTAATATTTTTGTCTGTCTGTCTGTTTTTTAAGCTAGATAGCACTGGCAGATAGCTGGTGTATAAGGAGTAACTTTGGTTATTTTAATTTTGTAAAAAGATTAGGGTTCCGCTCAAAATATACAAATATGTACACGCGAGTGAAGCCGCGCGGGAACTCTAGCAGTTCTTGTATAATGTTAAAAGCTCCGAAAATCAGCGAGCATTTTGCGCAGTGCGCTTGTCCTTAAGAACGATTAAAAGTTCTGTTCTCCAGCGGGTTAATATATAAAGCCCGTATCTAAACGATCGAACTTTTTGTATAACATTAAAGTGGCAAACAAATATGTGGTCTGCGTGATTGTAAACAATCAGTTTAATGCATCTATCACACGGTAGGTTTTAATGGCAGTTTTACCACAGTCAAGACTGTGACTGAAGGTGCATGATACCACTTGCCCAAAATCTGGATATTTTAATTTTTACATCATGCAACTATCAGTCATTACTTTTGGAATTGATTGACCCGTGTGAGATGTGTCAAGTTATTATTATTGTCCGGTACTTTTCGGTCTTGTCGGTGTTTACAGCCACCAAAAGAGATGTCTCTCTGACATAATTACATAAATCATCTGCTATAGACGTAAAGGCCGTCATCATGAATATGTTAGAATGACTGATCTGTAATGAGAAATAAATAATAATTATATTCTGTGACATATTACCCAAGCTAGTCATAGCTTGGACTGTGCGCTCTAGAACACGGATACATACTGTGATATCCTTTTTTTGTTTGACGTGGCAATCGAATGCAGTACCTAAACAACAGAAAACTCAAACAATTCTGTCAGAAAGGATAAATGTTATTCCTAAATTTCGATATTCGCGGTATTGATAGTTGAACGTCCTTTCGCTAGAAAGAATACTGTACATTTGACGGTTGATTATTCTAACTAATAAATACGAAAGTTTGTTTGTCACGCTTTCAAGCCTTAACTACTCAACCGATCAACGTGAAACTTTTATTTTTAAATAAAGGCTGGTTCCGAGGGCAGCCGTGGAAAAGAGTTAGTAGAAACACGGACATGTGGGATAACCTTCCGGAAGCTGTAGCTGTAGATGTGTGGCTGCGGTTCGCTAGTCAGCTAGCTAGTCGGCTAGTGTTGGTTTGGGGGGTGATGGTGGGGAGCGGGTCAGTGTGGCTGGGGCGGAGTCTTGGCCTGGTCGGGAGGGGGGGGCGCGGGCCAGTCACCCGCCTCGCCCTCGTACTGCGTGTTTTCCAGCCGCGTGATGAGCCTCTCGTCTTCGTCGCCGAACTCCCCGCCCATCAGGGACGGCTCGCCTACCACCATCACGTCCTGTAACACAACACACCACGTTAAGCACTATACATTATACAGGTTGTAAGAAACACTGTACCGAATATTAAAATAGTGTATTCAGTATTCAGACCACCCAAGTAAATACCCCATACGGCCAAAAACTGCAATGTAATCAATTAAGCAACATTTATGCAATCATCTGCTTCGACGGCGCCGTACGTTGTTCCATTGACCGTACCGCACAAAAAGAATACCGCGTACATTGCCTAGCGCCAAATGAAACTAATGACTATAAGTCCTTTTTCTCGCATTTTTATGATGAACTGACTTTTGTATTGTGATAAGTATAAACAGAAAGACGTTTTTCTCAGTTTTTCGCGTAGCTCAAACCTTACACACTGTATAAGTTCCAGGGCTCGCGCTTGCTCGCCAGGCGGTAAGTGTTGCATTGTCAGTTACACCCTGTATATATAAGGTGTGTGTGCGTACCTGCGAGGCGAGGCTGAAGTTGGGTCCGGGCGAGCGCTTCTTGGCGGGCGCGGGCGGCGCCGCGTTGGGCCCGCCGCTGCCCTTGCGCTTGCGCCGCTTGCTCGCCGGGCGGTTCGTCTCTGGAACACCACACGCCAAGAGGGTAAATATCGACTATCGAATAGAACCGTCCATCACTGAGCCACTCAGCCTGTGACCCCGGACATTGCAACCTGGTCGAAACGTCAGGTAATTCAAAGGTATGTAACACTTATTACGTAATCCCTGTTACATAATTTATTGTATAATATCATGGAACGCGAAAATTTGAAGTATAAAAAATCTGTTTACATTTTTTTATTATTAACTACTAGGTCATCAATGACTACTAATTAAAAAAATAAGGAAATCATCTATAATATTATTGTATAGCAGAAACTAAGAAGACGGTCAGATTACGATTAAGCACAAATTAAACAGCAGACAAATATTGGGTAAAAAATCGGAAAGCCATACTGGGCTGCAAAACAAATATGTAAAATACGGGACTTAAGAAATGTTTGCCTTCTTCTAAACCAAAAGCTAGGTACTCCCATAAGGATAGCCTTTAGTCCATCTTTTAGTTAGTAAAAAAGGTATTTATTTTTCTGTCTATTTCTAATTCTTTTGCTGCTTTGCCTCTAATCTTTCACTACTATCCTCTACAAACTCTCAAGGCTTGCTTGATAAAAACAAATTTGGATTGAGCTTGCATTTGTACATACCATTTCTTACTATTCATACTTAAATGAAGAGCCTAAATTACGCTTACAAATAAGGAATTGAGCTTCTTTTGAGTTGCCTGCTTATTAGTTTTTGTATAGGATTCACTTTGGTAGGTGTGCGAAAGCCCCCTCCGATAATTTAACCCTCACTAGACGCAGGCATAAGTTCCATCCTTTCATTATCGAAACAGCAAAAAGTCAAACTAAACGCTTTGACAACTCCTTTACTGGTTCGAGTCGCCAAAGACTGGAATGAACCGCCTGCGTCTAGTTTTCCAGAGAAATATAATCCTGGAAAGTCCAAGAGTAGAGTCTTGTACCATCTTCGTATTTATCGTCACATTCCAGTAGGTGAGATCGAAGGCAAACGTCTATTCCAATGATCAAAAAAATAAATAATAAAGTACCTGGTGGCGCCACCATCCTCTGCCACTTCTGGAAGAGCGTGGTCTTGAGACAGTCGCGCGGGGACAGCGCGTACGCCTTGTGGCGCGACATCAGCTCCTGCATCGGCTCCAGGATCACGCATAACTGTTTATATGATGTACTTATTAGTTAAGTTCCCTAAATACTATTGTTAAATAAAAATACTCTCAATGTAGACATATAATCTGTGTAGGTGCCCGTGGATTTGCAATGAAAAATGTAGTTATTTAGCTATGGTTAAAATATTATTTAAAAATCCCCATGAAATTAAGTGTTATATAAGATCCTTTGCTATTTTCAAATTTGTCATTATTTTTATTAGGGTAATCAAACACCAAAAGTAAGTGATTGGACAATAACGACACAAATATGATATTTATAGGGTTTAATTTTCTTAATATTTTGTTCCGTAAAAATCTTCTACAATGTATTAGAAAACATTAAAAAAACCTAAATTAAATCGGTTAAGTCGTTCTCAAGTTATGGCGTGACCAAGGGAAATAAGAATTCATTTATATATATACTAGCAACCCGCCCCGGCTTCGCACGGGTAGCAGAGACATCTTCAACAATCATCAACATATTTATTACAATTCAATCAATTTACACAAAATCTTAACAAATTATACACCTAAATCTTCCTCATGAATCATTCTGTCTATTACTGAAAACCGCATGAAAATCGGTTCAGTAGTTTTTCAGTTTATGGCGAACAGACAGACAGAACTTTGTTTTATAATATGTAGTGATATATACTGGCAACCCAGACACGCATTGCTGTGGCTAGGTAAATAATTAGCAATAAGCTGAAACAAACTGCAGACATTGGGCAAAACTTCTCTTACTAATATAATAAAGGTGAAAATTTGTGAGGAGGGACGGATGATTAATACTCTTTCATGCGAAACCGGCTAAACAGACCTGGATAAAATTTAGTACAGAGATAGATAATAGTCTGGAATAGCACATAGACAAAAATGTATGGTTACCCTGGAATTAATTTTACCAAAATTTCTACGCAAACAAAGTTGCGGGCAACAACTAGTCTATAATAAAATGTCAGAATTTTGTGAAAATTCTACATTGCTATCATTTCTAGATATGTGTGTCTATCCCTCTGTTTGTTTAAACACACATCCCTGCAAAGAAGTACTAAGTTTATGTGAAAAATTACACAAGAAAATCGAAATTTACATCCTTAAGCCACATTTAGTCTTTATTTCATTAAAATCGATTAACATTCTCAAAAGTTATTTAAATTTGAATGACGGCGTGAATTAAGCAAAAAAAAGCAGACAAATTAATGCTATTGAGTTTTGTACAACAATAAAAATGAAAAAAAAAAATTCTTTGGAACACCTACAGTGTCATATTGGCGTTTCCTACTATGTAAATACCTTTAATCATACTTTTTGAAGGACCCCATACTTTCACCATATTGGAAAACACACAAATTGAATTAAAAGTAAGCCCTTTTCGAACTGCATGGTAAGCAAACTTTCTGATATTGTAGTGAGGGTGTTACTCAACATTTTTTGATATGACCATACAATGAAACCTATGACGTAGTTAGTAACATGCAAGTTTGTTAAAGTGGCACCTGACACAGACGCGACAGGTCGCTTCGCTTCATGATTAAGTGCCCCTGTCGGGCCCCCAACATGAATACGACCGTATATTTTTAATGCAAAGCACAGGAGACATACCCTAAGATAGTTGAGCGTGGAATTAGTAATGCCTTGACGCGTGATGTTCTTGGCTAGCTGGTCGAGCGCAGCGTGGTCGGGCGGGTGCACCGCCTGTCGCGGGATCAGTTCTCGGTGCGCGCGCACCGCCAGGTGCCACGACTTGATGCGCATGAGGTCGTCGAACGTGAACTCTAAGATCAGCCGACCTTCTGTGCACACCTGGAACATTTACAATAATAACCATTTTTAGGTTCCCGCAAGAAAGGAATTTACGGGATTTTAAAAGGTCGTGTATGCGAGTCTCTTGGAATTGGAAGCGTCCATACCTACCGTCACCGCTTACCATCAGGCGGGCCGTTTGCTTCTTTGCCACCAACGTGGTGTAAAAAAAGTATAAGCAGTAGTATAGTATATAGGTTTTTGTTTCATACAAGAAAATTGCATAAAGCAGTTTGGCGACAACCACATACAATAAAATATACTTCAGCGCCATCTAGTGAAGACAAGTCGAAGTACCTATTACAAAGGTGCTGTATCGCGCAATGAAAGTTTTTGCACTAAGTAGTATATTAATTATCCAAATTATAAGCACAACAATTGAAACATGTTTCCATGCGACACTCGCCAAATACAAGTGCCATTGATGTGGAACGCCCCAAACTAGGGCTATAATACTTTTTTAAAATTCATAAACTTATCAAGATTTTACGATGATAGTTTGTTTTTCAATACAACCATTGTTGCAAAAAAGCATAGGAATTAGAGATGGGTAGTCACCCGGGTTTTTACCCAATGGTGGGTTTTAACCCGGGTGATTACCCATCTCTAGTAGGAATACGATTTTGTATGTATTATAAATAATACAATTACTTGTATATTGAAGTGACTATGGCATACACAATTTTAGATATAAGATTACAATAAAAGCTCTGATATAATTAGAACATGCACGGTTCTTTATGTTTCGCCTGCCAAGGACACGACAGATCGCTTCGCTCCTTGATAAAGTCCCTCTGTCGGGCCCGTAACACTTGAGGACGACCGGATCCACCGCAGTTAAAGAGGATGACCAGTGAACCATATAATTTCCTCTAGTTTTTATAATTCTGTGGTATTATTTACCTTAGTAAACATAGGTTTCCCATGGTGCGTCACCATGGTGCAATGGTCACAGTCGAGGGTGATGCTTGTGTTGTGGAATGACTCCTTGGGCTGTCGCATGGTGTAATAAAGTTCTGACACGCCACCCTCATATATACTGCGAAAGTAGCGAGGTATCAGCGTCCTTCCTATTGCTGGAAAATGAAATAAAATATGTGTATCAGTTTTTATTAATGTATTGTGAAGCTTGCTTGCCCCGCGGTTTCATCCGCGTATGTACCGATGCCGTGGAAATATCGGGATAAAAAGTAGCCTATGTGTTAATCCACGTCTCTAGCTATCTACATACCAAGTTTCATCGCAATCGGTTCAGTGGTTTTTGCGTGAAAGAGTAACAAACATCCATACATCTATACATCCTCACAAACTTTCAAGTTTATAATATTAATAAGATATTTCTGCTGGTGTTCGTGACCTAGTGGCCTCTCCAGTCCCAGGAAATACGGGACATTCGGGTACGCGACCCTGGCCTCTGCGAGCTACTGCAGTCTCAGTCCCGTTCCCCATCTGAGACCTGCGGTCACCCTTATCCTAGGTTCCTCTCCCTATCCATTTTTTCCTTATACAAAGGACAATGGTCATAAATGTATGCAATCCTGTACTATGTTGCATCAAAAGCAAACTTGGTTTTTAGTGGACTTCATTTAATATGCTAACTAATAACTGTTTTTTTTACAAATAAAACCCAGGTTTTTCCACAATTTAATAAATAAATGCCTATCTGGTCGAAATCGATTAATGGAATAAGGAAAGTTAATACTTACTTTAAGATAAAAATAATATTTGGGATCAAATAATTAATTTGTTTATTTATCAAATTTTTAATAACTTTTCTAAATACCGGACCGTATGGTCGTATTATTTATTTATTTATTTTTTATTTTTTACATAACGGAATAGGCTGACAGGAACGGAATGCCAATGCAAATATTAATAGAAATCAAATAACTGTTTATATTGTTCACAAACTATATACCTGACGCAAATAGTTGTATGAAAATGTGACGCGTGAGAAATATTCGTACCACTTTTGGTCATTGTCCTTTTGCCTTCTTCCTTCTTTCCCATCTTAAACGCCGATTGTTATTTCTAAAATATTAACAAAGGCGCAACTCACACCGCATTACTTAACCACCACTACAGTGTCGCTACACGCAGCAGGCGGCATTGCAGCCTGAGGTTGCAGTCCACTGCATTATTGCCTGTCGCGGCCGTTTCTTCTGAGAGAGACTACAGACGTACAGCGCGGTACATGCCACGGCTGTAGGCCCTATTCGTTTCTATACCTTGGGTAGGGGTTTACGTGGGTAGTATATAACATGGAGATCGAATCCTCAACCACCCGATAACAACTGCACTGCTTTAAGAATAAGTAGTGCTTAAGTAGGAATGATTAATGGTACATAACAAGACACTTACTATATCTCTTAGGTCCATCTTCTAAACAAAATGTGAGTGTGAGCGTCGCATCATCTTCAAAGAATTCTGTCGCGAACGCGTCCCACCATAGGTTGTCAGAGTCCTGAAACATTAAAACCACACAATGAAGCTATCATATAAGTCATAGGACGTCCTTTGCTGACCATGGACAGGTATAAAACCTTTTTTTTATACCACGTCAGTGGAAAAAAAGAATACGACTCGCTTGATGGCGATTACCGTAACCTATAGACGCTTGGAGCTCCAGGGGAGTCGCATGCGCGTTTGCCGACCCTTTAGAAACCTGTACACTCTTAAAAAACCCCATGCTCAAGTTAGAGGTCTAGTTAGAGGGCATTCAGTACTCCTTGTTTGTAACGTAAATTAGGTGGTAAAATTGCAAAAGAAAAACTTTAATTACGCAAGTTCAAATTGGGGGGGATACTCTTAACTAGTCTAACTTATATAATAAAGGCGAAAGTTTGTGAGGATAGATGGATGGATGGATGGATGGATGGATTTGGATGGATGGATGGATGGATGGATGGATGGATGGATGGATGGATGGATGGATGGATGGATGGACGGTTGGATGTTTGTTACTCTTTCACGCAAAAATGGTTGAACGGATCTGAATGAAATTTGGCACAGAGATAAATTATAATCTAGAATAGCATGTAGGCTACTCTGTATATCCCGAAATGTATGGTTCAAGTGAGATAGATTTCGAACGAAGTCGCGGGCAACAGATATAAACATAGTGAAACAAACAAAACAACTATTTTCCTCTAACATTTATCAAAAATTATAAGCCAAAAAGTATTTATTGTTCTTTAAAAATAACTCTTAATCTTTAAAGGACAACCCAAGATAATTTGGGAACCTTTGGAAGACATCGCACAACTCCATGGCATGCTAGTGATAATTTCTAGTATTAAATGTTAACTGTTTTCAAAATATAAGAAGTCAAGATCCTCGCTCTGATACCAGTTACTTCTCATACCCATATAGACAAATAAAAGTTAGCTACGTTGGTCCAATGTCCTGAAACGCCAAGTCATTCAATAGGTTTTGCTGTAAACCAATAACTCTGGGCGAGTGTGATCTCTTTTTTGGTTTGAGATCAAAATAAGTACTTAGGAGTAAACATTTTTATTAAAACAAATTGCCGCGTGTTTTTCAAAAAACTAAGGTTAATCGCAAAAATAGTTGTTTTACATTAACCTTTTTTCGATAAGAAGTCACCTCTAAAAGTTCACCCCACTTCACTCAACTCGGATCTACTTTGTTTTTCCTGTTGGTTGCGCTATATTTTCTTTCATTTCCAATAGTTTCAAGCTGTTATTTTTTTTGACGTGATGACGTCTTATAAATCGATGAACGCCGGCTGCACGCACGAAAAAGCATGACTCATTGTCACGTTCCGCCTGAGCCGAGCGTGCAACCGAGTTTAAGTGACGTTGTCACTTAAAATTATCGTCCGTAAACTGCCTTTACAGACAACCAATTTTTTAACCACAAAATTATTTGCACAGTACCCCGATTACATACTATTTTGTACTAGTTTGTCAACAGATGGCGCTATGCGCTAAAACAGCATTCGCAGGATTATATTGATAAGAAATCTGTATAATGTTAGCTGCTATGTATCATTCGTTTCGTTTCGCCTTGCTATCACAGAACCGTTGACGATTAATTGGCATAAATGTATATCAGCACTTTTTTATTATCCTATTACTGTACAATACTCTTGGAATAATTAGGTCAGGGTTTTCTTACTTGGCTTTGTAATACTAAAAAACGCGTGAGGTTTCTATTGGTCACCCGGTTGGTTCACGAAGTTCTTTTCTTTTTCTTTTTTTGGAGCGACATAGTCATAATTGTGGCTAAGCTCCGTAAATAAAGATTAAAAAAAAAAGTTCTTTTCGCTATAAGTATATAAATATATTTTACGGATTGAATAAATCAGCATCAAAATATCCTACTAATATTATAAACGTGAAAGTTTGTGAGGATGTATGGATGTATGGATGTTTGTTACCTTTCACGCAAAAACTACGGAACCGATTGCGATGAAACTTGGTATGTAGATAGCTGGAGACCTGGATTAACAGATAGGCTACTTTTTATACCGATATTCCCACATAATCGGCACTTACGCATGTGTCTGAAGTGTGCGATATAGGAACTTCATTCCACCCATGCTACGGTAGGGGAGACCGACGCATCCAGTGTGACGTTTGCGCAGCGCACGTACACTGTAACCTCATTAATAGTGGTATGTGATATTTATTTGTTCACAATTTAACCCAGTAATTGAAGAAAAAAATAAATTTAACCCAAATTATATAAAATATGAGATTGCGTCCAGTCCAATGACACTTACTTAGTTGCTGGTAATGAGAACATAGTTTCTTCATGTTTCTTTACTTTATATGTAGCATTTATATCCTACTAATATTATAAACGTGAAAGTTTGTGAGGATGTATGGATGTATGGATGTATGGATGTGTGGATGTACGGATGTATGGATGTGTGGATGTATGGATATATGGATGTTTGTTACTCTTTCACGCCAAAACTACTGAACCGATTGCGATGTAACTTGGTATGTAGATAGCTGGAGACCTAGATCAACATATAGGCTACTTTTTATCCCGATATTCCCACGGGGTCGGGACTTACGCGGGTAAAACCGCGGGGCGCTGCTAGTATTCAATAAATTTATTTATCTATCGCTAAATAACTACACTAACTCAAACATCTCTGTTCCATTAAAGATTGGGGCAGACAGCGGGTGGGGCGGGACGGCTACGCGGCGTGAGCCGTAAAAATGTACTAGCACCGAGGGCCGAGGCGCTGTGTGACATTTTCAATATTAACTAGTACTTTACAACCTGCCCACGTCACCGTTCCGCCCCGCCCGATATCTGCCTCAACCTTTAGTGTCCTTCCTAGCAAAGAGATGTCAAGGAGCTGAATTATTGATATTCACATGATAATGAAGAGTTGATGACTTTCGGTTTAAGCAGTCGCTACATTACGGACGTCAAAAACGCCAAACTTATCCTTGTCATGGGTCTTCGGCAACTCTAGTTCCTGACAGGAATACGGTACGCTATTAATGCGTACTTCTGGCTACGTACCTCGGTCTTCTATAGGCTGGAACAGCTTTGCTAATCGACGAGCACAGAAATATTCCAACAGAAATTTTCGTTTTAATATCATATTTATTTGCCACCCCAGTGGTTTAAAAAATATTGTAATAAATGTACGTAATTATGTTGTATTTAGAAGTACCAAACTAGAAAGTCTTCGCAACAGACGAAGTTGATTAATTTGAATGTTCTAAGTCTTCGAGAAGTTACAAACTGACGTCGTGTTTACAACTAATTTATTTGTGTTTGTTTTTTTACTATTATTTATATTTTTTGTATGTAAGAGCGTGAACTTTTCTAGATTGTGCTTTTGAGGAGAAATCTCAGGACATATTGGACCAATTAAATAAAAATCTTTCACTCAGCGCTGGCCCTAGGATAGAGCAGCGTTTCCTCGGCGCAATGTGGCAAGGGGATCCAAAAAGCCAAATACGAAAAACAATTTTAACAATAATTTTCTATGTGGCCTGGCAGCTCTGAGTATGTCACGCTCGCCTAGAAGTCTTGCCGATGGTGGCGTATGTGTCGGGTCGTTCAGCTCCCTTTAATGTGGTTGAGCTGGACGATGGCTGACGCGTGCCTCATGCTCGTGAACGAGTGCACATGTCGGAGCCATGTCCGGACTGTTATTACTTGATTATAGTAGTATTTTTGCGCGATTGTTTATATTTTAGATTTTACATTGTCCTCCCATTCAATTTAGGCTTATAAGCAATGTTAGTTATGTAACTTGTAAAAAACATGTTAAAAAAGAGTGTCCTTGGAATTTCTCGTTTGTTCTCCTCCACATGATCTACGTATTCGAACAGGTAACTAGCTTCCGGACCGACTTATACTGACTGGTACTTGGTTTAATTTAAAAAAATATTTTGATTTCCAGCGAAAAACAAAATTTGTATGGCACCAGGGGAAGCCTCTCTAGGCGCCAAGTGGCAAGGGACGTCAAAAAGCCAAACGCGAAAAACAATTTCCAGCGGAAAATAACATTTTGAGACAGCTTTTTTTGTGAGACAATTTCGCTCTACCGTTATCAAGCGCTAGGACCGGCGTGGTTTCATTAGCTGCTGAAGCAATTTCTTGTAAATAGACACGGAAAGTAGACAGCTACTGTACCTACCTGTGCACTTGCATATTCTGTCCTACTTCACGTGTGACATGTCTCGTGCAGTATTATCAAAGCACACACGACTGCTCATGGCTAATACGACAATAAAAGCGGTTACAAAAATTCCAATGGCCAAAAAAAAAGAAGTATTTGGATCAGAAATTAAATGCAAAGGAAAAGAGCAAAGAATTTTATACTTAAAGAACTAAGTAATGACGATCCCCGAGAATATAAATTTAAACACCGAGAATTCATTCGGCATGGTCACGGGTGTACGAGCAACTGTCCGCACGCAAAGATGTGCGATTTGTCGTCCGAATCGCGTGCGAGTAGCTGCTTGTGACGTGTGGGGGAAGGCGAGTGGTGAGTAAAATCATAAAATGTTGTAGTAATTCCGATGCGATCTACTGACTGACTCGCATACGACAGTAACTCGTATGACACGGTGACACAATCGGGGTAGCTGCACCGCAGTAACTGACTAGGCCAGCTCGCACTGTGTAACCTCGGCATTAACCTTGTAATGTGCTAACCTACTCGGTTACCACTTAGCAAAGAGCCTCGGAGTTACCATTTCGTATTTATAATATTATTATTTTTAGTTATACTTTGTCTAATTTATGATGATAATTTTGACAGCTCACGCCTAAGAAGTTTTGTATTTGTTTGCGGTAAAATTTACAACAGATAATGTCATACTTCATTGATGGTACCGCCCACTTAGTGAAGTAACGAACAACCAGACTATCGAAAATCATAGTGTTACGAATATCCCGCCATCTATTGGCGACTGTGGGAAGTCGTATAAAGCTACAAAATGAAGATACAAGTAAGTAGTTAGTAACCCGTTAATAGAATATTCTACGATGTATTAGCGGATTCTATTGTTGTGTAGAATTTACAAGAGGTGTCGCGATTATTCTGGAAGTACCGTTTCGCTATATAAAGCGATGCATTGCGGAATAGTGAGTTTAGTTATCAAGTGAGTGTCAAGTGAGTTAGTTTCAAGTGAGTGTCGAGTGAATTAACAGCGAGTAAAGTGTAAAGTAGAAGTGAATTAAGTGATAATAGTGATAATAAATTATTGTAATTTTGTTGTTGCTAGTTCCCCTGTGTATTTTGTAAAATAAATTGTGTCTATTTTGGTAACGACTTGGTATAATTCTCTAATCCCGCACCTCAGCTCGTAACAATAGTATTTATAGTGAGTATTAAATTTCGTAAAACAATATAAGTACAACATACGTAGGTGTAATCTTTAGATTGTTACCGTATCATTGTCATTACAATGCCATCAAACGGATTTGGGCTTATGTCAAAGATCTGTTTTATTTTATATAATTATACCAAGTACCTACGTTTATTAAATAGGTTCTTAAGTTTTATTATTAATTTTTAGGCCATGTAGCCAAACACAACATATTACGACTAAGAATATAAAGACTTTATTGTAAAATGTCTGTGAAAACGTAACTGCGGATGACTGGAAAAAAATCTTATTTCTCGTTTCGTTTTATTTCTGTGACCGTGTATAGTGATATTATTATTTTTTATTAAATAGAAAAGACTGTTCGTTTTGTATTATAAATTTATAATCGGCCATACAGCATAACCATGCAACTATCGATTCCAAGATATATAATAATAACAATCGATAATCGAATACATTTAATAACCATTATACACTACCGCATCCCTACCGTGAGCTTCAAAATTATCATCCTAAATTTGACAAAGTATAGGGTATATGGTTTTACTCATGAGTGTGTTTTGGGGATTCTTGACTAGTCACGGATCCGTCGGGACCCTTTAGGGGCCATTCATAAATTACGTCACACGAATTTCATGATTTAGAATCCCCCTCCCCATGTCCTTGTCACAGGTGGTTACATTTGTGGAACCACCCCTCCCTCGTGTGACGTCACATATTTTGTAATTTTACACCCAGAACTGAAAGAGCAGCAAGATTTTGACATGTGACGTCACGAAGCTTATGACTCCCCCACCCCTTCCTTGCAAACCCACAATGTCACACTTCGTTGACCCCCTCACCCCCCTTAACGTGTAACGTAATTTATGGATGGTCCCTTATCAAGGGCTGAAGCGTATTGCAGATAGGCAACGAGTCCCGTATATTTTTAAAACATGTCAATACCACTGACGAAGTTTTTATTCTAACGGAAGTTAATTAAATAGATATTGTATGCATGATTGGAATTACATATTTCCGTTACATTAGCCGTTCTCCGCAGTTTCACGCGCGTTTACGGTCACTGCTCCGCGCCTAATGGTCGTAGCGTGATATTAATTAACCCATAACCTTCCTCAAGTACTGCGATATCAAATGTAATACTCGTAAGGATTGTTTAAGTCCAACCGGTAGTTTTAGATATTACCGCGTTTAACCAAAAAATTAACTTTAGCTTAATTACTTTACTAGCTGGGGCCTGCGACTTTGTTCGCATGCAAGTATAAAAAGTATGCCTATGTGCTATTCCAGACTATAATCTATCTTTGTCCAAAGTTTCATCCAGAACCGTTCAGCCGTTCTGTCTGTCTGATTTTCTGTAACATCCTATATACTTACTATAGTAGTATGGTATTTAAAAATAATATCTAAGTATGTTTATTAGTGTAATAGATACTACTACAAGTTAAGTTAAGCCGTCGGTCCTGGTTGCCATATGAACATCTTCAAGTCAAGTTCGGCCGTATCGTAGTTAGACTGAAAGCCGAGCCCAACTTAGTTGGGTAAAGGCGCGGAAGAAAAGAAAAGGTTACTACAACAAGTTATGTTCAGTTGGGGTTTAGAAATTTCAGAGTAGTTTTTTAAGTAAATTTCACGCAATTTCTTGTTTTGACACAGTGGGAGTGACTCAAGATTATTAGATAGTAGTAAATATAATAAACTAGAAACCCGGTCACGCGTTCCTGTAACGTAATAAGTAATTTACAGTCAAAAATATTGCGACTATAAATTGAGATAAAAACTATCTCTCAAGTTGGACCAAACTGCACACAGTGCGCAATATTTTAATAAAATCGGTTCATTATTTTAGGAGTTCATCGCTGACAAACAGCGTGATACAAAGATGTTGTTAATATAAAAATTTTGCTTACCTCTGTCCTCTGTTGTAACCGTTTATTTAGTTCATAAACTCTGTAGTCTGGCTGGCCGAAGTACGGCGCGTGCCGCCTGGAATGAGCAGAAAAAGAAAACATTAGCCTTTTGAGAAATAACAGTAAAAAGGGAGGGAGGGAGAGTGGGGGGAGAGTGAGAAAGAGAGAAGAGAGCCGTGCTTCGGCACGTATGGGCCTCAATCGGATTGTTCCACGGCCTCACAGCAATGCTTTTGTTGTGTTTCGCCGAGTGAATGAGGTTACTGGAGGCCATAACCCCCCTCCCCATACTCCCACCCTAAACGCCGACAACGCACTTGTGACCTTGTTAGTTGCGTCCATGACAAAAGAAGGTCGAGTACAAACGACGGTAGCGTAAGTAGCTAAGGCGACTTGCGATGAAGTGGTTACGGGTTCGAACTCCACACAGTGTACTACCGACGTGAGCCTACTCATAACACAAGCATTTAGTTTAGCTTGCGGGGTTTACAAGAATATTAGTAAATAGCCGTTCGCCGCGGTTTATGGCCATTGCTCTGCCCTGAGGGTCGTAGCGTGATGTTACGTAGCCTATGATCTTCATCGATGAATACTCTATCTCATACAAAACCAATCATTAAAATCTAACTGATAAGCGTGTTTAGACAAACAAACAAATAAATAACTCTTCGATTTTATTATATTATTGCATGATCTTCGTTTGTAGAATTATTTAAATAAATATACAGAGTGTAAGCGACACCATAGCGAATATTGAAATAGTGTATTCAGACCATCATTCTGAGTGGAAAATCCTTGGAATTTTGTGACGGAAAAATGCATATATTTTTTTTATAATTGAAATTTTTTTGGTTAAGTGATATCACAATGAGTAAACAGAACTTTTACGGAAAAAAAAATTAATAAATACCCTATACGGCCAAAAACTACAATCATGCAATCAGCTGCTTCGACGACGTTTAAGGTCATTCGCCATACCGCACAAAAAGAATACCGCGAACATTGCGTAGCGCCAAATGAAACTAATGACTACAAATCTTTAATCTCGTATTTTTAGGCTGTATGTATCGACGCGCTCGTGACAAAATTACTACTATAATAAATGCAAAAGTTCTGATGGATGGATTGATATTTCTTACTCAATCACGCCAGAGCGGCTGAACATAGACTAGTTTTTATCCCGGAAAATGTACGGTTCCCGTGGGATGTTTCCACGACGTCGAAGGCAAAGCCTACACTTATATATATATAACGTACCGGGACCACACGATTTAAGAACATAAACAAGTGCAGTTAATCTGTTTCATACTATTAATGTAGTTTTAGTTAGTTAGTTACTTCATTAGTTAGTTGGTTAGTTAGTTTCAGATTAATTTGTTATTTTCACTTTTATCACTTTCAAACACGCTTCATTATCATAAGCTATGTAAACAAATCTTGGAAACGAACCTTGGAATTTTAACCTGGAAGACCAAGATTTTTTTTAAAATTTTTTTTTGTAAATTTGTAATACAACTATGCAGTTGAACTTAAAATGCAAAACTGTATATGTTTACAAAATTTCATCAAAATATAAATCCATACGTATTGCTCGAATCGAAATGAAACTTTGTATGTATGTATATAGTTTCGAGGAGCTGATCTGATGATGGAGCCAGGTGGTGGATAGTGGAACTCTTCAGGGGCTACTAATAAACCCTTAGAGTTCGGGCTCACATGTTTTGAAGAGTCCAACAGATTGAAAAAAAAAATTAAAAATAAAAATTGCATTGATAGATATAAAACTTAGTATGTAAAAGCTGTCGTGTGTTTTAGAAATAAAATGTTTTCTTTCTTTTTTTTTCAATTTAAAATGGGTTACTATCCTCATGATTGCTGATGGAGAGATGGAACATTTCGATGTTTTAACATTCCGTAATTTTGGCGGAACCAAAATCGAGATGGGGTTATGGCACAGAAGTTCCTTATCATGAAAGAGCTTATTCTTGGTAGATTTATACTTTCTGCCTTTTTTAAAACCAGTAAAATGGTAAAATTTACAGAAACATCAATTTTAAATATTTGTTGACATTTCGTTGTCTACTGACGTGATGACATCATTTTATGGCGGCTTACGTTTCGCATATTTGTAGAACAGACAAAAAATGTGAAAACTTTGAAATAAACATTCCGATTGCCTATAGTATTGGCAATCGGAAAATATACTATTTTATGATTATGACAACTGTGCAGCGACTTCGCTCGCGTGTACAATACATATATGTTTTTTGATCGGAACTCCAATTCTTTTTTAAAATAAAAGTAATCCGAGTTATCCCTTAGAACATCAGCTGGTGGAAGTGGAAGTGGAAATCGGTCCAGCCATTAATATAATCCAGTAATTAATATAAATATATTAATTAATTAATAAATTAATAATAATAAATTAATATTAATTAATTAATTAATAATATTATAAATGTGAAAGTGTGGATGGATGGTTGAATGTTTGTTACTCTTTCACGCCAAAACTACTCAACCAATTGCGATGAAACTTGGTTTGTAGATAGCTGGAGACCTGGATTAACATATAGGCTACTTTTTATCCCGATATTCCCACAGGATCGGGACGTACGCGGGTGAAACCGCGGGGCGCTGCTAGTGATATTATAAACAGATACTTTTAATTTTATTTATTTGCAATAGATAAAATATTTGTCTATTTCTAAGTATAGGAATGAGAACTCAGTAATCAGTTCTACGGATTCGCGAGAAAATGTGCCGAAACCTTACTCATGTCAATAAAACCGGCCAAGTGCGATAAGCAAGCTCAGAGTCGCTCAACGAGCTATGGAGAGGGCTATGCTTGGTGTTTCTCTGCGCGCTCGAATCAGAAATGAGGAGATACGAAGACGAACGAAGGTTACCGACATTGACATAGCCGAACGTGTCAGCAAATAGCATAGCACGTAGAACGGATAGACGATGGGCCCGACGATGGAGAACACGGACCGGAAAGCGTAGCGTAGGACGTCCATTATCCGGTGGACAGACGACCTGGTAAGGGCGCGTTTATATGTCCACGCTTACAATCCGCGTACACGCAGCAACCGTTTTCTCACCACGTACGCGCAGCCACCGAACAGCCACCGCCCATTGTCCGCTCAGCTGCTAGGTCTTTTATAAACAACGCATAATACAGTCCACACATTCTATGTAAGTGAATATAAATGTTATTATAATCATTATTATTGCCATGTGGAAATACAACATCTTTCAAAGTAGCAAAATCTAGATCTTCTAGACTTTATTTTCTTAATACTTTTTTTTTATGTAATAGGGGGCAAACGAGCAAACGGGTCACCTGATGGTAAATGACTACCGCCGCCCATGGGCACCTGTAACTCAAGAGTCACAAGTGCGTTGCCGCCCTTTAAGGGAGTAGGGGAAGAGAGGGAGAGGGGGGAAGAGCGGGAAGACAGGAGAGGGGGATTAGGGGGGAGAGAGGAAGGACGGGAATAGGGGAGAGGGAAGGGTTAGGGCCTCCGGTAACCTCACTCACGTGGCGAAAAGCAATGCAATCATTGTTTCACTACGGGTTTTCTGTGAGGCCGTGGTATCGAACCGGCCCATACGTGACGAAACATGGCTCTCCCACGTGATTTAATTTAATTATGATATTACTAGCAACCCGCCCCGGCTTCGCACGGGTACAAATTATATACCTAAACCTTCCTCATGAATCGCTCTGTCTATTAGTGAAAACCGCATGAAAATCCGTTCCGTAGTTTTCCAGTTTATCGCGAACAGACAGACAGACAGACGCGGTGGGGGACTTTGTTTTATAATACGTAGTTATAATTTTATTAAAAAATACATATCTCGTTCCAGGACTGCAAAGTTTTGCGTTTGTCATTGTATATATTTTAAGAGTTTTTTTCCGACAAGATATCAGTCTCTTCTATTAACGAAATTAATGTTTTTGAGGATATCGTACAAAGGCAATGGGCACCTGTATCGCACCATAAAACGAAATGATAGACACACTAGCAACGTGGAGGTGACGCGTGCTCTGAGTGTAGACTGCGCGCGGTGTCTGCGCGTACGCTATTTTTCTGAAAAGACTTTAAGATAAGCCTAATATAAAAAGCATAGAACCCAAAGTCGCAATAACCTTTGGCAGAACACGCCAAACGCGCCGAATACGCGCGCGCAGAAAACACGTACGTCTGTACGGGCCCTAAAGATCGTAGGCCGTCGGTGAATGTAGTACAATTCGAACTCGCGTACACGAAGGAGTTTTAATGTACTTCCAATTATCCCATCTTTAATTCCTAAAGTGCCCGGTTGACGGCAATAGAATTGCCCCCAATGGCAAAATGTGGGTGTTTCATACGCCTCTGCATACTTCTTCTCCTTCGGACAAACATTTAAGTGTCGTGTATGTATGCATTGTGCCCTTATATTTAAGTACACAAAACGAAGGAAATATTTATTTTTGGAGTGTATCAATATTTGGTGTGGTTGGCCGGAAGTCAGGTTAGGACCTAGGGCGTAATTCCCAGAGCCCTAAACAAGCCGCACTGTAATTAGAAGAGGTCAGGGCGAAACAGGCAGTAACACAAGCTCTGCAACATCTTTTAACATGCTTTTTATTAGCTTCACTTGTAACTGTGTAAACAAATCTTTGTATGTGAATGTAGTTCGGATACTATAATTTGGGTCTTGGAGCTGATCTGATAATGGAGCTAGGATGTGGATAGTGGAACTCTCTTATTTGTTTTTTGGCATAGAGAGCAAATGAGCAGACGGGTCACCTGATGGTAAGTGATTACCGCAGCCTATGGGCACCTGCAAGTCAAGAGTCAGGACTCTAAGGTGGGAGTAGGGGAAAAGAGGGAGTGGAGGAAGGGGGAAGAGGGGGAGAGGGAAGGATCAGGGGCTCCGGTAACCTCACTCACTCGGCGAAATACAACGCATTACTTTATTGAAGGTTTTCTGTGAGACCGTAGGTATCAGAGCCGGCCCGAACTTTACACTGGCTCTCCCACTGTAAAGTTTGGGCTCGATGATGAAATCAGGAGGTGGATAATGAACCTTTATTTTTCTTTTTAATTCCGTTCGCCATTAAACCTTGTTTTTTAACTTTTATTACCTATTTGTGTGAATAGAATAGAATTACAAATAATTCGCACGCTATTATAGTATGTGCAAATTAAATTCATATCCTACACATTACATTCATGCATACCAAGTGCAGGTCAAGGTGACAATTGGTGCAATTCGCAGGAAACATTAGGTAAACGAAAAGATTGGGAAATTGGGAAATAATCGCGGTAATATCTACAAGGTATCTTATAGCTATTACTGCGATTATTTCCCAATTTACATACTAAATTAGTCAATGTAATTTTTTTATATAAAAACTTAGTTTCAGGATTCTTTTTTTTTTTGTTTGTTATGCGACTTGATCAGAGTGTAGCTATAATTCAAGAAAATCTGTTTAGCCGTTCGAAGATCATCTTTTAGGTAGATTTCGAAGATAAGTCTACCTATTGGTTTTGTACCAGTTGTCGAGTTTTCCAAAAATTTCTACACAGGAGGTCTATATATATATATATATGTACGTACCTCAATTTTACCAGCACTTCCCCCAAAGGGGGGGACTGGGGGCAGATTTTAAAAAAATCAAAAAAACACGAATTACCTGCGGGCTTGAATTTATTTTATCTTTGAATGGAGTTTTACAGTACAGTATACGAGCAGACGGGTCACCTGATGTTAAATGACTACCGCAACTCAAGAGTCACAAGTCCGTTGCCGCCCTTTAAGGTGGGAGTAGGGGAAGAGGGGGGGGGGGACGGCGAGAATACGGGAGAGGGAAGGATTATTAGGGCCTCCGGTAACCTCACTCATGCAGCGAAAAGCAATGCAAGCATTTCTTCACTGCCGGTTTTCTGTGAGGGCGTGGTCAGGTACTCCGGTCGATACAAAAGTATAATTTTGTTGCATTTTTTACATTTTGGAGCCCATTTGATAGTTCATTATTGAGGAAGATTATAGGCTGTTTATGATCAAGCTACGACCTTTAGGAGCGAATTTACTGCATTTATGTAGCAGATGAAACAGAGCGAAAAGCAACATGTAAACTATGAATAAACACGCTTGCAACAGAATTTGTCTACTTTAACAAACCTATTATTTTGACGTAAATGATAGCTATTTACAGACAGGTTTACTTAAGCACGCTCTACACTTGCCGCGCGAAGGACACGAAACGCGAATGGAGATGGTGCCGCGCGATGGTTCGCATTCGCGCTTGGCGCCGTTCCCCCATTGGTGTCGGTTTTTTGTCCCGCGACAAAGGGTTCGTGGCACGTGAGCGTGAATGCATTTACACTCGCAGTGTTTTCACAGTAGCGTGCGAGACATGATGACAAGCGGATATACTTAATAAACGTTTTGTGAAGCTCGATCGTGGACTATCACTGCTGGAATGTCATCAAGCAGAGCAGCAACTGAAGTAGCCAGATCAGAGTCCATTTTACCAAAAAAACGCGCGTACTGACTGCGAAATTTTGCGAGTGTAGACGAATGATCTTTTTGTGTGAAGGTCACTGCGTGAATTACCCCGTGAAATTATTGCGCGATTCGCGCACAAGTGTAGAGCCCGCATTATATGTATTCGATGCAGCAAGTGTCGGCACAGAAATTCTTAAAAGATGAGTCCAGCAACATAATTTTAGAATACGTCAAAGACTGTAAGGTACAATAATATTCCCTGCTCTCTCCGTGGACATCCGTCTGAGTACACTTATAACTAGGTTGATCATCATCATCAGCCTTCTATCGTCCACTGCTGGACATAGGCTTCTCCTAATGTACGCCACAGAGCTCGAACGTCAGCTCTCCTCAACCGTTCAGTAGTTTCGAACGGATTTTAATAATTTTTTCACAATTAGAAAGCTACTTTTTGGTAGTTCAAATTACATTTCATTGTTGATGTTACAAATAAACAACTTTATTTTTAAGGGAGATAAATATCGTCATGATGGATGGTCATTATTGTTGGAATTGAATACTCGAAAAGGACTCAACTGAAGTCAGTTTTTTGGATAACCGCGCATTATACTAATAGACTGACCTCCTTAATGACTTTTTATTAACTTTTTAATTTTTGACCTTTCGGAGATCCATCGAAAACTTTAAGTCACATTTGAATTACACATGAATGCGGTCATTTAGAACATGCGTGTGTATGTTTTTTTAAATTATACTCTTGTATGTATTGTATGTACGTGTGTATTGAACTTTTTTTCGGGATGAAAGATGCTTTACGTCCTTTAGGTGTGGGTGTAGGGTGGGAATTCCACAAAACGTAACGTGACCAGTTACTTTAAAGGCGTCACTAGTTAGGAGTACGCGTGATTTTCGTAACTAATCTAATGTCAGTGTGCGGCTACTTAGCACGGCTATGTTACGCAGGGAACGTAGTCATGTCGTAACTCGTAACGTCTCAAGTCGAAGCTGCGGTTTTGAGGTTATAGTTACATTAACGTGGTCACAAAAATCACTGGAGTCTTATTTGGCTTGAGAATAGTTATGCGGTTACATGTTACGTAGCTAGCTACTGTAACTAGTGACGTGAAATAACGCCCACACATAATGTCCTTCTCTGATAAAGTGTATGCAAAATTGCATGATGATCGGTTGAGCACTTGAGGCGTGAAGTGATGCCTTGTGCCTATGTGCTATTCCAGACTATAATCTATCTGTGTGCCAAACTTCAATAAGATCCGTTCAGCCGTTTTAGCGTGAGAAATTAACAAACATCTATGCATCCATCTTCACAAACTATCTCCTTTATAATATTAGTAAGGATAGTTTATTATAAATTAGTTGTTTTTGCGTGCGTTGCTGCGAATTGGACAGTTATTCTAATAACAGATATGACATCAGAGATATTTGGCTTCGGATCTGATCCACCTGCTTTCTCTGCTGGATCTCGGAATGTTATTCTTAATAGATTGAAGACACGTCGTCTTGAATCAATTATGAGTTTTGATAGGTTGAATTAATTGAAATTACGATTCTGAAATTGAATTGAAACCTATTTTTGTATAATTAAACAAAAGAAAATAACTGATAACCGAAACCGTCATTTATTTTTATCAGGGATGCGGATATCCGCATTCGCAATTGCAGAACTTCCGCATCGATTTAGTCATCTGCATCTGCACCCATATCCACACGTGCAAGCCGAGACAAGAAAGAAAACGGGTAGGGTTGACGACTGTCGCGTGCCATAACACGTGCTGATTGACCAATTGGAGCGAAGATTTCTGTGACAAGATTCAATACAACGTGTGTTTATTCACGCTTATTATATGAACATTTCAGTTCTTCAGTGTTTTGAATATACAGCAGTGTGTTATAAGTGGGGTTTTTTGTAGTTGATTATTTAACAGGCGCATTTTCAATGCCACCATCACCTGATTTCAATCAGATTTGGACCTCTAAACCCAATGAACATAACAAGGATAAGTCTGATTGTAAAATATGCAAGTTCCTAGTGAAATTTTTCAGTACCGCTGGTTTAATTTATGAACCTTTGCGAAACACACTTGAACCTGAAAAGGCGGCTATATTGCTTTTTTTATATATATAATGCAATAGTTTTTTAATTCACTTCCTAAATGTTCAATATAAATACAATTTCAGATTACTATGTTTTAACTTTATTTATATAGTTGCACTCTAAAGTTATCACTATAAAGTTAAAAATTACTATAATTTACATTATAAAATATATCCTAAATAAGATCCGCTTCCGCGGATGTCAAAAAATCTGCATCCGCAACATTCCAATTTGTATCACAAAAATGTCTGCGAACGTAATTATGGCAAGTATCTGTTTTTTTTTAATGGAAAGACCTTTTTTAATTATTATAAATACCTTTTTTTAAAACAGTCTTTTAATAATTAAATAAAAGTTTTTGTTAGTATAAAGCATTTGAAATAAAAAAAAATTCATGGCTATTACGTCATTATTATCCTGGACGTCTAAAGCGAACTTACTTTTGTAACTAATAAACGAAATCCTCAAATCTACCTTATTTTCCGGAAGAGAATTTATTGGCCTACTTTTGAAAATACTATGGGAGGAATACCAGGTACGGTACTTATGAAATAGGTGTTCTCGTACCTAAAATATGGGTCCGGTATGGGATGGTACATCTGCGGGGGCGGCGGCGGCGCATACTCATGGTACTGCAGGTGCGGCGGGTGCGACGGATGATGCGGCGAGAGATGATGGTACTCCCGGTACTCGCCCTCGCCGCCGAGCGAGCCCAGCGCCACAGGCATGTAGGCCACTTTGTCACCGCTCCATCGCGCACATTATACTTTTATTAAACACTTGAAAAGAATTTGTTCTTCTTCACGTATTTCACTTTTTTTCTTTTAATAAATAATTTATACGTTCTAAATGTTAAAATACACTAAACTTTGGTCACTTTGGTTTTAAACACACTTATTACTAAACCACTTCTTCACGTTAAAAACTATTGACTGTGAAAAAAAAGGCCAAGAATTTACTACGCGGCGCGCATCACGGTGTTCGACTGATAAAGCATTTCGAATTTTTCGCGCGGGAAGTGTCATAGTACCGTGAAACGTCCTAAATCCTTTATATACTTAGACGTGCTTAGCCAATATAGTCATAATTGCATGGGCATAGAGGCGATAAGCGCGGACGGGTCGAACCATGGTAGGAAGTGCGGCAACGTCGCGTCAGCTGGCCGTGCTAGAGTAGCGAGACGCGTTCGAAAAGGTCAACATCGGTTACTATTTTTTTTTTCATCCCTACCGGCTATTTTCGTTGGCTTTGTTTGTTTTTTTATCATTGATATATTGATTTTTTTTCGATTTGAATGTGGATTAGAAATTTTATCTCGAAACTTTACTTCGAGTTCCGGTTACAGCATTTACAAATATCGATTTTGATATAACAATGTGTTTTCAATTCTACATTAATGAAGTGCATGCAGCATAATGTACCGATTGCGTCGTTGATAACACCCACAAACAGAATTTTAATACGAAATCTTGCTAATGAGCGTACCATATTTTAGATCGATGTTGATTTATCAACAAAAATAATTTATTCAATAAAAATTAAATAATAAATAGTCTATTGTTTTCACCGCGGCAAGGCCTCGGAACGCACGCGACGTTGCCGTTCATAGCGTTCGCGCCATACTTTTTACTGTTTCTTAGTACATAGAAACGCTCATTACGCTGGCACGCACACAGACAGCGCCTATATTGTTGTACACGCAGTACATAGTGCAAGATGGTATATAATGTACATTCCGCGACGGTAGATATGTAGGTAAACTACGTCGCTGTACAAATCAAACACTCGCGTCTATAAATAAAATGCAGACGTGTCCATGAAACGCGCGCATCTTCGATTGTTTGTGAAAATGATGAAATTCGGAAATGGCACGTCATATTCTATGACGCGTGACGTGTGCTATTTTTTTTGTAGTCTATGTTGTGTACGTATGTGAAAAGCCTAAAGAAAATTTTCAACAATGGTATTGTAACCATTTTAATATTTAGCGTTAGATTTTATGATTAGTCTAATAAGACAGTTAATTGTTTTCATTGTAATAAAATATGGATAAGTTTATTTTTTTTCAGCCCTGATTTTTGAATTTCGAATTATTGACACCCACATATTGTGCATAGAAAAAACTGAATTATAATCCAATAAAAAAAATAATGTTCTTTTTTAAATGCAAACAGTTAAAAAAAAATCGAGAAAGAACGTAAAGCGAGGACGTCTAAATAATTACCTACTACAAAACACATTGTAATGAAATGATACAAAACCACAATTCACACAAATTGCGAACCCAAGGATGTCGCCTTGACGCGTTATCTAGATACACTGATAAGAACACCAAACAATGCTTAGCTTGCACCAAAAGAAACAATGATAACAAATTAGGCTACAGTAAAAACACGTTCGCAAGAAACTATGACTGTGATGTGCAGTTCCGTCACATGAAATGTGTGTCATGTCGAGTCATTGACTTCAGTACCGAGCACATAAACTAATCCACGTGTATTGAAGAAAACCGGGTGAAATGGTGAAAACTCGAGAGCGTTCCGCGCCCTTATCGACTCACAACACTACGTACTCTCAACGCAAGTAAATATACTGATAAACGTGTTAATAGTATAAAAAATAGTGGTATTTGAACGTATTTGAATGCACGGCTAGTTACCGGCGCGGCGGCACTGCACCTATGTAAAGTACATAGCAGAAGTGTGCTGACGGCTGACGGACTGTCAACGATCGGATGTTTCCGACGCGCGCTCGGGCGTGTTCGGCACTCGTCGGCTGGCGGCAAGTTCGGATATACACGATTAGATTATGTCAGAATGATTAATAGAAACCGGTTGTAGTTAGGTCAATCACATCGATTTGGATACAATTCATCTAGTTTTGTTAAGTGGTCATTCCGCGAGCTAAGGTCGTCTGATAACATAGATTATTCATTGATATGATTGTTCTCGGGGTACATCATATTAGAGTGTTAATCGCTTGCATGCTAAGGTTAGAAATGTTAAGTTGTTGCTCTCCATATGAACAGATTATTTACAGCTAAAAGTAAACTGTAGAGGAAATAAGGGCACAAATTTGAGCATCCTCATAGAAAAGAAGTAGAACGCAATGTTGATGAGTAGAGTTGCCAGTTTCGACAGGGACATACTAAGTTTATGATAGGGACACGGCGCAAGTGACACCAATGATGTTGCGATCGAAAACCGCTTCATATAATCTTGGAAACGGTTTCCGCTTGTCATCAGATGAGCCGAGTACTTGTTTGATTACGATTATAAAGTTAGTTTTTTAAGACTAGAGTGGCACTGGCGAACAAGCTCAAGAGTTGGTCTGCAGATAAACTTAAAGCGGCCTACAATATAAGCATTAAATATCACGCCATTTATTCTAAGAAGACAAGACAAAAGAAGTGGGGGGTAAGAGACAGTTGAGGACATTGGGAGACCTGGAGACCCTGCTCATATACACGTAATCATAATTGTAAGTGGTGAATTAGTATAAAGCTCTGAAAGAAAGTTACCACTACGCCAGTCAGTAATTAGATGCTTGTTCACGCAATGAAAGATAGGCTCGGATAAGGCTGCCAAGAATACTTGTCCTGAATTAATACTTTTGGAATAAATACACTAAATGTAAATAAATAGACAATTATATAATTTTTTTCTAAGACTACTTCCGCATCCTGTGCCACGGGGGTTTCGCAAAGATTCTAACAACAGACACAAAGAACACCCAGACTCGGGTCAATTATTCGTGGATTACACAAATTTTTGTCCGGCGTACAGTCGCAAATATTTGCATAGACCAAGAATCGAACCCATGACCCCGGCGTGGCAGTCGCAGATACTACCGCGGCGCCACTGAGGTTGTCAAATGGTGGTGGTTTAATTAGAATGTTTCAGCTCTCAAAGCTGTCGACGGAGTTAACTGAAGCGTTACAACTTTCACCGGCTTTCACTCAATTGTCTAGCGGATTGATGCTTCAATACATTTTTGTACATGCAACATTTTATATATACGTTTAGTACAATAAAAACTGCAAGTTTAAAATGACACTGGCCTGTTGGTCTGGTGGTTAGTGATCCTGAATGCTGAGCCAGAGATCGTGGGTTCGATTCCCACCCAGGACAAATAATTGTGTGATGAGCATGATCATTTGTTCTGTGTCTGGGTGTAATTTATCTATAATGTGTAAGTATTTAGTAACATATAAGTATGTTTATCAGAAGTCTGGCTACCATAGTACAGGCTCTGCCTAGTTTGGGATCAGACGGCCGTGTGTGAGATGTGTGAAGTTATTATTATTATTATTATTTTAATTTACCAGATTGAATAATTTTATGATTATAATAAATGTTAGTTCTTTTTTAATCATTTATTTTTCTGCGTCATTGTTCTTTTGTTGGTATTGTTGGTAATTTTCCTAAAATACTATATTATTTTAACCAAGCGCGTGACATAATGATAAGGATTTATTACGTTCAGTTTATTTGAAAACATTTGTTAAATTTCTAAAGATTGCTGTGTTGCGATTATCTAATGAACCGGAATTAAAAAGAACGAAGAATCACCCGTTCAATCTCAGTGTCAACTGCTTCCTAACGAATCCAGAGACAGGAAACCGGCCGGACCCCTTGGTATTATCTTATTCCAGGTTTTGTTTCCCGCAAACCCCCAGAAACCACAATTCTCCTGCGTTTTACCAGGCCGAACAGAGGTCTGTACGAGGCTATGTCTATGATCACTGGTAAAAAGTTCATTTGGGTGTTAAAATTGGTTTTTATTTCAAGCATAATTCTTATTAACCCCTTATTAAACAGCGATTATCTTAACTCAAACTAAGCATAACTCGTACTATGGCGTTCAAGGAAACAAATAAATAACACAATGACAAAAACACAAAAAACATTTAATCTTACGTGGGAGAGCCATGCTTCGGCACGTATGGGCCGGCTCGACTACGCTCGATACCCACGGCCTCACAGAAAACCGGCAGTGAAACAATGTGTGCATTGCTTTTCGCCGCGTGAGTGAGGTTACCGGAGGCCCAAACCCTTCCCTCTCCCCTATTCCCGTCCTTTCTTCCCCTGTAATCCCCCTTTTCCCTATTACCACTCTCCGTCCCCTCCCCCTTTTCCCTCCTACTCCCACCTTAAAGGGCGGCAACGTGTGACTCTTGAGTTACAGGTGCCCATTGGCGGCGGTAGTCATTTACCATCAGGTGACCCGTCTGCTCGTTTAACATAAAAAAAAAAAATATTTTTGTATTCAAGTCACTATTTAAATAAAACCGTTATGCGTCTAAGTTGTTGTTCAAATTTGTCTATCACTTTGTAAATAAATAAATTAGTGTCCTCCTCTAGCTTTTTTTATGACCACTGAGCGTGCACAGGTTTTTTGCTTGGCATCTCCATCGTTGACCGATTCCACGTCTTTAGACGTCACACTCAACATAGATGCTACCCAGAAACTTTAATTTACTGTGACTCTGTGACTATGATAACCGATTTGAGTTTGACATTAATTTGCTACTAAGCGCTGAATAAATTAGGAGATGTTTCTGATTAGGTGTCGTAATGTGTGAAAGCAGCTAAGCACCTCTCTGAAAATAATTCTGGGGGCGCACATGACAAGAATCGATTCAAATAGACATATTAATTAATAAAAATTGTTGCAATCAGAGGGAATCGAACCCGCAACAAACCAAAATCCTGATGTCCTGAATTTGAAGAATCTAGATAATGACAGGACTTTATATACTTCTACCACCTTTGTAACATGTACTAGCATTTCCCCGCAGTTTATCCTGCGTTTATGATCATTGCCCCACTCCTAAGGATCGTAGCGTGATGTTACAGCCTTCCTCAATGAATGCTCTATCCAACACAAAAAGAACTGTAGCAGACCAGATTTTATTTTCTTGATTACAACTTAGGCCCCGACAATATGACTCCAGGACGGAAGACCGTCGGGTTTTAGTCGGTTCGAGTCGGAAATAACACCTAACCGTTACCCCCAGTAAGGTTATGAGTTGACCCATAGGGGAGGGGGGATCATCAACACACGAAAAGAAAAGTTCGCTAGAGTTCCTTAAAAAGGCGGTTTGTTAGCAGTCAAGTGTCATTACTTGTGCAGCGAACTTTTTTTAGGCACTAGTAAACGCTATTCATTAGGCCTTGTTTCCATTTTAATTAAGATGTAAAAACAAAAATCCGGGCCCACAGCAGGCCCGCAGGGGTAATTTCTTTTTTTTTTATTTTTATCTCCAAAAATATAAGTCGCATTAAAAACTTTAAATGTCTACATTGTAGAGTAAAATAAAAAAATTGCTTTCATTTAAAAATATTACCGATTGTTATAAGGTTTACAGTTTCACAGCTATGCTTTTTTGTTCAAATTAAAAAAATGTTCGTATTTACTATGGGCATGCTATTAAACGGTCCAAAAATTTTCCATAGGAAAAAAGTTATGCTAAAAAAACTGATTTTTGAAAATCTGCCCCCCCAGTCTCTCCCTTTAGGGGATCGCTCTATCTATTGGTGAAAACCGCATGAAAATTCAGTAGTTTTTGAATTTATCGCGAACTGACAGACGGACAGACGCGCCGGGGCCTTTGTTTTATAATATGTAGTGATACAAAAGATTTGACATACGATTAGTTATTTTTGCGTTGATCAGCCTTTCAGAAACCGAGCTTACGATAAATTTATTTTTAAACGTTTTGTACAAACGGCTGTAAATTTTGAACAACTGATATAACCTTCGATGACCGTTGTCCCCGCCAGACCGTGTAGGTCAAAGTGACAATCGCTTCGTTCAAAAACTAATTATGCATAGCGACAATATGAAGTTAGGCATAATAAATGCCATGTAAGTGTATTTGACTAGAATGATGTAGCTAATAAATTAAAAAAAATAAAACTAGTTTAGTGTATGACAGTTGAGAATCTTAAATATTTTAGATAAATACTACGTATACTACTGGCAATTTCTAATCAAAACTAAAGTAATATACTTGGGAAAAATCGAATTCCTATTTTGAAATAAATTCAAATATGGAACGATCATCTATCGAGAGGGAGTGAGCGAGGTTGTTGATTTAATTCATTAGCGGGAGGGAGATGGTGATACCGGAGTGCGAAAGAGACAAGTGTATGTCGATGTCTAAAGGTGATGGTACACCATTCGGTACTTTTCTAATATTTCTTTTACATAAGGTTAATTCTGATATTTAGAATATTTACACGTAAAGTCTAATTAAGGGTTTTACAAAAATGTGTCAAAATGGGCTCTATTTATCTACTTAAATCCGATGTACAGGACACTGCGGTCACGCAACATATAGTAGTGAGCAAGCACAAGTGACAGAAGTGAAGTGATTTTATTCCCAAACTAATTATTTTACAAACCTATGTATTTTACAGGTTAATAATATATATTATGTTTAAATCTCTCGAACGAGTTACTTTGTAACTCAACAATAAAGAAGAATTCAAGCTGATTGAAACATTGACAAATTCATTTGTTCACTAAAAACTTATTTTAGAATATACGTGTATGAAGAATAAATATTTAAAGTTTTTAATAACAGGAATCAAAGTATAGTCATTTATACACAGCCGCGCTGATCGCGCTTGTATACCGGACCATAAACGACATAATATACAGGTAGTAAAAAATATACTAAAAAAGCAAAGACAACGCGCGCCAGTGTATCAGTGCCCTAACACTGAATGAGAGAAAGGCAAATGCGTGCGAGCGAAATACAGATACGTAAATTACAGACGATAGAAAGGGACAGTAGCAGTCTGTTGACGTAGTAGTAGATGAGATAAGGGGCTATCAGCAGTACGGTGCGCGTTCGAACTGTTTTTTTTACTTGCATTGTTTTGTGACATCTTTTCTAGCAAGTGCATTTAGACCGTGTAGGGTGAACATTTTAGTGAGATCCTTGCTGATGGAACTATATTAAAATGTACATTTTTTCAATGATGGGCCCGTTAGTCTAGTGGTTAGTGAACCTGACTGCTTAGCCTGAAGTCGTGGGTTCGATTCCCACCCAGGACAAATAATTGTGTGACGAGCACGATCATTTGTACTCTGTCTGGTTGTAATTAATTTTTATTAAGTATTTTTATCACCCCCGGTGCCATAGTACAGGCTCTGCCTAGTTTGAGATCAAACGGCCGTGTGCGAGGTATCTCAAGTTATTATTATTATTATAATGATGCCAACTTTTATATAATCCATGACGTAAACAGTTCCTTAGAGCAGGGGTCGGCAACCATTTGAGACGGAAGAGCCAAAAGTTACAATTTACAAAATTTTACAGTTTTTAAAGAGCCAATGGAACACCTACTTAAATCACTGAAAGGGCATGTAGTACTATTAAGTACTCAATTATGGATAGATTGCACTGCACGGTTTTTAGGGTTTGATTGTAAATAATTATTTTTTACGTATGGAACTGGAGAGCCGCAACTTTACATCGAAAGAGCCGCAGGTTGCCGACCCCTGCCTTAAGAGTGTAATCCCACTAATATTATAAATGTGAAAGTTTGGATGGATGGATGTTTGTTACTCTTTCATGCAAAAACCACTGAACCGATTGCGATGAAACTTGGTATGTAGATAGCTGGAGACATGGATTAACGCATAGGCTACTTTTTATTCCGATATTTATACGGGATCGGGACTTACGACGCGGGTGAAACCGCGGGGCGCTGCTAGATTTAACAGCTTAGATTTAACTTCTCGGTGAGTACAAAAACTGTTGACAATCAATATGGATGTCAATAATCCTCTTTTCTTAATTAAAACACTACCTTTTACTTGCGGCTTTGGTCGCGTTACTGTAGATTTTGTCAATGAATTTGAATATCCTTCGGGAACATTACTTTTTTTCTGGATAAAAAGTCTATTGTACATATCCACTTTGTGTTTTTTAAAGCAATATTTCGTTGGTGTACAATAAAGATTATTCTACTCTGTCTTTTCCTGTACCCCTCACAGCGAGTATGCGAAGTTGTGAAGGCGTAACAAATAAATACATAAACAAACAAACTCACATTTGCACTTATAATATTTGTTAGTATTATTAAATCTTACTACTAATATCTTTCTTACTGTAATACCTTTACTATACTCACCTACTAATCCCACTAATATTATAAATGTAAAGGTTTGGATGGATGGATGTTCGTTACTCTTTCACGCCAAAACTACTGAACCGATTGCGATGAATTGGTATGGAGATAGCTGGAGACCTGGATTAACATATAGGCTTACTTTTTATCCCTATATTCCCACGGAATCGGGACTTACGCAGGTGAAACCGCAGAGCATGAGCCGTTTGCTGTACCTATACGCCATGACGATCATGCCAAAGAACCGGTATAGCAGCGGTCTTTAGTAAAATGAATAAGAATAAAAATATTTATTTGCATGAAACATGGTTACAAGTTGTTTAGACAAATACATGTGTGGGTACAGTACAGCATGTTTCACCGTTTATGGTGTGCAAAAACTATACAAATTAGCAAAGTTATACAATTATTGTTAATGAATTAATGCATACAAATTAATAAACATGCATATGAATATTTAATTAATGTCAACAAAAATATATAAAAAACAAAAAAAAACAAATATTAAAAATGTAAACAATGTCAATACCCATTAAAAAAAATAAAATTATGGCAGTTGTTCCGTGGATGAAGTGGATGAAAACTAGGATGAAATCAAAAGCTATTATCTACAGAAATTTGTAAAATTATCCAAACAGTTTGGATCAACAACTCGCATGTCTTACGTTAATTAAGATAAAATCGTTACAAAACAAGTTTTTTTTTTTATTTAAAAAAAGAACGCTAACTGTTTTGAAAAATAATAGTGCAGTCTTCAAATGATAAGTAAACCTACATACTTTAGGTTTCTCTTTGGATATTTGATTATATGATTATATAATTACAGTAAGGTAGAGGTCTGGTAGGTCTGGAGCCTGTCTGACTGTCTCTATGGAGTACACCATCACCACTTTTGACGCCATAGAGATAAAAAAAACTACGAGTGGTATAACTATAGTAACTTCTAGAACCACTTTTCGAGGACGAGTCATAATGATTTATTAAATTTATTTCATGATTTAGTAACTTTAGATGGATATTACGTAACACTCCATACTTCAAACTAGTACAGGTTGGCACTAGATTAAACTCATCGATTAGAATATCTATTCTCTCAGATTTATTTCTTGTTCAGCTTCTGCTGCAATGTACACTACAAATATTGAATTATCGGGGACAAGCGATCAGACGGATCACCTAATGGTAAGTGACTACCGCCGCCCATGGGCACCTGCAACTCAAGAGTCACAAGTGCGATGCCGACCTTTAAGGTGGGAGTTGACGAAGGGGGAAGAGGGAGAGTGCAAAGAGGGGGAGAAGAGGGGAAGAGGAGGAGAGGGAGGGGTTAGGGCCTCCGGTAACCTCACACAATCAGCGAAAAACAATGGAAGCATTGCTTAACTGTCGGTTTTCTGTAAGGCCGTGCTAACACTCCGGTCGAGCATGGCTCTCGCACAGTAGTAGGCTCAATCGATCTACTTTACTAACTCATCCTTTTTTTTTTTTTATCGTGTGGAAACCCCCTCGGGTCATCACTTCACCGGGGCTGCCAGTGAAGTGGTACGTCGGAATCGGACCGACTAAAACCACACGGTGTTCCGTCATAAATGAGTCTATTGCCAGGGACTCGGGTATACCCTAGGAAGGAAGTCCCCGAGATACTTAATCATCCTAACTAATATGTTAAAGTGGGTTTATTTGTTTGTAACTAACGCTACCACGCCTTAAGTACTTAACAGTTCATAACGACATTTTCGATAAACGTTTTCAAGGATACAGGAAATGAGGAGGTTACCTTTCATCCAGAAAAGACTACCTATAATAACTATTTAATTAAAATAGGCAGTGTCAAAAAAAAAAAGAATTTTATACCTAACAGATCGCACAGAGATATTCCACCTAAAACTAAACACGATTCGTGCATTCCACTTGCCTGTTCGCTCGTACAAGTTACTACCGACAATGACACGATGCAAACACGGCACGGGCCTCACGCACACACACAAAGGTTACGTCGCACGCCCACAAACACATATTATTATTATTACAGGGACGCGACTGATAGGTAACGTGGTATATGAAAAATATTTTCTTAGGAATTGCGATTATTGGAAATATTTATATTCTAAGGTGTGAGATCAATATTTGTGTTGTGTGTGTTCATGTTATAATTGTATTTTTTTTCAGGTGGTCCAGAAAGAGGTTTGCCACCTGAAAAAAAAATGAGATGAAATTGTTTATTTATGAAATTGTAAAAAGCACTACTAATTTTAAAGCAACTGATTCACGTCACTGGAAACGTTCATGAGCATTTTTTTCCACTATCAGACTATTAATTTTTTTTTAAATTTTAATGAAAGTAGTCTCATAAACTCTAGAAGTCTAAATTATCTGGACGTACATATTTATATACCACATATCCAAGAAAAAAATAACAAAAAAACTGCGCAACTAAAATAAAAAAAAGCACACATAAATACAACATAACTGGAAAATAAATTGGAATTACTTATGTTAAAGGCGGCAAGAATAAAGGTATTTTTTATATGTGAGGACTAACCTGCCTAACTTCCGGCCGAGCTATTTATTTAAAATGAAACATAGCAAAGCAGACTTTTGCGAGATCAATAGTGACCAAAAATACTCCCCGAATTAAGTCTTTAAGATAGTTTATTTTGTCCAAAAATACAGCTCTTAGTACATATGTACTATACTTACTTACAAGTAAAGCTATTTAAATTTAAAACGTCTTAAAGTACTGACTAGTTAAAATTCGATGAAAGAGAAAAGATAAACAAGAACATATCAATATCAGATTGATTATAGACTGCCAAATGAATTTGTTTATATTTGGTCTCGAGCTTGCATAAATAGAGAATAGAAATTTTAATTTAGCAACTTCTATATGTAAATTTTAATCACAAAAGATAAAATGTACAAAACTTACATACGTAATAAAAAATTATATTTGTATACATGCATAATAAAAAAATTCTAGTCGAAACAAGAAAAATAAGAATAAGCATTTATCGCGTTATTCAGATGCGTCGTAGCGTGGTTGAACTCACGCACACATTCACCTGCATCTTGTGTAAACGTGTCGGTGAAGACAATAAAATTTCTACGTGTGAGTGCGATGTCTAGATGTATACTACGACCGCGTGCTCGTGATACTTGCAGGTGGTTATCTATTTTAATACTACTTATGGACAAGTTTTTGGTTGAGAATAACTAACTAGGCAGGTTATTTTATGTACGTCATATATGTGAGCTTTGTGTTGGTTCGTGGCTGTGAATTTGTCCGAATGAACTTCCGTTTTTATTACGGATATTGTTTATAGTAAAATTCATTTATAAACAGGTAGGTAAATAAGGATACGTGGTCACCTTAGCATATGAAGGTTTAACAAAAATCAGTTTAATACTGGCGGGACAAATAAATATACTAGAAATTTGTGAACTATATTAATTGCTATCTCGTCATTATCGTCACAACCATTAGATGCTCCCTGCTGAACATACTCTAACCCCAAAGATTTTCACAATGAGCTATCATGCAATGTCATCATCACTAGCAATCTCTTTAAAACGAATGTTACCATCTTATACGACCACTAACTCGATAGCATTTTATACTGGTTAATGGAATACTTCATAATCTAGTAATTTATAAGTACCCTTCCATCACCAGGTTTTTAGCCCGATGACGACGACATTTAACGCTAGAATGTTATATTACTACTTAGTCATTACTTTTGAATAAAACGTAATCGTCTTTAAACATATTTTTTTTGTTCAGGTATGAATAACTTTCAATTTGTTAAAAGAGAACAATATGATTACAACCTAGTTCAAGAAAAGTCATAAAATAATATTAGTGAGTCGTTATGGTAAGCTTAGAGTAAGAAAGTTTATTGTAAAGAGATAACCATTTGTTGTGCCTGTTTTCTGTTTAAAGATTTAGCCAAAAACATCGAACGTAAGTAAAAACAAAAGTGTAAGAAAAACGTAGGTAAAAAAATATTAAACAAGCCACCATTCAACAAGGTTCATAAAAATAAACAACTATCAAAATCACTGTATTGCACTACAAACACAACTACATACATAATTAGTATTTTAAGTATATAAACAAACACACACACGCTTAGTAAGTTGAAAATTATCGTTTGTGTGTGTGCGTGTTCGTAGTTTAAAAGTAACTGAAGTTTTGTGTGGATCTCCATAATGTCACAAATTCATAATGTAGACAGGCAGAGGTCGCGGAGGCATTAGGCCAGGTATACTACGTGTAAGGTCAAGGAATCTCTACATCTGTTATTATGTGGATAGGTGACTAGACCTCTCTCATCACCTCTGAAACACTTTTTATCTTCTATGACCCTGAGTAATTAGATGTTACATTAAAAGTAATTGTTAAATAGTAACTAATGAGGAATGTCTAACACTCACTCATTTTGGGTTTGTCAACTCAAACGATGACAGCATTTGAGAATAAACCTCAACGAATGGAGACGTACAGGGAAGGCAATCGAACTGACTGAGCAAAGAGCCTATTTGCCAGGTGGGTAATCTTCAGTTTACATCTGCACTAGATATATTTCAGTGGAAAAGGGAACTCATTTGAAATGGGTTTACATATGCTGAAGGACGGTTCTCGCAAAACGGGTTTGGACGTACCACCACACCTGGTATGCAAAGTGAGGGTCCCTAGTCCCGGTGTACTCGCTCGGGATCCGCATTAAGAGGTGAGTGGTGGGTTCAACTCCTGAATTACGTACTGTTAATATTAAAGTAAACCCTAAAAGTACGATTCACACCGACCGGGCCGCGCCGGAGCGCATCGGAACGCGTTTTTAGTACGGTGATGGAAATTGAAGTTTAGATTTATTACTTAAAATTCATTTTTGCATGGAACTTCTTGCCGCCGCGGGCGGTCGACTGCCCGCGAGTGAAGCCGCGGGGAAATTCTAGTATTATATCAATTGCTGGCAATTGTGAGCCATTACGAGTGGTAGTTGTCGTCCAGGTATCATGATTAGGGTTGATTACGAGATGAACACTAGTGTTACCATATAAACTAACGGGCCCGTTGGCTTAGTGGTGCACTGACTGCTGAGTCGTGGGATCAATTCCTACCCAGGACAAATATTTGTATGATGAGAAAGATCATTTGTTGTGTCTGGGTGTAATTTATACACAATGGTAATTCTTAAGTATGTTTATGAACAGTCTGGTTACCATAGTACAGGCTCTGACTAGTTTAGGATCCCGTGTAGGGTGTCTCAAGTAATTAAAAAAAATGCCAATGTCAATATTACGTTAAAAAATTCAATGTGGGTCACAAATTAAGGCGACTAGTTTCTCTATATACACACTCAGAAACATTTTTAGATAGAAAGAACCAGAAAAAGTACCTACTGTTCCCGAGGAAACCGGAATTTGAGTGACAAAAAATCTACGTTAACGTGAGCAAAGGAGGCATCCATTAATTACGTGAGGTGATTTTGGCAATTTTTCGACCCCCCTCTCCCCCTGGTGAGATGTCGTGAGATTTTGCTTGACCTCCTCCTCCCCCTCTAATCTCACGTGACATTTTTCAAAATGCATACGTTCACGGAAAATAAATTGTAGTAGGAGCAACTGCGGTTATAGTTCAATTTACTCCACCATGTAAAGTAGGGGTAGGGAGAATCTCCCTACTGGACGTCTGGACGGACTTAATGGACGCCCCCAAAGCCACGAACAAAAGTAGTAGTAGTATGTAATCTATACTCAATAAAAAAACCAATCTATTTGTAATTACAAAATAACAGTTTTTTACTAAATGCATCTGAATTTTTATACAGTACACTATACCAACAACTCAATTATAAAAAAAAATGTCTGTGTCAGCCTGTTTGTGCCGGCTAATCTCCGAAACAGAATTCCACGGGACTTTCTCTGGCAGATAGCTGATGTTATAAGGTTCGCCTGCCTGCCTTAGTTACATTATAGCTTCAGCATAATTTTATTTTAGAAAAATATTAGGGATTCGTGCAAAAAAGTATACATTTCAATATTAATTTAATTTATATATTTCTGAAAACAAGAAATTAATTACTGTCGAGAATCAATTAAACTCTCGACATCGGCCGCCAGCGCAAATCTACTAAAGTCGCGTCGCATCCCTACTGCTGTACGTGGGAGGGGGGCGCAGGAGTACATCTGCAACAACAGGACCACAGCCGGCACTCATCTACGCACCGGTCCACCGCTCAACATTGTATCCTTGTTCCTGCTTTGAAATACACCAGCGCGCCTATATACATATATAGTCCACAGTCTTTTATTTCTCGACCAACGGAGAACCCAACATTACTAATATCTAAGGTGTTACATGATACAAAGTCCAAGCTATATTATGTCTGTTTGGGCATGCAACATTAGATTCGTATGTACTACATCACTACATTCTACATTATTATATAAAACAAAGTCCCCCGCCGCGCCTGTCTGTTCACATACTGAAAAACTACTGAATGGATTTTCATGCGGTTTTCACTAATAGGCAAAATGATTCATGAGGAAGGTTTAGGTGTATAATTCGTTAAGATTTTGTTTAAATTGATTGAAATATGTTGATGATTTCTGAAGATGTCTCTGCTATCTGTGCGAAGCCGGGGCCTTACAGAATAACTTATATAGATTATACACATGAAAATAAACTTCACATTAATATATGGTAGATACTTTTAATACGAGGGGCTCGTGGCTAAGTGGTAACCGAGTAGGTTAGTACATTGCAAGGTTAAGAATAGTAGCCAGGTCAGTCTTAGGATGGGTGTCCTATCTTAATATATTGAGACCCCTCCGTGCCTCGGAGAGCACGTTAAGCCGTCGGTCCCGGGTTCCATACTAACATCTGTGGCATTCGTTACGGTTAGTTGGAAGTACTAAAAAGTCCGATAATCTGGTCTAACTACAGAACTTCGATATCGCCTAGTACTTGGGTTGTGGAGGTTTGATGGCAGTCGCTTCACGTAAAATATCGAAGTTCGGCCGTTTTGTAGTTACAACTGAATGCCGACCCTAACTTAGTTAAGAAAAGGATGGGAGGATGATGAGGATGATATTTAATAAGTTGACAAAAGTTAGTAGAGAAAAATGAAGGTGTATTTGTAGGTAAAAATAATATTTAACACTTCTACGAATTCCAAGGAAAGTGTTTCGATACTGTTTTCTGATAATTACGTTAAACATACGTCAATGTTATTGTTACGTATAAAACATGGAGCATTATAATGTCTACTAGCATTAAGAGCGAGGTTAAGTTATGTTTTGACTTCTGACGTGGAGTCTCACAACTGACAGTTTTCTTCTTTGCGAGCAGACATTTCACCTGATGGTAAGTGACTAAAGCCGCCCATGGACATCTGCAACTCGAGAGTTGCGAAAGTGGGTTGCCGGCCATTAAGGTGGGGGCTCCAGTAACCTTACTCATTCGGCGAAACACAAGCTAGAGGTCCACTTAAATTATATATGAAAGAAAGAAAGAAAATACGTTTATTCGGGCACAACTAAACGAGACGCTAACAGAATAAAACACTTAATTTACAAATTACTAGCAGCGCCTCGCGGTTTCACCCGCGTAAGTCCCTATCCCGTGGGAATATCGGGATAAAAAGTAGCCTATATGTTAATCCAGGTCTCTAGCTATTTACATACCAAGTTTCATCGCAATCGGTTCAGTAGTTGTGGCGTGATAGAGTAACAAACATCCATCCATCCATCCAAACTTTCACATTTATAATATTAGTGGGATTATATCGTATGGCAAACATCAAATAAACTCGATATATCAATGTTAAGAGAATAACACAAGCATTGCTTCACGCCAGTTTTCTGTGAGGCCGTGGTATCAAATTGTGTATTAAAAATGTCATGAGGATCGGTGAGTATTTATGATGTGAAAGGATAACAATGTAACAAACAAGCAAACTCACATTCGCATTGATAATACAGTAATATTCCACTATTTCTTTGTAGTCATATCAACAAACACTTAACGTTCCGACTGTCATCGAGCCATTTGACAGTGACGCATTTATGACAGCTATGGACAGATTAAATAATAGTGTTTTGATTTCCGCTGTTAAAAGAATACCATCTATATAAATAAAAATCAATGTTTATATGTCTCCATGCGTTCCGAAACAATTGATCAGATTGTGATGAAACTTTGGTAGGGTATTCTGGGGACTCCCGCGAGGGTTCCTGGCACAAAATATATATCCAACTAAAATTATTAACAACAACTACTAAACCGATTGCGATGAAACTTGGTATATAGATAGCAGGAGACCTGGATTAACACAGGCTAATTTTTATCCCGATATTCCCACCGCACCGGGACTTACGCGGGTGAAACCGCGTGGCGCAGCTAGTTTAACAATATAACTAATTCTATTAACGAGAGAGGTGTTATAAACTAAGTAAAAGGTGTGTACCTGTGTGTCCATCTGATTTTGATATAGTTTTTTTTTGTTTGAAAGTTAACTATACATCATAAAAAAAACTGTTCAGCCGTACGAAGATCATCAGCTCCTTACTCGTCGGGGTATTTTTAATTTATGCTTGTTCGGTTTATTTTTCTGTACTCTGTCAAAAGTACGCCAAAAGTCTGTCTAATATGACTTAAGGTGTGCCCTACATCTTCTATGGTATCGTGTCGATCAATATATTTACCGGCAGGTACCAGGCACTCATTAACCAATAGATACTATTTTTCTCTGTTGGTGTGGTATTGCACTTCGCTCTTTCTGAGTACATATATCCAATAAAATTAAAACATATGTCCAACACGGTGCGACCGGAATTTACGGGCGCCTTATACGGCCAAGTGATAACAATGGTAATAATTTGAGACACCTTACACAAGGCCACCTGATCCCAAAACTAGGCAGAGCCTGTATTGGTAATCAGACTGCTGATAAACATACTTATATGTATAGTTTTTGGTATACGTACCGAGTGAACATTCAGATTTATTTAGTAACTAGCAGCGCCTCGCGGTTTCACCCGCGTAACTTCCGATCCCGTGGGAATGTCGGGATAAAAAGTAGCCTATGCGTTAATCCAGGTCTTCAGCTATCATATATACCAAGTTTCATCGCAATCGGTCCTGTAGTTTTTGTGTGAAAACATTACAAACATACATCCAAAACACAAATGTTTCTTCTTTATAATATTAGTTTAGAAGTTTAGATTATATTAATTTTTTTTTTATATATATGGACTCAATATTAGCTTAGATAAACTATTATTTTGACATTACTGTCAACAGACAGTTGAATTTTTTTTTATAGAGTATAGATTACATACTGGCTTTTAAGACTAGATACTAGATGTCTCTGCTACCCGTGCGAAGCTGGGGCGGGTTGCTGATTATGGATAAATTACACCCCGACACAGTATGAACAATCACTATTTGTCCTGGGAGGGACAATATAAATGGGAATCTGCCTATTAATGAGATTTATAGAATTCAATAAAACAATAAAGTACAGAATATTTTGTCCTCAACAGCGATCACCAAGTAAGGCGTACTACAGGATAGCGTTTTGGTACCCCTGTTATTCTTACTTCGACTTCGACTAAAGGTTTAACAAACTCTATCTTAGGTAATAACTGTATGGATGCTGTGCTGGGAAGGCACTTAAGATGGCAAACAAGTTCCTACCCTACATAGTAAATCGTAGTTCTGTAGGGCATTAGGCGGTTACTGGTCAGTGCTACGGTTAGGACCAAATAGTGGTCTGTATTAGACCATATTTATAAAAAGACGGTAAACTTGACCGTTATAAAGCTGTTTCTGAACTATACAGAGAAATCAGAGATTCACGGAGAAACAGAACGACTTCTGCGACTGCGGCGGTAGCGCATTAGACAGCAACGACTGAACTCTCTGGTTCAATGGGCAGCGGTAGTCACTTGACGGTAAGCGACTACCGCCGCCCATGGACACATACAACTCAAAGTCAAAAGTGCGTTGCCGGCCTTTAAGGTGGGAGTAGGGGAATAGGGGGTTAGGGCCTCCGTTAACCTCACTCACTCGGCGAAACGCAACGAAAGCATTGCTTCACGCCAGATTTCTGTGAGGCCGTGGTATCACTCCGGTCGAGCCGACCCATACGTACCGAAGCATGGCTCTCTCACTGTTTGTATAAAGTATGTTTATTCGTGTTGTATAAACAATGGGTTACTTTGACGACTTCTTTGGCGCGGCGGTAACGCATTCGACTGCCACGCCGGGGGCCGCGGATCGATGCCCGTTCATTTCAAACATTTGAATTCATCTTCATGTATTTGCATCGGACTTAAAATTTCAATGTATAATAAGTATGTATTTGCAAATAAAAACGGATCTAAGTAACTATATCCGTGTTCTATAATCCATAGTACACACAAGCTATACTTAGTATGGGTCTGAAGTTGGGTCGAAGCCATTAATAAAAAAACAATGAAAAAATCTCAAGTGTGGGCTATTCCTGTTTCTGTGATAGACCTTGGTCGTCGTAAGCTCTCAAGACGAATGTTCTTGTTTGCTACTAATAGATATGAAGTAATAATCAACCCCAAAACTAGGCATATTGATTCTAAAAATCGACATCATGTTTGAGTGAAGGGTGAGACAAGTCACCCTATTAATAAAATTTGTTGTCCCTTTCGCACTCCTGTGGCTGACGTATTGTCGTCTTATTTGACATGTAAATGAAAAATCGATGATTGCACCAAGGGATAATTTTTGAAGATTTCATATTAAGTCACTACTTTATTTTTCAAAGAGAGAAGTATCTCCGCAGTAGTGTAATCCGTACTCTATGGAATATGTTTTATGAAAAAATTAAGAACAATCATTATTGTTCTTAATTTTTTGTATCTTCAAATTTGTCTGAATTCATGAAAAAACACAAGCGTACTATCTCAATTTATTCCGAAAAAAAGTTAGGATCTCGATAATTATTAATTAGTCAATGAGTTGTTTTGAGTTATTCCAATATGATCCCCAATTCGGACCCACTGGTAATTATTATTATTACTTATTTTCCAAAATCTTTACAATATAAGTACAGTAAAAAAGGAGATTTTAAAGTCAAAATCATCTTCTATTAATTGTAACAATGATTAAAGATACAGTTTTGTTAAAATTTAGTATTAGGTTATCAATCGGTTCAGTATGTTTGAGATTATTTGAAAAAAAAACAAATTTAACCTCTAATTAAATTAGTGTAGATTAAAACGGGTGCTTACAGAAGACGACAGACAACAGACAAAGATGCTGTTGCTGATTGTACCAAAAATGTGTTTTTAAATATCTTAAACCGTATCAGACCGGAATAAAATGTTTTAATGTATTTCTGATCCCTTTCACACGGGATCCGATCAAAATAGAAAATAAAATATAATTAAACTGATCCGCCAGTGGATCAGCTTTAGGGTATCGCAATCAGCCAGATCAACACATAATTGTAAAATTTAAAAAAAATCGGTCATGCCCTTTAGGAAGCGAAGAATTATGATTATTACGAATACAAGAGAATTTTATAATTATGTAGGTAGTTTTTTTTTTTGTAAAATTGCGTTTTTACAGGAAACAGCACTATGCAGTTGAACTTAAAATACAAAACTGTATCTGTGTACAAAATTTCATCAAAACCGTTAGAGCCGTTTACGAGAGAAATATAAATACATACTTAAATAAATACATACATACAAGAATTGCTCGTTTAGAGTGATAAGATTTCGTAATGACAGTCATACAAAAAAAATGCTAATTCATACTAATATTATAAATGCAATTTAAGTAACTCTGATTTGTTTGTTATTACCTATTCACGGCTGAACGGATCGTAATAATAATAATAATTCAGAGGCTCTCGTTAGGCAGCTGGACTAAGGGCCTGATGCAGAAGGCGGTCCTTCTTGATACGGCACGTATTGTGAGGAGGTTTCTGTCCCTGGAACCCTAACCACCGGTAGCTTGGTCCCTGTACCCGATACCGGTGGGGCACTATTTTTTATATTTTTAAATGTATTTTTGATTATCTGAATGTATTTAAAAATGATATTTATATGTATATTTAAATGAATAAAGAGAATAATAAATTATTTATTTCTCCTCACATAATACGCAAGTACCTCGAAACTTCTATTTAATTAGTATTTAGTCCAAGAACTGACAAAATGTACGGAAAATGTACGGTTCCTGTGGGATAAATTTGGATTTCACGCGAAGGAAATTGCGGGTTAGTTTATTATAAAGAAAAAAATATTATTTAAAAAAAAGAGGAAAGATTTGATTGTGTGCAGTTTAACGCGTGATGCCGCTTCGTCTGCCTAGAACATCTCCCATAGAAACTTCCATCACCTATTTCATCACCTTTAAGTTTTATTTTAACGACAAAAAGTTGAGTATTTCCCTCTTCAAGGTGGACTCGTCTTTCTTGAAATCTTTTTTTATATATGTATATAGGGCGCAAACGAGCAAACGGGTCACCTGATGGTGAGTGATTACCGTCACTCATGGACACCTGCAACTCTAGAGTCACAAAAGCGTTGCCTGCCTTTGAAATGGGAGTACACTTTTTCTTGAAGGTCGTATCGGTCCGGAAATACCGCAGGCGATAATTTGATTTAGAGATTGGTCTGGATTTGTTTCAGCGGTTTAGGCGTGAAAACCTAACAGGTCTGTCTGTTAGAGTTACTTTCCCGTACCTAATTGTAATATTAGTTGACTATAGTACCCGTTCCTCAGTTTCACCTGCGTTTATGATCACTGCTCCGCCGCGTAGGGTCGTAGCGTGATGTTACATAGCCTATTACCTTCCTCAATAAATACTATATCCATAACATAAATAAAAAAATTAAAATACCCCCCGACTAAAAAATCTTAGTAGTTAATAGTTTAGAACAATACGTTACATTGTTCTCACGTTCAACTTGCGAATATAAGCAATGTAACCAGAGATTTGTACAAAACATGTTGAAAAAGAGTGTCCTTGGAGTTTCTTGCCTGTTCTTCTCCACTGGATCTACGAATTGGAACAGGCAACTAGCTTCACGACTGACTTAGTCTGACTGACTACTACTCCTGACAATTCAAAAATACCCATAGTGGTTTAATTGAAATAAATGATTTTGAAAATCCCATCAACAAATAGAAAAGAGCTTATGATCTTCGAACTCTCGAAAGAACACTCTAGATCAAGACACTTTTCAAAGAAAAAAAACTAAATCAAAATCGGTCCATCCGTTTAGAAGCTATGATGCCACAGACAAACACAAATATATCCCTCGTTTTTAGTTCAGGGGTTAAAATCAAAAATAATTATTCAAATCTGACTGATCGTTCCAAAGATTAGAGCATTTAAGCAAAACAAACAATTAAACGAAAAATCTCTTCTTTTTTTTTATTATATTGGTATAGGTAAGTGCGGGCGAAGCCATGGAAAACAGCTAGTATTTATTGCAAAATAGTATACGCCCTGTGCCAGAAACTTTATTTAAGAAAGATATTAACGCTATCAAAATGTAAGCACACAACACTTTACAACTCATGTCACTTGTCATGTTATTAAATACGATTATAGCGGCATTCAAGTTCAAGGTTGCACGTAGAAGTTCATTTAAAACTTGCAGGTTTTTTTTTGTATTATTTATTCAAAGAGAATTCAAAAAATCGATAATACGACTTGTAATCGATCTTGATATTGAATACATTTTAAACACGCTTTTATTAGCTTCACTTCGTCGTAGAAAAACGGCGGATTTGACTTTTTGGCCATTATTGTTTTTGACATAAGCCTACTGAAAACATGTACTTTACCATAAAACAAAACATTTTTCAAAGCTCATACCATACATACACACAGTAACATTTTCAGATTTCATTAACAGAAACAGCCGTTTTCAAAATATTACGTAAACATGATCTGAAACCTTTAAAGTGCTCTCCTGTAAAGTTCTCAAAATCAAATCCGTCGTTTTTCTACGACGACGCCGACTTGTAACTATGTAAACTAATATTGGAAGTAAACTTTAACCTACTTCTAAAATTGTAGTATCGGAATGAAACTTTGTGTGTATATGTAGTTAGGATGACAATACCTACCTGCTATAATTTGGCATCTTGGAGCCAATCTCATAATGTAGCCAGGAGATGGATAGTGGAACCTTTCAGTGGTTAATAGTAGTCGACTTTGAACTCATATGATTCGTTTTTACGAGTCCAACAGATTGGATTTAGTAATGTTGCTCTGATGATGAACCTAGGAGTTGGATGGTAAAATCCTTTTATACTTTTTTATTCAGTTTTTCTATACTAACCATAATTTATTTTAATCCTAGCCAATATTATGAATGCGAATGTGAGATAGTTTTTTTGTTTGGTCATCATCATTATGGAGTTTTGCATACAGTAACACCTCGACTTACGCTACCCCGTTCAGTCTTTTGCTTGATCGTCACGCAACTCTTGATTATCGACATAAACTTAGAATTATCGAATATATACTTACTGGCCCCACCCACACTATTGTTCAGCTAACGTACATGTTCGGACTTGTCTGTATATATTAAAAGACGAAATCTATATTAGAGCAAAGCACAAAAAATAGTATATAACATATTTTGTACACTCGTGTATATTTCGGGTATGCACGAATAGTTTCACGCACTAGATTAGCATCATTGACCTCAAACCGACGCGGCAGGTTGGTTCCCTCTTGAGATAGGGTACCTGTCGGGCCCTTTTTGAAGGTGGGCATTCGAAACGCACGTGTCATTTCAACCGTGTCATAAATGTAAAAATCATTGTTCGTATTTATTTTTTGCATACACATTGCCACGTTGCACGGGATACAGCAAAGAAGATAGGGCACCGTTCATAAAGAAAAAAAAATACTCTCGAGGGATGGGAAAAAGCTTGTCTTTAATGAATAAAGACTAATGTATTTGGTGTACATTGTATTCAATATTAAATGGTTTAGACTGAGCACGTGCATGAAGAAGTCAGATGTTTTATTTTACCTGACTGAATTTTTTTTTATTTTTTATGGTATACCTAAAGGTAAATGACTACCGCCGCCCATGGGCACCTGCAACTCAAGAGTCACAAGTGCGTTGCCGGCCTTTAAGGTGTAGGGGAAGAGGGAGAAGAGGGAGAAGAGGGCGAAGAGGGGGAAGAACGGGAAGAGGGAAGAGAAGGAAGGGTTAGGGCCTCCGGTAACCTCACTCACGCGGCGAAAAGTAATGCAAGCATTGCTTCACTGCCAGTTTTCTGTGAGGCCGTGGTATCACTCCGGTTGGTAATTTATTTATAAAACTCATATATAAAAATAAAAAAAACAGGTCATATTAGTCAGGAATTGTAGCAAGTAAACATTTTTCAAAACCGGATTAGTAATTACGTTACCCCTACATACGAAATCACAATCTTTAGACTCACAAACAGACGGTTACTTTTTATATTACTAGTATTGATAGAATATTGTCAATGCTCATCTATATTTGTTACTTCTTCACGATGAAACAGCTGGGCAGATTTGAATGAGATTTAGCGAACAGATAGGTCACAACTACAGACTCTGAAATTCACCCGCAACCTTGGCCTAGTTATTGAATGCTTTTGTCTAATTAAGTAGGTACATCAAGAGCTGTAGTACCAGGAGAGCACAAGGTCCCAAGTGATACTGATTCAGGTCGCTGATGATATTTTTTTTGTGTATCTCAGCACTTTTGCACACCGTACAAGGGGCACGATATCGAGGGTTTGCGTTGTACCGCGACCGAACCTTCTTGATACTTGACTAATTAAATCATCTTACATAACGTATACGTAAAATATACTTATAGACTAACGCCTGTATTATCATAATATTATCTACAGAATAGGGCCACATCGGTTTGCTTACAGCATAGGGACACTATTAGTATAGTATGTGACGGTACATGGCGAAACGAAAATATCAAAAATATCAAAAAAGTGGAGGTGGATGAAGAACCTTCTACCTCACGATGTCGACGACGGAGGGCGTGCACCGCTGAGCCAGTCAGCCTGTGACCACGGCCAGTGCAACCTGGTCGAAACGTCAGGCAATTCAGAGGTATGTAATACCTTTTCGTGATCGCGTTAATTCCCGTAAATACGTAGATAATATTATATCATGGAACGCGAAAGTTTAAAAGCCTGTATTATCAATCCTTAAGCAGAGATGTATTAAAAACTACATTTTGCCAAACTACAACATAATAAAAAAAAAGATTGGCTTGTTGGTCTAGTGGTTAGTGACCCCGACTGCTGAGCCAGAGGTTGTGGGTTCGATTCCCACCAAGGACAAATAATTGTGTGATGAGCATGATCATTTGTTCTGTGTCTGGGTGTAATTTATCTATAATATATATGTATTTAGAAATATAATAATATGTTTATCAGCAGTCTGGTTACCTACCATAGTACAGGCTCTGCCTAGTTTAGGATCAGACGGCCGTGTGTGGTCGTGTGTAAGGTGTGTTAAGTTATTGTGTAAAGTTAATTTGGTCCCACACACGTAGGGCTGCCAACCGTCCGGGTTTCCCCGGATTTGTATTTGAAAAATAAAAATATTAACGCCCCGCAGTTTAATTTTTTTTTATGGTATAGGGGGCAAACGAGCAGACGGGTCACCTAATGGCAAATGACTACCGCCGCCCATGGGCCGCCCTTTAAGGTGAGAGTAGGGGAAGAGCGGAAAGAGGGGTGAGGGGGATTAGAGGGAGGAGAAGGCAAGAAAGGGAATAGAGGAGAGGTAGGGTTAGGGCCTCCGGTAACCTCACTCACGCGACGAAAAGCAATGCAAGCATTGCTTCACTACCGGTTTTCTGTGAGGCCGTGGTATCGAGCGGAGTCAAGCCGGCCCATGCCGAAGCATGGCTCTCCCACGTTAATCATCCTCGTTTATGGCCACTGCTCCGCTCCTGAGGGTCGTAGCGTGATGTTATATAGCCTATAACGTTCTTCAATGAATATTTTATCTAATATAAAAAGAACTTTGCAACTCCGTCTATACATTACGGAGTTATGCCCGAACATACATAAAAAAATAAACATCCAAATTGAGAACCTCCTCCTTTTCGAATTCAGTTAAATACACTGCAGAAGGCTGTATTATTGTGTGTCTTCGGTGATCTGTCCGTACTGCTTGTTTAAGTTAAAAAATAGCTTACTTTCAATACAAAGTGAATATGCACTAGTTGCTAAGCGCAATTTCTTACAATCAAAATGTTTACAAAATAATAAAATGCCGTTCACAAAAGAGTAACAAAAATGGCAATTGTTCTGATTATTAACTTCCTTACAAAGCAATTATACATGGGTAGTGGAAAATTTACCTACCTTTAAATTAACGGACACTAAGTAAACGCAATTTTTAAAAAAGTGAATTACACAAATATAAAGTACCATGTGAGGATCGAACCAACAACACTAGAGCGAGTTAGCAAGTTGACAACTTAAACTCCTGTGCCATCCAAGCACTCAAAATGCGTGATAAATTTAAGAGTTGTATTTGATTATGGACCTAACAAACACAGAAGCATCTATAGGATAATTTAAAAAAGCGTTCAATTGTTAATAAATCCTATTTGTGTATTAGTTACGGATCCCTCCTAATTTAGGCGCAGTACGGCACACCGTGTGGTTTTAGTCAGTTCGATTCCGACACACCGCCCCACCGAAAACCCCGGTGGGGTGACGGCCCGAGGGGGTTTCCACACGCACAAAAAAAAAAAAGGGTAAAAAAAAACAGTTGCCTTGTAATAGAACAATAAACAAAAGACATAGTAACTATGGTCATTGAAAATAACGGTGAGAGGATTAGAGACCCTCGCAGGTAGCCGGTGAAACATCACGCGCCGTTCCGTCGCGCGTTCCTAGATGTTCGTGTAAAATCAATGGGCCGTGTCGGAAGCGACATTCAGTTGCACATTTCGTCTAATACAGCGTTTCCTAAAGTGGGTTCCGCGGCAAAGTCACGAGAGTTCCGCGAAACTATTTTTGGAGTTTACTCCTTAAGAATCGATTTGTATATAAGGCGCCCGGTATGAAAAAAATATGAAGAGTAAAATTTAGTGATCGGAGGGCAGCGTAACGCTTTATTGTGCGAGAGAGAGAGAGAGAGAGAGAGAGAGAGAATTGTAAACTCCAGTCGTGCGTCGGAGCTGACTCTCACATTTTTTATGTAGTTATCAAGAATAATGACCAGCCTTTTACTATGCTACCCCAGATATACGCATAAAACTATCGGACATAACACCGAAGTACAAACCGATAACATTATTTACATAAAGGTTAACGTAAAGTATTAAACTCTTTTACTTCACTACATATTATAAAACAAAGTTCCCCGCTGCGTCTGTCTGGACGGATTTTAGTGCGGTTTTAACCAATAGAAGGTTTATGTATATAATTTGTTAAGGTTTTGTGTAAATTGGTTTAAATATGATGGATGATTGTTGAAGATGTCTCTACTACCCGTGCGAAGCCGGGGCGGGATGCTAGTTGCAAATAAAATACTCGAGGAAAAAATTAAAACACAAATCAGCTGATTCCCCTGGATCTTGTATGTTTATGTACCTTTTAGGCCTGATTTGGCCGGGTCGGGGCCTCAAAACAAGTGCGGAAGATTTTTTGGCCAATGGACCAAAAGCTGCGTATGCCCATGAATGTAGAGTTCCATATAAATTATATAGGGTTTTGATGAGTGTTCTGTTATCTAGAAAGTTTGGGAACCCCTGGTCTAATACATCAGAACGGACTTTGTTTACGGGTCCGCCTCATTGAAGGCGGTTACAAAGGATTGTGGACACATGCACAACAACTATTAAATTACTTACAAAAGAATTACGATTATTAGAACGAAATTATAAAGGCAAATGTGAGTTTCTTTCTTCAATCGATCATCATTAAATTTATCAGTGGTACAGAAAATTCGACAATTTTTTTTTTTTGTGTGATGTTACGCCATATCTTCGCCACCTGATGCTAAATTGTACTGGGTGTTTTAATCTTTAACAGGTGAGCTTTTCGCTGCCTGCAATAGACCACTGTTAATAGATATGGGTTCGATTCCCGCATGGGACAATCTCCTAGATAGTTTGTTATAATGTACAGCTCCAGAAAAGATAACTCCTAAATGAGGGAGCTTAAAAAAAATTGCAAAGATTTTTTTTAACAAATTTAGTTTGTTTATAGTATTATGTTATGAACTTATGAAACCTTTATTTTTTTATGGTATAGGGGGCAAACGAGCGGACCATAAGATGACCCATCTTATGGTAAATGACTACCGCCGCCCATGGGCACTGGCAACTCAAGAGTCACAAGTGCGTTGCCTGCCTTTAAGGAGTAGGAGAAGAGGGTGGAGAGGGGGGAAGAGCGGGAAGAGAGGAGATGGAAGGGTTAGGGCCTCCGATAACCTCACTCACGCGGCGAAAAGCAATGCAAGTATTGTTTCACTGCCGGTTTTCTGTGAGGCCGTGGTGTCACTCCGGTCGAGCCGGCCCAAATGTGCCGAAGCATGGCTCTCCCACGAACAAATTTTAGCCATTAGCCATTTATTTACTCTTAGGGCAAGATTTTTAAAAATTTATACATATTAGGGTCACTTCTGACGTCCCATCTTTCGATCAAAAAAAGAATAATGCAAAACGTGATAATGAATCATAAATTATTAATAAACTTACATTAAAAGAAAAAAGTTCGAAAAATTTAAAACATCCTAATTTTGAAGTCGGTTAATAATGATAAATGACATCTCAAAGTGGCATATTCAAATGGTTTAAGGTAGCTTTAAGCCAGTAAGGTCACTGAATAAATATATTTTTTTATGACTATTTGAAACATATCACCTCCTACCAAGTTATAGTCGGTGTGACATTAATTTTAATATAAACCGCCTTTAAATAGGTGCTAAAATGCAAACGGAATAATTTCCTATTCAAATGATAATATCAACGACAGCGTATTTTATTTTTTGACGACTTCATTGCGTGTCTTAATCGAGCTTTACATTTTAATACTTAACTAGCTATTCTCAGCGTTTCACCTGCGTTTATTGATACAGATCTGCTCCCAATGGTATAGTAACCTTCCTCAAGAGATGGTCTATCAGATGCAGAAAGAATTTTCGAAATCCGACCGGTGTTTTCGGAGATTAGAGCGTTCAAACAAAAACAATAAGGTTAGTTTGTAGTATATTAGAAGTTCTCCGCAGTTTCACCTGTGTTAATGGTCTCTGCTCCGCTCCTAAGGGTCGTAGCGTGATGTTACGTAGCCTATAACCTTCCTCAATGTATACTTTATCTAATACAAAAATAATAAATCTGACTGATAGCTCTAGAGATTAGCGCGTTTAAACAAAAAAACTATTAACTATTATTATAGATGAGTAATAAGTTAAATAATATACCTTATAAAAGAATATAATTTTCTGATATTAAATAAAAAAAACTATCAGGACTGCACGACAGAAGTGAAAACATAATTTACATGTGTGACGGTCACGCAAGTTCAGTGATTTTTCCCATACTAAAAGTACCATACTAAAAGTGAGTAGAGTAGAGTACATAGTAAAACCGTGCCTATAGAAGTGTTTACTTCAAAAACAGTTACATTATACAGTCATGTTAACAAGTACAATTAAGAATCCCTATCAAAATAACTCAATAAAAAATCCTTATAAAGTATCAAGACTATTGTAACAAGTACAGGGTTGTAGCCACCCTCCGTTCGCCACGTGCTCGCCTCCCTCCACACAAATATACTTATACATGTATATACTGTAGGTATACTTAAATATGGGTTAGCCAGTCTGCCTCTGTGTGGGGAGCTAACCACGTTTCAAACTTTCGCTATAGGTAGCTATATCGCACCTAAAGTTAGTCCTAAAATATTATAATAGCATACCTACATAAATGATACATAGCAAGCTATTTTGGCTGTTATATACAATGGCATAGAATATATTTTGAAGTGAAAACTTCTTTAGGCACGTTGGTTGGTTTTATGGGAAAAAAGCACTGAACTCGCGCGACTGTCACGCTCAGGTACGTATACACAGATGTGTGTATGTAAGTTATGTTTTCATTTATGACGTGCAGCTCTACGACTAACAGTTTTTTTGAAGTGAAAAGTGAAGTTTAAAGGTTCCAAGTTATGGACAGAATATATAGACGATAAGTTCAGAACTACATCAGCCGATTTATAAAGATGGGTTACCGCTTGCTGTCAAACATGTGAAAGGCCGAACTGTGTCAGCTGTATAAGTACTGGTAACCTACTCTTAACATTTCATTTCTATTATAAAATAGTAGATGTTTCCCGCGACTGCGTTCGCGTGAAAATTTTGGTGAAATGTATCCCACGGGAACCGTACATTTTTTTCGGGAAAAAATAGCCTATGTGCTATTCCAGACTATTATCTATCTCTGTGCCAAATTTCATCGAGATCCGTTCAGCCGTTTTTGGGTGAAAGAGTAATTAACATCCATCCATCCTTCTTCTATACCGCATTTTGTTACTACTGCGTTTATAATATTAGAATAACATTTCTTTATTTAAGTCGGATAAAATGGCAATAAAAATCTGTACGATACGTCGATATACTAATAATTACATATTATGGCAACAAAAAAAATCTACGAGCTTGACTCTACTTGCTTGCAAACTAACATAATGTTACCATAACATAAAAAAACGAAACGCCGAAACTCAACATCTCACTACGAAAAAAAAAATTGAACAAAAAAATATTCATTCGAATTTCGAATCGTTTTGATCGTGGAGCGAGGCAGACGACACTCCAACCGAGTGGAGTTCTCTAGCTATATATCAACAGCCAGTTTGCTTAGACCCCTGTAATGTCACCTCGATGCCCTTGTTGTGCGGAGTTTGTTCTGAGCGCAGGGACTGAAGGAGTTCAACTTGCGTTGGACAGAGCGGTACCGACGCTATATAAGTATGTTGTTCAGGGTGGCGGGTACCGATAGAAGAACTGTTATATTTTTATTATTATTTTATATTCACTATACTTAATTAGAAAATTGTTTTTATCTATTTCCTTGTTCAAAAAATTTATATGATAATATTTCCATCCCAACTGTTATAAAATCGATTTTGATGAACGTTTTTAAAAGAAGCATAAGCTGTGTTTTCTCAGGACAGGACTCGAAAAGCGCGTTGCGTTAACTACTCCTAATAACAGTATTTTTTTTGTCCTGTCCAAGAAACGGCAAATTTCACAAAGATCGGTTAAAAGCTAAAAAAACATACAAACTCACATTCTCATTTACTATATTAAGTTAGCATTGTGATTATAGATGCTAACTGCATGTTATCGCTGTTATCATGTTTATTATTAAATACAAAACACAGATGGCGTAGCGGATTAAACCGGTCACCTTGCAAATTGTCAGTGTGGTTTTGTGGGTTCCACTCCCATATAACATGATTACATGCGATACCTATTTAGTCTCGCTTAACGGAGATATTGAACCCCTTTTTCTACAAAGAATATTATTATCTATCATCTCCCACCATTAATGATACAGACTTCAATTAAACAAGGAATAACATTATTTTCGTCGGTGCAGCACCTGACGCCACAGGAGTCAAACGAGAACGCCAACGAGACAGGTCGCTTTACACATTGATAACGGACCCCTGTCGGGTCAGTACCTAGTCGGGCTTACCCGAAAAGTACTCAAACGTTTAAATAACTGGATATTATTCAGGGAAGTTCTTATTCTAATAAGCTGTATGTTCTTCTACCCCTTTGATCAATTCATCAGCCAATCTAGCGAGGGGACGTCCCACGCTCTACTTTCCGGTCCGTGAGCGCCAGTCGAAAACCTTTTCGAAGAACTGTATACTCATATAATATTTAAATTATTGTTTTTTTATTTGTCAAATATAAGGAGACACTTGGACTATGAAGTCTTAGTGTTGTGTTTACAGGGACCATACAAATTTATACATAGGTATTTGCAACAATAGTATTGATCTAAATTTGTTTAAAAATATACTTAACACAACACTGAGTAAGTTTCGAAAACGGTTTCACGTGATTCCGTAAAACTCCGTTCTCTTACGTACAAAGAAACCATACGTTTCGTTACGGATGTGTTTGTTTTCGGATTTAAATTTTTTTTTTTAATAATGTATAGTTAGACAGAGATGCAATACTATTATTTGTACTTATAAGGTCATCATTATGACACCAGGCGAATCAGATCAAAAGTATCAGCCGCGACCAAGGTTTGTGTTAATTTTACTTAAAAAGAAGTTCAGAATTCAATAATTTTTCGTCACACATAAATTATAACTACTAAAATTAGACTCATCAAATTGTTCGCCTTATAACAGCGAATCTAATAATAGCATAAAAAAACGAGAACAGTTATTTAATCAGAATTCGAAAATAGAATATTTAATTAAAACAAAATAATATTCTGTCGGTACCGCTCAGATATAAGTACTCAGCGCATTCACCTACATTTATTCGAGCACGCACACTAGCGCAGTTTTATGGCCCGACTCGAACACACAGAAACTCTTACTCTACGAGTTCACGCACACATACAACAAATGGCTTACACACGCAAACAAACGTGGTTTTATTTTATTCTTCTTGAAGATCATTTTGTGATTTTTATATTAGACCTATACCGTGTTCCTTTTTCAATGATTTGGGCGGGAAATTTCGTTTTTGGAACATAATTTAAAATTAATAAAAAAGGAGGTCTAATTAAGAAAGTTTTAATTCATAGACTAAATCAATATGACACAGCCTGATTTTGATTACATTTATTATATTCAGTTCTAGCAATTAATCAGAATGTAATAATAATATTCTGACACATAACACAGCGCTACCTAGACCCAAACTAAGCATAGCTTACTAGTGCTACTGTGCGCTCTAGAACACGGATATACATCCTACTAATATTATAAACGTGAAAGTTTGTGAGGATGTATGGATATGTGGATGCATTGATGTTTGTCACTCTTTCCCGCCAAAACTACTGAACCGATTGCGCTGAAACTTGGTATGTAGATAGCATGAGATCTGGATTAACATATAGGCTTTTTATCCCGATTTTCCCACGGGATCGGGACTTACGCGGGTGAAACTGCAGGGCCCTGCTAGTAAAATATATTATAGACGTATTCATGCATACAAGAATTGCTCGGCAGAAAATAAGTATTAAAAGTAGATTTAAGGTTTTAAAAATTATCGATGTTAGGTAATATACATATTACACATAGAACCTATGTACTTAAGTATAATTATATACATAGAATGGCAGATGCTATGGACACACGTTATTTGTGCAAAAACTTAATGCATGTTAATTTTTAAATGTACAATACACTGTTCGAGGACCTTAAAAAAAAATTGCATTGAGCAGGAATCGAACCCAGGCGCAGTCAAATGCACTACCGCCACGGCATGGAGATCGTCATACAAAACACTAGAGCGACTTCGTAATTCAAGGGTATCATTGACCAGCTCACATTTATGGGCCTGAAACTGGATATTGAAACATGCTCAATGATTATTGGAGTCATAAAAGCTTAAAGCGGCTCTTTAAGATAAACAGCTCTATGACAGATGTTCCACTAAATCATTTGATTCATCACCTTCATCATCATCACCATGAGCCATTTGACGTTCACTGTTTAAACTAACTACACTTAAAGATATCTTAATTTTTATGCGCAAATTTGAGCTTGAGGGGGAGGAGAGGGAAGAGGGGGAGAGAAGGGAGGTTGGGCCTCCGGCAACCTCACTCAATCGGCGAAATACAACGCAAGCATTGCTATGAGACCGGGTTTTCTGTGAGGCTGTGGTATCACTCCGGTCGAGCCGGCCCATACGTGCCGAAGCATGTCTCACCCACTTAAACGTTTATCAGAGACTAGCGGTATCCCTTACCCTAGGTTCATCTCCCTACCCATACTTCCAACAACAAAACGACTACATACCCAAGGAGGCTTGGCGTCAGGTAGACGGTCGGCAATAAAAACGCCGACCCTTATAAAAATTGGGAAAAGTTTTTCAACATTATTTAATAAATAGCCGTTCTCCGCAGTTTCAACCACGTTTATGGCCACTGCTCCGCTCCTATGGGTCGTAGCGTGATGTTACATAGCCTTCCTCTATGAATACTCTATCCAATACAAAAAGAATTATTCAAATCTGATTGATAGTTCCAGAGATTAGCGCATTTAAACAAAAAAACTGTTCAACTTTATTAAATACTAGTCGTCCCCGCAGTTTCACGTTAATGGTCACTACTCCGCTTCTATTGGTCGAAGCGTGATGTTATAGAGCCTATAGCCTTCCTCAATAAATGGGCTATCCAACACTTAAAAAAAAATTCTATTCGAACCAGTAGTTCCTGAGATTAGCGCGTTCAACAAAACAAACTCTTTTTTGTTTTTATTCGTTGACCGCGACTTAGTTCATTGACATTCTTCCGGGATAACAAGTTGCTTATTTGCTACTCCATACTATAATTTACATCTCTGCGCCAAATATCATCCAGAACCGTTCTGGTCTGATTGAGAAAGAAAGAAGAAATCCATCCATCTATCCAAATTTTCGTATTTATAATAATAGTGTGATTATTATTACACCTATACCTTCCTCATGAATCACTCTTTCTATTAGTGAAAACCGCATGAAAATCCGTTCAGTATTTTATCGCGAACAGACAGACAGACGCGGCCGGGGACTTTGTTTTATAATACGTAGTGATAACGAAGTATGTACAAAGATCGTCACTAGTAGGTCTTCCTTCGATAGATTCCAAGCATACGCAGGATATCGTATAAATGTTTGTATTTATTAACATGTAATTGTGTTTGACGTGTGCACATTAGATGACTGCTCAAATTGCAGTCGCCCGATTGGGGTATAACCTCCGTGCAATTCTTATGTGTATATGTTGGTATATTTATATCTCCGCTGATTCCGCTGGTGTGTAAGTGATTAGGGAGGAAGATAGGGAACGATTAGTTATATTTAAAAAGACTAGAAGTGCCTGTTGGTCGATATTTGACCATAAGTCATTCAGTTTTGAATGGTTTTTTTTTATTTCGTTAACCAGTATAACTTGATCTGTCGTTGTATAGGTTTCCATACCGTCACCATATTATATACTTAAACCCATTTAGCTGTTTTATTATTCGTATTTAGTATTCGTTTTCACAAAATTACCAATGATTACTAAACAAAACAAAAATACAAAAAATGGTTCCCTAAACTGTTTTGTCTTGCCTATTTATATGATACTAGCTGCGCCCCGCGGTTTCACCCGCGTAAGCCCCAATCCCGTGGGAATATCGTACGTACAAAGTAGCCTATGTGTTAATCCAGATCTCCAGCTATCTACATACCAAGGTTCATCGCAATCAGTTCAGTAATTTTTGCGTGAAAGAGTAACAAACATCTAAACATCCATCCATCCTCACAAACTTTCACGTTTATAATATTAGTAGGATAGACCAGCTACCCACGTTGCTGTGGCTAGCTAAATTGCAATTTAAAAAAAAAAACAGATTAATAACTGATAGTCGTAGGACTGCACATACACACAAACACACACATCTCTATAATGTATCTGAATGTGACAGTCACGCGAGTTCAGTGTTTTTTTCCCCATACCAAAACTGCCCAACTGCCTAAAGAAGTGTTTTCTTTAAAAAGTGCCCTATCTCTTAAGTTGAACCAAACTGCACAGTGTGCAAAATTAGCATTGTGTATGTGTGCATTAAAATCGGATCATTAGTTTAGGATTAGGAGTTTATCGCGGACAAACAATGTGACGCGAAATGTTTGTACATAAAGATTTAAAAGAGGTTTGTCGCCATTCTCAATCTTAAGGGTAGGCGCGCTATGCGCTACTAAGTTGTAACTAAATACAGACTTCAACCCTGCGATGGGTGACCATCCTTAAGACATTAAGACCGTCGGAAAGCAAGTTAGGCCGTCGGTCCCGGTTGCCATACGAACTTCTGTGGCATTCGTTACGGATCGTTTGTGCTCTAAGAAGTTCCGACAACCTGGTCTAACTACAGAACTTCGACATCACCTAATACTTGGGTTGTGGAGGTCTGATGGCAGTCGCTTCACGTAAAATATCGAATTTCGGCCGTATCGTAGTTGGGAAAAGGCTCAGAGAATTATGTGAAAAGGTAAAAACAAGAGAAGTCAGACTCGTCTTAAATGTTAGATGAGCTGATCGTGTTCCTGCTACGAAGAAGATACACGGCCTGTTGGTCTAGTGGTTAGTGATCCTGACTGCTGAGCCATAGGTGGTGGGTTTCCAATCCAGGACCAACAATTGTATGATGAGCATGATCATTTGTTTAGTGTCTGAGTGTAATTTATCTATAATTATGTATTTGGTAATATGTATAGTATATTTATCAGCAGTCTGGTTACCATAGTACAGGCTCTGCCTGGTTCCGGATGTCTTAATAAAAGCTGTTCCCGGATCCCTCCTATTTAAGGCGCAGTACGGTATACCGTGTGGTTTTAGTCTGTTCGATTCCGTCACACCGCCGGTGGGGTGACGGCCCGAGGGGGTTTCCACACGCACAAAAAATAAAAGTACAGGCTCTGCCTAGTTTAGGATCAGACGACCATGTGTGAGGTGGGACACCAATGATAATGATGATTAATTTCACACAGGATGCATTTATGCTGTTATGATTATTGAATGTCCCATCATAATATATATTATTAATTAATTTCAAATTCTATTAGTATTAATCTTTATTTATATTACATTAAATTATTAGACAGCAAAACAATGACAGTAAAATAATTTATTAAGTGATAATTTATGAAAGGAATTAATTATTATTATTTAGTAGCTGACCCGACAGACGTTGTCCTGTCTTAACTATGAATATTGAACAATCGCGCCAACTGTCAAACGACTGACAGTTATGTCAAAAGCGCTAAGGTTACATTAGAAAAGTCAATATGATGCCGCGTGATGCCGTGACCAAGGGAAATAGAGATTAATTTTAATATATATAGATTATGTGATAAAATGGAATAATATGGCGTTCTTCGTTACTAACCATGTTAATTTGTACAGTACGTTATGTGGTAGGACATAGGTAGTGCATCAACATTTGTACATTAAGATCTTTGTAAAACCTATGTTCCACAAAATTTATAAAATAAATGATAATTGACAATGGTGTTCAAATCACGCGTGTTGGTTGTTTGTATCCGGGTTTGATTCCCGTTCAATGCATATATTTGTCTGCAGGAATATGTATAGTTGCATTAATTTGGGTGTTCCTATGTATTATGTATATGTTTGTATTTAAAAAGAAATGTATCCAAGGCCGTTAAACTAACCAAAGTTTTCTATGGGAAACACACGGATGCATCCGTGTCTTAGATCCCTAATAACATGTACCTAGATTATTTTTTTTTGTATATATTTTACATAAAAACCCCCAGACCAATGTAAATAGACATTCTTGCATACGAATGTTTGCACTCACCGGGTATCGAACCCGTGACGTTGAATAAGGTAGCCTTAGCCGAGCATCCTAAGACACCAGTAACTCTACCTTTTATTTGCTTCAAGAAAATAAGAAAACAGAAAAGAAATTTATTGTGAGGGTAATTCTATGAGCCTCGAATATATAAACGGTATTTTTACTGTAACGGTAATAAAAAAATTTACATACCTGTCTACCGGAGGCGGCAGTGGCGCCATCATGTGCGGATGTGGCGGCATAGGGGGATGTGGGGGGTGCGGGTGGAACGGTGAGCCGGGCGGCGCGAACCCGGGCCCAGGAAAGTGTGGCTGCTGCGGCGGCCCGGGAGGGAAGCCGCCGCCGGAACCGGGGCGTGCGGACGGCGAGCCAAACGGTCCCGGCGCAGCGTACGGCGGGCCCGCGAACCCCGGCCCCGGCGTCGACGGAGCTGGGGAGGCCGCGAACGCTGGGCCGGCGGGTGAGCCGGCGGGCGGCGCGAACGACGCGAACGGCGGCTCGCTGTTGCCGCTCTTCCACGCCGCCGGCACACCGGCGCCGCTCTCGTCCAGCGCCGGCACGCGCCGCTGCAGGCCCACCGACATCTGTACCAGAAGAATATAGTTAATAAAAACTCAAGACATTTGTAAAGGTCGTAGCTCACTTATCTAACATCGCTCCAGCACAGCACACCGCCTCAAAACGCACTGACTGCACGCTGGCCACCTGCTTGACAGCTTTAATAAAATTATTTACTCTTACTACTCCACGAGTAAGTGAGGTTACCGGAGGCCCTAACCCTTCATATCGGCGAACGGCTGAGTTCCGGGCGGGAAGCGGCAGTCGGCCCCCGCCCGAAGAGGTACGCGAATGGCGTGAGGCCGCTCGCCGAGCCACCATGGCTCGTTGGTCGTCCCGGCTGGAGGCTCCACGTGCTGGCTTTGCCGCCGTGGAGGCGCTCCAGCCGGTCATCGTCGAGTGGGCAGGGCGGCAGCACGGGACCCTTTCCTTCCGGCTGACGCAGGTTCTTTCCGGGCACGGCTGCTTCGGGAAGTACCTGCACTCGGTCGCTAGGAGGGAATTGAGTCCCGCCTGTCACCACTGCGACTGCAGTGAGGACTCGGCTCAGCACACGCTGGCGGTTTGCCCCAGTTGGGCGATGCAGCGTCGGGACCTCACTGCAGTCATCGGAGTGGATCTGTCGCTACCGGCTGTCATTCGCTCCATGGCCGGTAGCGACAGGAATTTTACCGCGGTCGCAACCTTCTGTGAGGAAGTCATCTCGCAGAAGGAGGCTGCGGAAAGGGTCCGGGAGGACGACCTCCACTCGGTCCTAATTCGCCGCCGGCGAACCGGGCGGCAGAGGCGCGCTTACCAGCGCCTCATGCCGCCCTGAGTGTGGCCGCGGGTGGACGGGACGGGTTTTCCCCTTCACCCGCTATAGTGGCCCCCCGCGAGGTGGCGGCGTCCGCGTGTGCCTGGACGTCGCCTAAATGAGAGGTTTTTACCCGAAGGTGGTGCCCGCGCTTTTGCGGGCAGGCGCTAGGAGGGTTCCGGATGTCTTAATAAAAGCTGTTCCCGGATCCCTCCTATTTAAGGCGCAGTACGGCACACCGTGTGGTTTTAGTCGGTTCGATTCCGACACACCGCCCCATCGTAAACCCCGGTGGGGTGACGGCCCGAGGGGGTTTCCACACGCACAAAAAAAAAAAAAAAAAAAAAAAAGGCCCTAACCCTTCCCTGTATAGTTTCTACTAGCAGCGCCCCGCGGTTTCACCCGGGTAAGTCCCGATCCCGTGGGAATACCAGGATAAAAAGTAGCCTATATGTTAATTCAGGTCTCCAGCTATCTACATACTAAGTTTCATCGCAATCGGTTCAGTAGTTTTCGCGTGAAATAGTAACCAAACATCCATCCATCCAAACTTTCACAGTTATAATATTAGTGAAATAGTCCTCCCTTGGTAGTCATTTACCATCAGGTGACTTGTCTGCTCGTTTTCCACCTACACAAAAAAAAAAAAAACTCATTGCAGACCCGGTCATATATCATCGAAGCAGGAAAACAATGGCTCTTTTGTTTTAGCGGCGGGATGAGAATCAGTGCGGGCCTAAGCATCAGTATTTAAGACCGTGTGATTTATGACCGAGTCTGCAGCGAGTAAAGTTTTACTATTAAGGTGACAGCACTTTGTCCGCTCGTTTGAAACTTGTAGTAAGCAAGGCTTGGTGAGCTGTTTGCTATTTTATGTTGTCACTGTAAAGTGTACCTAAAGATAAGGAGCCAAAGCCAATATTTGAATTCAATTTTTTTTGTTGTGCGGGAGAGGTGCGGTATATGTGCTACGACCTTACTGCAATGGCACGGCTAAAGAAACCCATGAAACGTATCAACAAGAGAAGTCAGTATTCAAGCCCTGAATGAGACCCTCACTGTGGAGGACTTTATGTCGGAATCGAACCGACTAAATTCACACAATATTTCGTCACAAGCACATAAGACCTAATGGGCCTACGTATTACGCAAGATATCTTTGAATATTCTTATTACTTATACTTAGATATTCAATAAAACAACAGCCATATCGAGGTATGGAACCCTGACCCTGAACCATCCATCATAAGCAATATGTCTTTCCTTCCATCGCCTTCCCTTCTTAAGGGGGCATCCATAAATTACGTCACACGAATTTCATGATTTTTGGACACCCATCTCTTTGTCACAGGTGATCACTGGTGTGACGTGACATATTTTGCAATTTTACACCCAGAACTGAAAAGAGCAGTTATAATATTTTTTTTTTTTTAGTAAAAGTGTAGTAGCGTATGTAGTCTTTCGTTTACAGGTAATGTTTTGTGTTTAATACTTTAGATTTTGACATGTGACGTCACGAAGCTTATGACCCCTCCCACCCTTTGTCGCACAATGTCATACTTCGTTAACCCCCTCCCCCCTTAACGTGTAAAGTAATTATGGATGGCCCTATGGATATCCTCCCAATTTTCCCATCTTTGATTCTCAAAGTGACCATATTACGTAATTGGGACCAAATTAAAGTTACCAAAATGTGGGTGTTTAATACATGTCTGCGTACCCCTTCGGGGTGACCCCTTCGGGGGGATGAATGCTCGACCGCCGCCCCCGATAACACATACACTCCTCTACACTTAAACACTAATTCCTACACTTCAGTTGCTATCGCGCCTCTTGTTTCAAATCCGATAGGTAGGTCCAGTATAATCTTCACTACATATTATAAAACAAAATCCCACGCCGCGTCTGTCTGTTCGCGTTAAACTCAACAACTACAGAACGGATTTTCATACGGTTTTCACCAATAGACGGAGTGATTCATGAGGCAGATTTAGGTGGATTTCCGAACAAAAAAAACAATATATTATGCTTTGCTACCCGTGCGAAACCGGGTCAGGTTGCTAGTCTGTCTAATATATAAAAATCAAAGTTTGTTTGATCGTATTTTATGCACTGCCGTACCGTTCATCCAATCATCATGAAACTGTGCATACACGTCATCATTGAGATGAAACTTGGTATGTAGATACTTGGAGACCTGGATTCACACAGGCTACTTTTTATCCTGATATTCCCACGGCATCGGGACTTACGCAGGTGAAACCGCAGGGCGCAGTTAGTTAGTTTATAATTATACTCACGATATTATAAACTGACGAAAAATAGTAAACCAACCATTTACAATTTAACGCATTATTTCTGGATAGTTTTTAGGTTTCCGTACCTCGAAAGGAAAATACGGAAAAATAGGTTCACTTTGTTGTCCGTCCGTCCGTCTGCCTGTCAAGACCCTTTTTCTCAGGAACGCGTGGAGGTATCAAGCTCAATCAATCATATCAATTTATATCAAATACTCAGGTCTACTGCCCTTGGAGCTGGGAAAAATCAAACTTCTAAGCCAAAGCAATCAAAAGATACAGCCGTTTATACCGCAAATTTTCGACACTCGCAAGGGAATCAAAACCTACAGAGTACTTCCCGTGAACTCAGAATTTTGAAATTTGGTAGAAAGCAACGTTATATAGCACAGATAAAGGAAAAATTGCGAAAACCGTAAATTTTTAGTTATGTCGTATAATAAAAATATTTTACGGAACCCTCGGTGCGATGCGAGTCGGGACTCGCACTTGGCCGGTTTTTTTTAAATTTTATATTTATGATATAAGGAGCAAATGAGCAGACGGGTAACCTGATGGTAAGTAACCACCGCCGCCCATGGGCACATGCAACTAACTTACAAGCCTGTTGCCGGCCTTTAAGGTGGGATTAGGGGAAGGGGGGAGAGGGAGTGAGGGAAGGGGTTAGGGCCTCCCAGTAACCTCACTCACTAGGCGAAAAACAATTTATAAATATGTACACGCGAGCAAAGCCGCGCGGGAACTGCTAGTTATTATTATATTTAAAATTTCGCGAACGTAGTAATGGGAGTATATTTGGGAGTAATGGGAGGATAATTCGGGAATGGGAGTAAGGCCTCGGTCACGAAGTCAGCGGGAGCGGGGCGGCAGCGGCAGTGACGCGTGGAGAGGCGCGTTTTAATGCATACATTTATATGGAACTGGTCTGAGCGGGTGGCAAGCGGCGTATAGGGGCGTTGCCGCGCCACTCGCACTGGCCACTTCCATTCGCACTCGTAGCTCACCCGAATGTCCGTATTTCGTGTGACTGGAGGGACTATCAATGTCAACCATGGAATGTCCATTGCCAAGCACAAGATACTTCTTTTTGAAACGAAGATCCTTATCGCACGAAAAAGAGTTAACGCAACGAAAAATGCTGACCGCGAGTTGAATTATCTTATTTACTGATATATATATATATATGACTGGCCTATTGGTTTTGTGGTTAGTGATCCTGACTGCTAAGCCAGAGGTCGTGGGTTCGATTCCCACCCAGGACAAATATTTTGCGATGAGCATAATCATTTGCCTGTGTCTGGGTGTAATTTATCTATAACTAGCACACCTAAACCTTCCTCATGAATCACTCATTCTATTAGTGAAAACCGCATGAAAATCCGTTCAGTAGTTTTTCAGTTTATCGCGAACAGCGAACTTTATAATATGTAGTGATATGTATGTATTTAGTAATATATAAGTAAGTTTATCAGCAGTCTAGTTACCATAGTACAGGCTCTGCCTAGTTTGGGATCAGACGGCCGTGTGTGAGATGTGTCAAGTTATTATCTAGACACGCGGCAGCGTGTCAAGCCAAGTTTTATATTTACGCCATCTGTGGATTTTGTGCGATACTACTGTACTTTGATGTTGTTTTATACTAATTATCCATATATTAGTTCGGGCAACATTCACAGATGGCGCAATTTTGATTGCGAGTTTTTTAAATATTTACTATATTTTGATACAATTGATTCAGTCCATTAAATATGTTTATATATAAAGGAATGTCCCACAGACACCTCACGCGTTTATTATGTATATTTCATTTCGATACGCATACGAATCTGCCAAACCGTTGAGCTGCCGGATTTGATAAGTAGAGAGCTTTGAGTCAGATTCATTTATAGCTAGCAGTGCCCGCGCGGCTTCGCTCGCGTGTACATATTTATATATTTTGCACGGAACCCTAATTATTTTTCTGAAATAAAAAGTAACCCAAGATACTCCTTAGAACACCAGCTATCTGCCAGTGAAAGTCCCGTGGAAATCGGTCCACCCGTCCAGCCGAGATTAACCGGAACAAACAGATCGTGCAAATAACTAACTGTATAGGCTTAAAAAAAAACTATTATTTTGACATTACAAACAGAAACTTCAATTGTTTGTTTGTTTACACTGACCTCTGAAACTATCAGTCGGATTCGAGAAAAAAAAAAAAGACGAACGGTCTATTTGTACGTAAGAATAACATTAAACTCATTTTTAAAATAATTCTGAAGACTGTTTATATTCTAGTAAGTACATTTTGTAATAAATCTGTTAGTTCTGTTACACATACGAGTAGGTCAATGTTACTGTACCATGACTATAAAAATTATTTTTTTTACTCTTGCTACATAAAACTGTTTAAAGGCGAATCGAATTACAAAATAAAAAAAAAAGAGAGACTATCCACCTCCTGGCTGATGATACCATCAGACTGTGGTTACCAAGCTCAGTCTATTGGACTCGTCAAAACGTATCATATGAGCCCTAACTCGAGGGGTTTACTAGTAGCCACTGAAGAGTACCACTATCCACCTTCTGGCTGATGATATCATCAGACTGTGGTTACTAAGCTCAGTCTATTGGACTAGTCAAAACGTATCATATGAGCCATAACTCGAGGGGTTTCCTAGTAGCCACTGAAGAGTACCACTGTCCACCTCCAGGCTTCATCATCAGACCATCGTTACCAAGCTCAGTCTATTGGACTCGTCAAAACGTATCATATGAGCCTAACTCGAGGGGTTTCCTAGTAGCCACTGAAGAGTACCACGGTCCACCTCCTGGCTCCATCAACAGATCAACTCCAAGATGCCAAATTATACTATTATCATCCAAACTGCATACTTTATTTTCTCGTTGTATTTTTATGTGTAAGATTGTCTCGTTGTGCCGAAATAAATGTTTTTTCTTTCTTTCTTTCATATACCTATAAAACCTTTCTTTCTTTCTTTTAAAAAAGACAACTCCCGCATTAGGAATTACTCCTATGTACCGGACTTTACAAACATGCAACCAACGGACACAAAGAACATTCAGACTCAGATGGGAAACGAACCCACGACCTCTGGCTCAGCAGTCAGGGTCACTAACCACTAGACCAACAGGCCAGTCTTTTCGATACGACGTTAATAGTAGGTTAAAATTGGCTTGTAAGATTTGTTTGTACATTACTAGCAAACCCGCGCCGGCTTCGCACGGGTAGCAGAGACATCTTCAACAATCATCATCATATTTCAACCAATTTACACAAAACCTTAACAAATTATATACCTTCCTCATGAATCGCTCTATCTATCAGTGAACCGCATGAAAATCCGTGCAGTAGTTTTTAGGTTTATCGCGAACAGCCAGACAGACGCGGCGGGGACTTTGTTTTATAATATGTAGTGATTAGTTACAAATGAAGCGTGTTTACAACCAATTACAACGTACATATATTCGCAGACAAATTGCTTAACTGTAATGCAATTTAGGAAGTTTCATAAAAAAATAATTATTCTATTGTTTACACATTGGTGAAAGTTTTATTCGTAATGTTAATTCGTAAACGTATAAGTAATCACATTTGCTAAAGTTATTATAACCATTTCCGGTTGCGTACAATACTGGCCTGTTGGTCTAGTGGTTAGTGACCCTGACTGCTGAGCCAAAGGTCGTGGGTTCGATTCCCACCCTGGACAAATAATTGTGTGATGAGCATGATCATTTGTTCTGTGTCTGCGTGTAATTTATCTATAATATGTATGTATTTAGAAATATATCAGTATGTTTATCAGCAGGTGGGTTACCATGGTACAGGCTCTGCCTAGTTTGGGATCAGACGGCCGTGTGTAAGATGTGTGGAGTTATTATTATATTATTATTATAACTATTTACGGTTGCCTACAATACTGTTTCGGCGATAGAGCTTCCGATTGCAAGATATGGAGAGTTTTTTTCTCACTGTGCTATGAATCGAATAGAAATAGTCTCTATATAATACATTTTTATAATAATAACAACTTGACACATCTCACATACGACCGTCTGATCCCAAACTAGGCAGAGGCTGTACTATGGTAACCAGACTGCTGATAAACATACTTATATATTTCTAAATACATACGTATCATAGATAAATTACACTCAGATACAGAACAAATGATCATGCTCATAACACAATTATTTGTCCTGGGTGGAAATCGAACCCACGACCGATGGCTCAGCAGTCAGTTTTACTAACCACAAGATCAACAGGAAAGTCTTTGATCATTTTAGATTAGTGTGGGTTCAAAAGTTATATTATTATGTCAGAAAATATACATATTTTTTTTTATTAAAAGTGCACACATCATAATAACATGAAAAGGTATTTTGGAACGTCGGTCTTCCCCTTTAAAACAGATGACTATTTTTGAGACGTGTTTATTTTTAACCGACTTCAAAAAGGGGGCAGTTCGCAATTCGATTGTTTTTTTTTGTGCATGTTATGTTACGCGATATCGTCGCCATATGTGAAACGATTTCAATAATTATTTTTTTTATTGTATTTGTTGCACTCAAGGTTATTTCGATTTAAATTTGAAGACAGTATTCTACCTCTAAGGGTTGACAATTAAGGGATGAAGAATACAGCCTATTCCAATTTATCATTATTTAGGCGTATTGAATTAGTTCGTCATTGTTAAATTATTAAACGGACGGAAATGGATGGTCTTAGTGGTTAGTGATATTGACTGATAAGTAGAGATCGGATAATCGGATGCATATTTACCTAAAGTTATTTTTTGGATAACAAATTATGGAAACGGCTTCTAAGTATTTTTTTATTTACGAATGCAGTTGTATTGTCGCGTCGCTACTTGCGCACAAGCAAGTATAATTTGCCGTCTCACTCGCACTCTTTCAAAATGCTTACATTTCCTGGGGTTTAATAGGCCCGATTTGACACTTGTTACAACGTAATAAGGTTGTTTTTGCTTCGTCAAAAATCACTGACAATAAAAGTAGGGAAAAGCAACCATTATACGTTGTAACAGAGCAAGTGTCATTTGTGTCAAACTGGGGTTTATTACATCTCACGGAGTATAGGTACACTTAAATTTGAATTTCCTGGAATCGCGGGATTCTTTCGATAAAAAAGTGCTTTGCATAATAGCCAACATGTCAACTTTAGGTAAATATGCATCCGAATATCCGACCTCTACTGATAAGCCAGAGGTCGTGGGTTAGATTCCCACTCAAGACAAATAATTATAAATTTTATATGTATGTATGTATGCATAGATTTTACACGTGTCGTGACCCTTGCAGGTACCAAGACGGTATACGCAAAAAGAACTAAATTGATAATCGTTACAGTCGGCAGCTCACGTCGGGTTTACTGCACTATTGCTATAGTAACGTTGCACAAGCTTTATTCACAGGCGTACAGCAAAATTACGTCATATTAGTTTCATTATTGCCAAATACTTGAAAGAGTAGGTTCTATTCAGTTTTTATTGAAATATATATAACTAGCAGCGCTCTGCGGTTTCACCCACATAAGTCCCGATCCTGTGGGAATATCGGGATAAAAAGTATCCTATGTGTTAGTCCTGGTCTCCAGCTACCTACATACCAAGTTTTATCGCAATCGGTTCAGTGGTTTTTGCGTGAAAGAGTAACAAACATCCATACATCCTCACAAACTTTCACGTTTATAATATTATAGTAGGATTGGTAGGTTTATGTAATAGTATTTACTAACGATGGTAGGAATTATGACTTGAGGCACCTCACACACGGCCGTCGCATCCCAAACTAGGCAGAGTCTGTTGTAAGTAGTTTGGGTGGAGGGTTAACGGCAAATGAGTGTTAGGGGGCACAGCTGATTTCGAATCCAATTGGAGTTGAGAGCGTGGGCTAGTCGATAACTTTTCCATATAATCGTTAGACAGTAATAAAATGAGTTAAGCATGACATCGATTTGCCCAGTATTTTTAAATACATAAATTTTAACTTAAATTTTATCTAAATAAATAAAATCGAAGTGTCTGTTCGTAATGTCGAAATAATAGTTTTTAAGCTCATTACAGTTATTTGCACGATACCTATGCCTAAAAATCAGTTTCTGTTTGTTCCGGCTAATCTCCGGAACTGGTGGACCGATTCCCACGGGACTTTCACTGCCAGATAGCTGGTGTTATAAGGAGTGAGAGTAACTTATATTTTGGAAAAATAATTAGAGTACCGCGCAAAATATAAAAAAATATAAATATGTACAAGCGAGCGAAGCCGCGCGGGAACCGCTAGTACTCATAATTCAGACGTAGAACAGTGTAATAATAATTATTTTAAAAAGTTATGACCGTAAAAGAGATCCATAATTGAGCAATCATTTCGTTAGAGGCCTCGGACTTCCCGCCAACAGCTACTTCGAATTACAGGTACATATGCGACCTTGACCTGCTGGAGCACACTCCCCAATCTTCACGTATAAACAATAACCTTCGATTGCCTTCCCTTCTTAACTACTCCTCTTTGCATTTTTGATTCCCAAAGTGCCCGAAGGTCACTTTTTTGCAAAAATCGACGGTTTGCAAAAAAATAACATTTTGATTTGAAAATTTAACTGTAACTACAGGACCGCAACACTGACAACATATTTAAATCTCAGCTCTCTACGACTTTTTGAACGCGAGTGATAAGATTTCAAAGTTTTGCAAAAAACACGTTGTATTTTGCGAATTGCGGACGATCCGCTGGTCCGATTTTGCTCTACTGAAGCTCATTCTCTTGGTTTTTTTAATGCGCACATTTCTTACATTTAACTTTTTTTCGTAGGAGCTGACGCGAAAAATCGGTTTTTACCATTTTTGGCACTTTTTTGCACCTTACTATACAATGACAATAGATAGACAATATCATGCTATGATTTTACTTGCAATCAATTCCCGATACTTGAACCTTGGTAAAAAAAAAAATCCGCTCCAATAGGAATTTTTTTAGACCAAAGAACTAATTCGGTGTGACTAAATAAGCTTGCCCGTCTTACGTGAGTGTGGTCAAATTACAGTTGACAAAATGGGCGTTTTATACGCCTCTGCATACCGCTTACGGGACACAAGCGTGAGTGTATGTACATATATCTTACTTACTTACTATACGTTACTTCTCTCACTTTAGTATAGATAGATAATGGTGCCGATTCTATTGTACACTCGACTAAACTAAAACCTGACTTAATTTCTTCATATGAAATCAACATAGTGTTCTTCGTAATAAGGTCTATTTGTTACTAGCATCTATTTCTCAGCGCCGCTAAATTTCAATAAAACCTGTTAACGTATACTCAACTTTATTTCCACGCAGCGAGAGTCTTCATTTATTCAAACGCTGTATAATTGCCGTATAAAAACTTGTTCAAAACGAACAAGGATGACGTGTTTTTAATCTACACCTACGAAGACGCTTACTAAAAACACAGAGGAAAAGAGATGGCATTCAACGGATAGCGGCTCTCGCTACGTGGTATTAAAGTTTATTTATGCGTATCAGACTTTAGTCGACAAATAAATTGCTTATTTCGATAGCGATAGCGACATATGTTACCTACTTGTTTCAATTTGAAATAATACCTTGTTTCTAAGTATACAAGGTTTACTTATTATATGAAGAAAATTTAGTGAATTTTAATTTAGCGAGTGACAGAATTGGGGCCAATGGCAATCAATTTAGGTTCAATTCGGTCGACACAAGAAGCTTGTCTCGAACCCTCGGGAACAGTATCTTTTTCTACATGAAAGGTACCTCATATCTTTTTCTGTACCCATGATAACGTAAGTGCAAATTTAATGATGATCCACAGGCAGTTGAGGCGTAAAAGCGTAACAAACAAACTACATAATCCACATTTGCTTTAATAATATTAGTTAGGATTCTGTAACTCGTGCCTTATCCTTGTTTTCAACTTTAGTGGTGTAACAAAAAAATATCAAGTGAAATAAGTTATCCAAAATACCAGGGTACCAAAGCCGGGAGGCGATCGGAGACGTCTCGCATGCGCACGTGGCAAGCAATCGCGTTCTATATTTACATCGTGAACTTTGAATGAGCACCTGCGGTTTTGTTGTCCAACAACATGGGTTAACTGTGGTACAAATTGTGGTACTACTTTTGGTAATTTATGATATCTTAGAATTGTTGACTTCAGTTTTAAAAGCTTTTCTTTTAATAATTAGTGGGAGGAGCCACACTTCGGCACGTTTGGGCCGGCTCGACCGGAGTGATACCAAAGCCTCACAGGAAACCGGCAGTGAAGCAATGATTTTCGCCGATTGACAAGTTCAACTCAACGAGTCACAAGTGCGTTGCCGGTCTTTAAGGTTTGAGTATTAGGAGGGGAGGTTTAGGCCTCCGGTAACTTCACTCACCCGGCGAAACACAAGAAAGCACGTATTGCTTCACGGCCGGTTTTCTGTGAGTAAGTTAAAGGCCGCCTGATCACAAACTAGGCAGAGTCTGGTAACCAGATTCCTGATAAACATATCTACTTCTATATTTTTAAATACATATATATTTATAATAGATAAATTACACCCAGACACAGAATAAATGATCATGCTCATCACACAATTATTTGTCCTGGGTGGGAATCGAACCCACGACCTCTGGCTTAGCAGTCAGGGTCACTAACCACTAGACCAACAGGCCAGTGTATATTGAAAGTCTTGTAATTACTAATGCTTCAAAATCTCTTTGTCAAACCAAAATAAGTGGGTAATGTAATTATAAATAATAATACACTATGATGTAACGTAATTTTAAAAGTATGTACAATTGTACATACGTAACATTGTTATAACTTTCTAACAACTTTGGAGTGTGAATTAATCACGTGAGGCCCGAGAGGGGGGAGGGAGTTCGAAAAAATAACGGAATATACCGGAGGGGGAGGGGGGTTGTAGTGAGATATCACGTGTATTAATTTTTTACGCGCAATTATTTCTATATTTGAAGATAATATTTTGAAAATTTTGAATATATGTCCCTGACCATTGCTGACACGCCTCAATCCATCCGTATAAAGCAATATTCCCTACCTCTAATTGTCTTCCCTTCTTAACTACCTTCCCATTGCTAGCCCCTTTCATAAGCTTCGTGACGTCACATACGCTACTACACTTTTACTAAAATATTATAATTTTGGTACTGCTCTTTTCAGTTCTGGGTGTAAAATTGCAAAATATGTGACGTCACACCAGGGAGGGTGAGTTTCACAAATGTGACCACCTGTGAGATAAGGAACGGGTTCAAAAATCATGAAATTCGTGTGACGTAATTTATGGATGGCCCCTAATACGTTCTTGCTTAAGACGCGTTTTTGGTTGGGTTTCTTTGAAATTGTCTTCAACTTTACTGTAACGGCTTACCATTGGAGTATGAAAATAATGGAGCCAAATAAACGTGTATTCTTGCACCATGTACAAAAACGGATTCAAACCCGTGACTCATTCTGTTACCTGCTACACGCCGGGGTCTGTGTAATGTGGCCGATGTCATTGAATCGATAAAAAAAAGTTTATTTATATTTAGGTCTCTTCCGATACCAGGGCGCTTAGTCAGAATTGTTTTTTGTATTTACGTTCACATGCATTTGTACTAACTCCTTTACGTATTGTAACCCTAAACTGCTTAAGAAAAGTTAAAAAAAACCCGGAGCACGAAGAATTATACAATCCATTCATTTAGCTGTGTAATGTGCTATGTAATGAAACGTAAAAAGATGTTTTTTTTATCCATCATCAAAGGTAGTACTACCGTCTGTTTTCGTTTGTGGGAGCATTTCACTAACACCCGGTACAAGGAATTGATAATTTATCTTTAAATGCCGAGAAGGTAGCTCTTGTGATTAAATAACATTAGCAATATTCTATGAACATCTTACAAAAAAAAACCAATAAATGTTTTGTATTTTTAGTGAAATTCCCAAGTGAACTCTTCAAGTTAGTAATACTACGATTTGTTTGGAATCACCCTTAGTGACACATTCTTGGCACTAGATGGCGTTCTTCTTATGGTTTAGAAACCGTGACTACAGTTAAGTATAGATCTAAGCGAGACAAATACAAAAGAGAGAGAGAGAGAGAGAGAGAGAGAGAGAGAGAAGGGAGACAGATTTTTCCGATTTTGCTCGTTTCTTATCAATACTCTTGAGTTAGTAGTTCTTACTAGTTTTCATAATATAGACTGGCTTGGTTACCTATTAATTTAACTACATGTACATTTATTCCGACCGCGCGGTGGTACAGCATTCGACTGCCACGCCGGGGGTCTTGGGTTCGATCCGTGTTCAGTTGCATTAATCTATTTTACTATGTATGTATAATATCATGTATGTATTTACAAAACAAAATGTATCTTGCATTAATTTGGATCTAAATAGCAATGCGGTAATATATCCCAGAATTTATTTATTTATTTATTATGATTTACCAACATTTGTTTACACGGTTACAAGCAACAAAAATTACATTCAAATTAGTTTTAAACTGAGTGTAACAAATAATTACAGGTAAATACAGCATGCTAAATTGAACTAGGTACTCAAATTATTTTCTAAACATTTTTGTGACATTTACGTACACAATACAATAGTATATAAAACAAAAGTATACAAAACAAAGTGTAAATGGCAAGAAACTATTTACATAACTTCTTAAGTTCTTATAATATTCCAATAGTGTGGATCGAAATTTGATTAGTGAGTCTGCATGGATATCGATACTTCTGCCAAACTTCAAGTCATCTGCATACATATAGTTCTCAGAGAAATGGAAACATGTAGGAATATCATTTACAAAGAGATTGAACAATATTGGGCCGATATGGGAACCCTGTGGTACGCCGGATGTAACATCTCAAAACAAGCTCGGATTCAAAACCGTTAACGTTAAAGTACGTTCATCAAGATACGACCGTAACCACTTTAGTATGGTGTCTGTAATACCGTACATAGTTTCCGAAGGAGAATCTTATGCGAGATACGGTCAAAGGCCATGCTAAAATCAGTATATATTACATAAAATTGTTTGCTGGAATCCATAGCTTCGGCCGGGGTCTCCGAAAACGCAACCAAATTTGAAGTGACAAATCCATGCTGTAATTATTATATGCAGTTATCTCCTTTTTTAAAATTAAACCAAGTTTCATAAATTCAAATATAGAGATAGACGGGTCCCCGAGGAAGGACATAGGCTACTACTTAGGGGGAAATAGGGGACGACAGTTTGTATGGGAGACCAATCATTACTCAAGTTTAGGGAAATAAAAATTCTTAATATACCATACTTTTGGTAAGAAATAAAAGAATACTTTTGCTGTTTTGATCTAGCAACTGCTGCACGTCAAAGTTAAAACACATACACATATATACATGTGCACAAGCACATCTGTATATATGTATTTGAGCGTTCCGGCCTGAAGAAGTTTCACTTCAAAAAATCGTTCAAATACTGACTCAGTACCTACTAATTTATCGCAGACGAACATAACTTATAACATTACAATTACATTTAATTCTGTGACGGTTGTTAATACTGAATATCTCACTACTTGTGAACCTTTTTCCTCAAACGATTAGCGGTTGTGAAACGATAATTCAAGAACAATATGTTTCATTCTTTGTCCTGTAACCATTAGATTTATTTAGCACTAGTTTTTTATTTGCAGACTGTTTAAACATATGCTTTTACATAATATATATATGTTCTTCGGGCATAATAATTTTGGTATGAGGAATGTTCGAAATTGTGACCTTTGCCTTTTTAAGGTTCCGGACCTCTAAGGGCGAAAGGAATCGTTATAGGATGACGCGAAGTTAAATAGTAAAAAACGTAGAATACGTTAGTGAAACAATCATGAAAATTGATTCAATACATTTTAGGAAAATCGCGGACTTACTAACATACATACATACGGATCGATTACAGAACCTCCTTTTTTGAAGTCAGTTAACTCCGCTATTGAAACGCCAATACTACACAGACACGTATCTCCAAGTAACATCCTTAGCATTAAATGTAGATTTCCAAAACACTGAGCTATGAAAATGAGCGATCTTATTGGCTGGTTCTCTAGTGGAAATACAGCCTTACACAGACAAAGTCGCGATTACAGCTACATTCATTCGTATCAATCTAGCGTCTAGGTTAATCTAATAATCTTACTAATATTATAAAAGCGAAAGTTTGTAAGGTTACTCTTTACGCAAAAACGGCTGAACGCATCTAGATGAAATTCGCCACAGAAATAGATTATAGTCTAGAATAGCACATGGCTACTTTTATCTCGGAAAAATGTACGGTTCCCGTGGTTTAAATTCCACCAAAACTTCCACGCAAACTAAGGCGCGGGCAACAGCTAGTATTATTATTAATGTGAATGGAGAGTTTGTTCCATCTCGAAAATAGTACTGTTTCCAAGGGATTAAAAGTAACTTCTACCAGGCCAGGTCCATTCCGCAGTGTAGGTATAAAACTACAAGTACAGGACGGGATCGACTATTCATACCAAAATGCAGTGGGAAGCCGAGCGCCAGACGATAGTAGTAGTTCGATGCTCACTCACGCACTGTGTCGCGTCATCCTTTCATATTTAGACTATCGAGTTATTAGTACCCAGCCTAGGGTTAACTGTTCACAAAAATAACACACAGGTAATTAAATATTCAGGTTAATTCATTCTTAAAAAAAGGCAACTATAACATCGCGGCGTCGTCAAAACAGATAAGAGTTACGCGATAGAAAGAGAGGCAACTTCTAAGTGAATAACTGTAGGTAATTAGCGAGACCTGAATTGCGACTTTATAGTGTGGGAGCAAAAGTCGCTATTTATTTAAATGATTTGGCAGAGTGGGACTTCAGTACTTGTACTATCATGTATGCTGTGCTTCTACGCAAACGTAGCCGCGGGTAAAAGCGGATTTACTATAAATTCATTACCAAGTCGTCTAGGTTCCAGATTCATTATCACTTGATTGATTTTCGACCAATGAACTTACATTTTTATAAATTCAATCAAGTTCGGTACTGTGTAATATAAATAATAACCGGTTTTCTTAATCGGTTCTTCGGTTGGGCCGCTTAGCAAGTGTCTTTTTTTTACAAGACAATCCGGCAATAAGGAATTATTCGTGTGCCGTAGACACAAAATAGTATTCTGATCCTATATATAATAATAATAACTTCACACACCTCACACATCCGTCTGATCCCCGTCGCCGTCTGATCCCAAACTAGGCAGAGCATGTACTATGGTAACCAGACTGCTGATAAACATACTTATACATCATTACTATACATTCTGTCAATAAATAAGTAATTATCTTTTAAAAAAAAAGTATCACCGACTTCAATGTGCCTAAATCATGATAAATTGTATTTTGTTTAAATATAATATGGGTAGGCCAACTAAACACACTGCTCCAATGAGACAGCGAGGTTTCGGAGTAAACGAAAATATCATCAATGTATACAATTTTTAGATATTTGTTGATTTTTCAGAAACCGCTCAACCGATTTCGATAAAATTTAAATGGGACCACCTGGGAAGTATACCCTCTGAAACAAAAAAGACTTTTAAAATCGTTCAGGCGTCTTCGAGTAATCGGTGAACATATATAAAAAAAAGATTCTGACGAGAACCTCCTCCTTTTTTAAGTCGGTTAAAAAAGTATCGGGAATCGATAACTTAATTCTAATTCCAAATTCAATTCAAATATTTTTATTTGTGTGGTTAAGTTGCCACAACTGTTTTCTATATTGGCGCGAAGATTGAGCAATATCTGTCATTTAGTTTAATTTCAGTACTCGATTTTGTAAGTTCATCTCAAGAGTGGTTTGCGATTTTTATAATGGAACAAAGAGTTTGTCTCAAATTTTGCATTGCAAATGGAATTTCATGTTCAGAGTCTGAAAATATTACAGAAAGCATATGGTGAATCGACTTTATCAATAACTCGTGTATATGAGTGGTACAGTGCATTCAAAACCTGTCGAGATTTGTTGGAAGATTTTCCTCGCTCTGGTCGGCCATCAACAAATCCTCATTCAAGTTTTAGAGAGATAGCCGCTGAACTTTCTGTGTCTCACGGAGCGCTTCGTACGAAATACGTTGCCCCTCGACTAGTCCCGAAAGATCTGAATTTTCTTCAAAAACTCAATCGCGTAAAAGTCGCTGAAGAGATACTAGAATTCGAGTCAATTTATATTCGTAAAACGCTTCGTTATTGGTGATGAGACATGGGTTTACGAGTTTGATATGTAAACTGGTCAACAAGCTTCGGAATGGCGACTCCCAACTGAACCTAAACCGAAAAAGCCACGACAAAGTCTATTAAAAGACAAGGTCATGTTGACTGTTTTCTTTGACTATCGGGCACCCCGAATTAGTCTCATCTCATAATGCCAACTTCTCAGAATGCCAATTTCTCACAATGCCAACTTCGCATAATGCCAACTTCTCAAAATGACAACTTTTGAAGGGCAGGCCGGCAGTTTTAATATCCTAAATGGATTATACGCATCACGCGAGAGCGGGCGACATCGGACTTAAATATTTAGTTAGAGACGATTTGACATTAGTAGGATAGGTCAATTAAAAAGAAATGGCTAGGTTTAGGTTAGGTTAGAACTGTGACCATAACGTACGAGCCGAGCGAGGGAAGCGAGTGTGCCGCGGCAGCGGCCGGCGAGTGCCAGAACCGAATTTTGTATTTTTTATGCCTGCCGGCCTGCCCCTCAAAAGTTGTCATTTTGAGAAGTTGGCATTATGCGAAGTTGGAATTGTGAGAAATTGGCATTCTGAGAAGTTGGCATTTCGAGAAGTTGGCTTTCTGAGAAGTTGTCATTTTGCGAGCGGTTGGCATTATGAGAAGTTGGCATTATGAGATGAGAGGCCTGATTTCTTGCCAGACTGCTAGGTCAGACTGTAAATAAAGAATATTATTTTAACCTTATGCGGCGTTTGAGAGAGCAAATTCGTCGAAGGCAGAATGTATGGAAAGAAAATTCTTGGATATTACCCCACGACTACGCGCCATCGCACAAGGCCATCATTGTAAACGAATGTTTGACCAAAAACTCAACAAATACCATCGAACAACCACTGTAATCACCGGATATGACTCCGGTCGACTTTTTTCTGTTTCCAAAACCCAAAATACTACTTTGAGATACCCGTTTTCAGTCGATAGAAGATTTCAAAGAAAATTCGGCGAGAACTTAAGTCTATTCTGAAAAATGCATTTAAAAATGTTTTGATCACTGGATTATTCATTGGTGTAAGTGTATTATTTCTGAAGGGAGATACTTTGAAGGCGATACAATTAATTTGTAAGAATAGTTAACATTTTGTGTTTTATTGACCATTTCCCGGTACTTTTTTGCCAGAGTAGTACATACATATTATAGATAAATTACACCCAGACACAGAACACATGATCGTACTCATCACACAATTATTTTTCCTGGGAAAGAATCGAACCCACGACCTCTGGCTCGGCAGTCAGGATCACTAACCACTAGTGACTAGACCAACAGGTCAGTCAAATATTATTTCTGAACCAAATAATCTTCTGGAGAGCCTTGCTTCGGCACGTATTATGGGCCGGCTCGACCGGAGTGATACCACAGCCTCACATAAAAGCAATGATGCGTTTTGTTGTATTTCGCCGAGTGAGTGAGGTCACCGGAGGCCCTAACCCTTCCCTCTCAACTCTAGCAAAAACACATTCATGCATTTAAATTTTTGCATTAAGCAAGAACAAAAAATGCAACCTCTGATGTTGGAGTCAAATGTTACGTCCGCGTCACGAAGAATCGTGTAAAAAAGTGTGTGTGTGTGTGCAATTCACACACAGCAGAAGTGAAACTTCAGAAAAGTAGTAGAGAGAATGAGAAATAAAAAGTAAAATCAACACAAATAATTTACTAATGTTAATAAATTTTAATAAAAATAATTCATATAAAAGTTATTGGTGAAATTAACACAGATGTGTTAAATAATTAACATAAACTAATTAACCAACGAATTTTAATACGCAAATGCACAAAAATTATACACGTGAATGACACACCACGTTGATTATGACGCATTTTCTGAAGGCTTTGTAGTACGCAGGCGCAAAGACACGTGATAGCATACGAAGATTATAGGAAACACTGTATACTTGTATTCTACCTCATTCTCTTGCCGGCTAAATCCTATTTATGAATATGTTTGTCTCTATTTAGTGTGACTTTTTCATTTCATCGAATTTTCAAATCACAACATTCTAAAGAAGTTTCACTTCAATAAAAATGAAACGACAGATTTTTCATTATAATTTTGATATATGGTACTTAACTAATTATATTAAAGTGTATATGGATCATTACTAGCGGCCAACGATAATAAGGTCAACGCAGATATGACACTTAAGAACATGACATGTCGAGAATTGAATATGAGATCATTATATTTTAAATTATCAATCTAAGGAATGCATAACTATATTTACCGACTACGCAAAACAAACCTGTGGTTAGTTGTTTAATAGTTATATTTATTCAAATCTTTGTTCAATAATATGTCGCAGTCGTAGAAAAAAGGCGCTTGTGATTTTAAGACATAAACATACTGATAACATTATGCTGTCTCTTATCGTACAGGTCGCCCTAGTGTAAGAGACAGAGTTTATAACGTTTGTTAACATTTTCTTGACTAACTAATCTGTCGCATCGCATTCTACTAAGATTGTTTTAGCAAAATGTTTAAATTTATATTTTTGTTAACTGTATATCCTTTTTATTGTGTTAATAAAGATTATTATTATTATTATTATTTATTACCTTATCATAAACAACATTTTTCAAAGCTCATACACACAGTAATATTTTAAAATTTCATTAACTGAAACAGCCGTTTTCAAAATATTAAGTAACACAGCATTTGAAACGTTTTAAGTGCTCTCTTGTAAAGTTACTGAAAATCACATCCATCGTTTGTCTACGACGACGACGAGATTCAAATTGTCAAGAATTAGGTGTCAGTCAGACTCTTTTTAACCCCCGACGCAAAAAGAGGGGTGCTATAAGTTTGACGTCGATGTCTGTGTGTGTGTGTGTGTCTGTCTGTGGCATCGTAGCTCTCAAACGGATTGACTGATTTCAATGCGGTTTTTTTATTTGAAAGCCAGTTTCCTTGCGGTGGTTCTTAGCTATGTTTGGTTAATATCGGTCCAGCAGTGTAAGAGTATCAGCTGTTTTCTAAAATGATGTAAGGCATTTTTGTTATTATTTTGTGTCAGGGGTTTTTGAATTTTTTTATTTGATGACTTTTTTACAATTTTTTTTTGTTTTTCATACAATCATGTTAAGATTAACTGTTGTGTGGTCAACAAGGGGTCGAATTTTGACCATTTTTTATTAAATTCTCGATGACAATACTTCGTCGAAGGTAAAAAAAACGGTTTTCAATGTATTTTTACTGATTTTGACTGATAAACAAGATGCATTTAGTAAAATTCTGTTATTATGACATTACAAACAGAAACTTCATTTTTATTTATTTGTATAGATATACGGATTTACTCAGGCGTGTCACTGAGCGCGCAGGACGCTTCACTCCTTAAAAAAGGGGCCCCCGTTGTGTCCGAAACTAGTAGGGCATCCCCGAAATATACACGTGAAAACCTTTAATATATATTCGTAGTGTTGTGAAATATTTGGTCAATTTTTTTTTTATATTATAGGGGGCATATATTATATATCTATATATATTTTTACCTTTAGTCTTCCAAATGAATACATAGGAATATCGATATTTGTGGAGGAAATTTTTCGACTTTTAACAAAGATTTCTATCAATCAGCTGCAAAAGACATGGTAAAAATAACTTAGTTTTTTAACTTATGTCAAAACTATTCCTTTTAGTTCTAAAAGACATGTCGCTTCGCTTTACCGGCTATGTCCTTGACTAAGGTCAACTGCGTACGCGCAAGCGACGACCAAAACGGATGTTGAACTGGTAGTAGTACAGTCAGGTAGAGAAACTGATGAATTAGCGATACTTAACTGTTATAAATCGTTATTCTATTGGCAAAGATATAAAAACAAAGGCCTATAGGTATGTTTGTGCACCACCTTATCGTAAATTATATTATAAAACATGGATATGTATATTTGTACTATACATTAGTAATATTGTTAAGGCGTAAGGAAAGGCTCTCTGTCTATCCGTCTGTTAGGCTTTAACTAATTAACCGATTTTAATGAATTTTGTATACGCATTGTCAGGGGTACAGAAAAAGATAGCGTACCTTACTACTAGTGATGTGCTGGATATCCGTATCGGCGCATATCCGAGGATATTCTAAACTCGGATATTATTATATTTTATTACGTTTATGAAATTCTAAATTTATTTTGCTGAAATTTAATAATAAATATCTGATATAAGCGAGTTACTAATATTATTGACAGTTATAACTAGTTATAAGGTACTATTTGACTATATTACGAGATCAAATCCCAAATCTTTGTGATATATGTATTAAAATAATTATTAAAAAAACACGCGCAGTGCAAATTGGAACATGTCATGTTATTAGTCCTCAACGTCAACTGTCATGTCAAGGTCACGCGTATAGTCCTCAACTGAGAAAAAACTTGAGATCCGTATTCGCGGACCTAGACACTAATAATATAATCCGTATTCGTATGCATATCCGCGGATTTACGATTTAACGATCCGGCAAAACACTACTAACCACCCATTCAGAAAAAAGTACAGTTCCCGAGGGATAAATAAACAAATTTTACAGCCAATAATTTGACTGGCTGTTGGTTGTAGTTAGTGTTCCTGACTTCTGAGCCAGAGATCTGCTGGGTCCGATTCCCACCCAGGACAAATAATTGTGCGATGAACACTATTATTTGTTTTGTGTCTGGGTGTAATACAGTACAGGCTCTGCCTAGTTTGGGATCAGACGGCCGTGAGTGAGGTGTGTGGAGTTATTATTATTATGAGAAAGATGACCTTTCTTTCTCATTTAACATTAGGCTGCGCTTTTTAGGAGCTGAACAGTGATATTAACCGCGGGTGAATTTGCGGGAAAGCGGCTAGTTAACCTGTTGGAAATCCATCACTTTGCGTTTCTCACGTAACTTTTGCCTCGCACAACCAATCTTTGGATCAAATTGTCGCCTGCGGTATTTCCGGACCGATACGACCTTCAAGAAATGAGCGTACTCCCACCTCAAAGGCCGGCAACGCACTTGTGACTCTTGAGTTGCAGGTATCCATGGGCGATGGTAGTCACTTACCATCAGGTGACCCGTCTGCTCGTTTGCACACCTTCGGCTGCAGACTGTACACTTGAGAGATAGGATATATTTTGATCTCAATTTATAGTCACAATATTTTTTAATGCAAATTACTTAGCCACAACAACGCGTGGCCTGGTATATATATATATGTCATATACCAACATAATAAAACGAATAATATTGTTTTTTAAGCTGAGACTTCTTTAGGCACGTTGTGCACTTTTGCTATGGGAAAAAAGCACTGAACTCGCATCGTCACGCTAATAGAACATAATATATATAGATCCACTAGAGGGCGCTAATATAAACATTGAGGTCTGTCAGCTCCTTATTAATTAATCTTTAAAAATATAATTGGTTCAATAAAGTACTAATTGTGTGCGCAATTCATATCGTAAAATAAACAAAAACATAATTATAATTAAGGTGAAAATTTATAACGTCAATAGCAAAAACCTATTTCGGTCCCAGTATGATCCCGGGTCCTTTAAGCGGGGCGTGAAAAAGCATCTCACTAGGCCGCCATTGTGCTGGTCACCATGCTGCACTGTCCTTGTTCGCAGTGAGGATGGTGACCATCACTCTTGTATTCTGCTTGTGCTTTCCATCAGACGGGGCAGAGTCAGTTTGGTAGCTCAAATAAAAAAAAAAACCTTTATTCAAAATTTCGTCCGAACGTACGTCAGTTTGATGGAAGTCACTTGTAGATGGCATCACTTTCTTAAAAATGAACACTTCTGAGCGGCAACTCACAATTACTTATTAACATTTTTTTTTGTGAAATCTTCTTTAATCACGTTGGGCACTTTTGGTATGGGTAAAAAGCACTGAACTCATGTGACCGTCACGCTCAGATGACAGATGTATCAATTATGTTTTCACTTCTGACGTGCAGTCCTACGACTGACAGTGTTTTTATTAAAAGAGCTAATCTTATGAATACCAGCTGGATTTGAAAATATGTTTTATAATTTGTTAGTCTAATTCGTAAGGAAGGTTATAAGTTGTTTAACATCACGCTACGACTGTAAGGAGGAGAGCAGTGGCCGTAAACGCGGTTGAAACTGCTGAGAACGGCATACACACATCCAAACGTACACCGTGGTACCCTACTCATTGCCTGATTTACACTTTGTCAACTAACAAATGCAGATGAGAAGTGATCAGTTGACACGACTTCAAGATGTGAAGTGTTAAGTGTAAACAAGATGTTTGCACAGCGTTAAGTGATTGTTTTGTGCACCTAGTTCGGATAGTGTTGTCAATTTATCGATTCGTTCATAAATCATTTATTTGCATAAAACATGGGTAAAAAGGTGTTACGGTTTCAAATTTCCGCATTATTATACCCCAGCAGGTGCAAATTTTCAAACATTTAGTCATACATTGAAATTAATTATATTTACTTTTAACATATTTTATATTATGTCGAAATAATTAAAAAGAAGAATAGGTATATTAATAAAATGAAAAACAGAGATCGAATAACAATAACAAAAACATCAGGGAATAATAATACAATTTCAAAGCTAAAATATAATGCATGCATGTTAATAATCAACACTATAGTCTATACCTACAAATATTATAAAGCTGAAGAATTTGTTTATTTGATTGAACGCGCTTATCTCAGGAACTACTAATACGAATTGAAAAATTATTTTAGTGTTGGGTAGCCCATTTATTGAGGAAGGCTATAGGCTATATAACATCACGCTACAACCAATAGAAGTGGAGCATCAATTAAAAAATGTTGCAAAAACGGGGAAAATTACAAACGCGGACGAAGTTGCGCGCGTCAGCTAGTATAATATAATTACAGTGTTCTGGAGCCATTCATTTACTGAATAAATACTTTTTTTAAGGAGTAACTTTAGCTTCCTTTTGAATATAAGAAGCTCTTGAATAGCTGATGGCACTTTATTAAATATTTTTGCACACAGCATAGCTACTTCATACTTTGTTCTTGAAACAATAAAGTTTTAGGGACAAATACTACAAGTCGCTCTCGTGAGTTATAAGAATAGACATCTCTTGCTTTAAAACAAAAATTTTCTTATACCTTAACCCTAAAAACATAAAAGTCCAGCTGAAATACTGTAAGTGAATAAAATTCCCTAGCCTAGGCTACAATAGACTTCTACTCGAATAGGCCACCAGACCACGACAATATCTCCACGCTCTAGAAGACCGCAAATAAATACCACAAGTCGCGTAGCTAGTGCTGCTTCTACCGGTTTTACTAAACGCACAAGTGACACACACCACTAGTGTGTTACGTTTGAGACGGGGCGTGTGTATAAAAAAATAAAAGGTAAATCGAAACCTTGACAAGCGTTACCTTCAAGTCACATTGTTGTTAGAAAGCGCGGCCGAACCACAGATTAACAAATAACATTTTAAATACTGAACGCATTTACTGTTAAGCACTACCGTTCTAAATTCAAAATGTATTTAAAAATAAAAGTTTTAATAAAATACACAAGCAAGAAGTTTGTGAGCCGTTCAGTTTTGTAGTTGTCGTAAGTTTGAGTTATTTGAGCGAACTCTGGCCAAGCCGACGTAACTGTATGATAGCCGCCCGACCATTGACCCCCTCCAGCCATTTTCTGGCACCGAAAAAAGCGTAATCTGGCATTCTAACATTAAATCGTACACGGATCGTACCGAGCAGTTTCGACATACTGTCGACTAGGTACTTATTAAAACCAGTTTTGGGTTACCTAAACTTGCGTTCCACTTTTTTTTTTACCTCGCCAAGCGAATTATTGATTTGTTACGTATTTGCAACACTACACGCGTTTCACATTATTGTTTTAAATCAATATTATAGCAAGGATTGCACGGATAGCGTAGACGTTTTAATGTTTTTTTCTACCCAATCTGGTGTTGTTGTTTCGATTCCTGCACGGGACAAGTATTAAGAATTTCGCAGTAGTAACACTGAGTGTAGAAAGGTAATAATCAACACGGTAATAAATTAAATTATATTATTATATATTACGTGGGACCAAAAATAAAGATGGCTAAATTTGGGTGTAACCAACCTATGAAAAAATATTGTGGTATCTGTCTAGCATTTTTGATCACATCTAAACAAAAATAAACAACACCATAATTAAAAGTTTTATCTGTAAATATTTTAGAATATAATGTAGTATATCAAATTCTGTGATATGAATTTCGTACTGTTATACATGTGAGAAGTTATACTGAATTCGTTTTATTTTTGTTGATTTATTAAAAAAAAAAAACGGACAAGTGCGAGTCTGACTCGCGCACCGAGGGTTCCGTAAGCAAACAAACTTGTATGTAAATAGTATGTCTACCTCGGGAATCGATTCTCGAAGATTTTGCACGTTCTTTCGTAAGACAAACTTAACTTTGCAGTTCTAAAACACCTCAGCCTTCATTTTGTTTTTATTCTAGGTATACAATAATTAATTTTCGATCGATTTCAGTTTATATGTGGCTTCATTCCCTTAATAAAATCTGAAAAAGGGTAGGCAGATGATGAGTCGCTTCATACACTTGACTAGGGACCCTAGTCAAGTGTATGAAGGCCATCTACTACAGAAGATGACCTTTAACTAGTACCAGTAACGTAGTATTATAAGTAGGACAATTACAGGGTTGACAACGCGTTAGATACTTATAAATATCCCTTTCCCTCAGGTTGATCCAGAAACTGTAATACCTTTAACGTTACAAGCCTCAATTAAAGATGTAAAATAAAATAACCCAGACTCAGAAATCCCTTCAGCAATTAGAAAAGAGCTCATGATCTTCAAACAGCTGAACAGATTTCCTTGAATTATAGCTAAGAACTCTCCCAATCAAGTCACCTTTAAAAAAAATCAAAATCGGTCTATCCTTTTAGGAGCTATGATGCAACAGACAGTTAGATACACGTTAAAATTATGACACCCGTCCTTTTTGCGTCGGGAGTTAAAACTATAATATTTAACATCACACTACGACCCATTAGGAGTCGAATAGTCACCACAAACGCGTCTTTCTCTGAGTGTACAGAAATAACAGTCGCCTATTTGCTTTGTCCTTACATACCTCGCGAGCTATCTTTACAGGTGGCACTACCTGTGCACTCCGAGGGTTCGCTTACGTCAATGTATATTTTCTTGCGGAACCCTCATTTTTTTTTCTTAAATAAAAGTAGCTTAAGGTACTCCTTATTACATCAGCTATCTGCTAATAAAATTCCCTTGAAAATCGTTCTAGACGTTTCGGAGGTTAGCCGAAGCAGGCATAGACAAAACTCTAAAATTGGTTTGTTTGGTATAGGTATCGTGCAAACATTCTCATAACATGTAGTAAAAAACTGTTATTTTGACATTAAAAACAGACAATCTTGTGTTACTTATCAATACAAATAAATAAAATTGAAGTGTCTGTTTGAAAATTCAAAACAATGGTGTTTAAGCTTATACAGATATTTGCACGATATCTATGCCTAAAAATCAGTGTTTAAAATGTTTCGTCTGTCTGTTTGTTTTGGCTAATCTCTGGAACGGATGGACCAATTTCCACGGGACTTTCACTGGCAGATAGCTGGTGTTATTAGGAGTAACTTAGGCTATTTTTCTTTTGGAAAAAGAGGTAGGGTTCCACGCAAAATATATAAATATGTACACGCGAGCGAAGCCGCACGGGAACTGCTAGTACCTAAATAAGATCAGCTTTTCAGCAATTCCTTCACCTGTTACGTTAACAGGTGAATTGCTGGCGTTTTGTTGCTTTTGTTGGTTTATATTTTTTTTATGTTTCTCACTTGGCAAAAAAAGCAGATGCCAGGAATGATGGTAAGGAGGTTACCAGCTATCTAAACCGGAGGTGTCAGCGTGTCGTGTCGACCGTTGAGAAGTATTATAATTAGTAGAAATACACACTACGGTGTTAATATTTAGTTGGAGTAATATGAAGGTAAGCCCTCTGCTCGGATTCTCCGGCAATAGCTACTTTGAGTTAAGGGCCATCCATAAATTACGTCACACGAATTCCATGATTTTTAGACCCCCTCCCTGATGTAACATCACATATTTTGCAAATTTTACATCCAGAACTGGAATTATTCAGTTCAAATTTTTTTTTTATAAAAGTGTTTTAGCATGTGTAGTATCTCATTTACAGGTAATCTAAACTAATATTATAAAGAGGAAACATTTGTGTGTATGTTTGTAATGTTTTCACACGAAAACTACTCGACCGGTTGCGATGAAACTTGGTATGTAGATAGCTGGAGACCTGGACTAACGCATAGGCTACTTTTTATCCCGACATTCCTACGGGATCGGGACTTACGCGGGTAAAACCGCGAGGCGCTGCTAGTGTTTAATACTTTAGATTTTGATATGTGACGTCACGAAACTTATGACACCTCATCCCTTGTCACACTTCGCCCCTCCCCCCTCCGGCTTAGCATGTGACGTAATTTATGGATGGCCTCTTACAGGTATGCGACCCTGACTGTCTCGACCTATTGTTTTCACTCCCCAATCTATCAGTATAAGGAATATTCTTTTCCTTTCATTGCCTCCCCATCTTGCCTAAATTTCCCTATCAATATTCTCCCAATTTTCCCATCAATAATTCCCAAAGTACCCGGTTGGCGGCAAAATATGGGTGTATAATACTAGTAACTACTTAGTAATCTGTGATAATACTCTGCCTACCCTTCGGGGTATGGGCGTGTGTGTATGTATGTGTTAGAATGCTGGTTATCGTAGTCTCCTACAGAGTATTGGCTTTAGGTATACTTAGGCTTATTTTTTTTTTAATTTTGTTTTTTATTTTAAGCAACACGAGTCAGATAGACGTTTTTGATAGTATAGGACGTGGAAAACCGCGGTATATGTATGTATAGTTTGTTGGGCTTATATCTTAACGAAAATGATCACTGTTTGTGTGTTTTTTCTAAACGAATGTATGTATTATGTATATGGCGTTCGAAAATATAATTCTGCGAAACGAGATACACATGTATTTGGTAAGATTTATTTCTGTATTTCGTTAGATACTAGATTGAGTGAAGGAATAGTTCACGCCTTAAAAAATGTTCTTCTGTTTCTATTTAATTAAGCCTTAGAGCGTCTAATAAATTGACAGTCCTTAGCTTACGTTCAATTTAAGTGTAATATCAGAAGCTAGTCTAAGAATAAAACGTTATACCTACTAAATGAATTGAGACACTTGCTTTTAAATATTTTGGAAATAAGGCATGGTTTCAGATACGAAGTTCCATAGAGAGCTTTTTTATTTTCATTTCATTGCATTCTAAATTAAAAAAAAAAATATCACAGTTGACAGAATTAGTAATATTATGTACCTACTTGAGATTTCAGTAACCCAACTAGCACTAAAAGTCTAGACAACCTTAGAACATTTAAAACTGTATCGATTTTTCTGTTTATTTATCATCAAACGCGCGTGTAAAGCTCATATCCAAGTACTAGGCGCTTATAACCTACAAAGATATTGATTTGTAAACATTCCCTCCAAAAAAACCGCGTCGCACAAAAAAGGGGTTACGTGGGACCTGCTTCGGTTAAAAAAAACACTGAGTGAGTATACGAGGGATGGACCTCCGTACCTCCGTTGCGTTCAGCGGCGGCCGCCCCACTCGAATAAAACCTCCGTGTATTGGGGTGAGCTACTCAGCATTTCTGCCCAAACACAGAAATAATAACACCGAGCCACGCTCTTCACTTACAATGTTCCTTGTGCTTTTCTTCCTCATACGACCATAGCACGCCGTTTATACATTTACCTATTTTAATACACTACACTGACACAAGAATCCTCACGTTCACCGACATCGGAGTTTTTTTTTTCGGGGCAGCGTTGTCGCGTGCGTTCGCCGGCCGGTAAACAAAGCTCACGGTTTTACACTGCACTAAAACTATGATAAATGTTGTATAACGTTGTTTATTACATTATTTCACTGAATATAACCGTGTAATGTTGTTTTCGGTTCATGATAATCGCGTAGCGACGCGTTTGCGAGATAGTCGCAGGTACGCGCGGTGTGTCGCTCGATCGCACTGGATTCGTTTGCCCTCGGAGGGGACGGGTACGCCGTCGCGGGGGGACACCCTGTTTTACCGACGCGTTGTGAACGATACTGCTTTATCAACATTTAGAACGGACAGGTGGCGCGGTTGTTTTTTTTACTCTCTCAGCGCTTGAAGCAGCTTGAAATTATTGATAGATTGCTTGTTTTAAAAAAAACTTATCCTAGAAACTGTTTATATTCATTTCTTTAAAAAAGGAGTAAATATTAAAATGGTACTTATATTGTACATGGGGCACATAAGACTGTCAAGCTATTTATTATGGTAAATATTAATCTTAAAGATATCAGTATACCTTCATGGTTATTCGCTATCATACTGAAAAATCAATGACTATAGAATATTACAGACATTACAACAAAGATTAAATTAATAACTAATATTAATCGTATTTTCAGTCATCAGTTATTGCAAGATTCATATGAAGTGAATGTTAGGTACTCGGGACTCGGGACATAGATTTATCTTATTTAATTATGTGTTAACTGGTCTTATAATATATACAATGGTATTGTATAATTTAATGTAATGGTTTTATGTAATACTTAAATAATTGTTTTATGATTTTATTTGGCCGAATATTCTGAGTACTACTCTTTCGTTACAATTTTTCCCCTGTTAGTTAATATTTACATTTAAGGTGTTCTGAACTAAAAGCGCTTAAAACAATAGCGCTTTTTATGCTGCAGAGATATGGATGCGCTTGTCATACAGAAAAATAAAAACGATACGAGGCATACAGCTACCTATCGTTTGTGTATGAGAGCTTTGCGAAAACACCTGACTACGTTCGACGAGCTTATTTTATTAATAAATACCATTATGCTTGTTGAAAATTAAACAGAAGGACTTCAAATTCTGCTTATAATCATTAAAGTAACAATGCCGCGCCTTTATTTTCATTTTAAAATTGTAGACAGCGCTATCTATTGTGGTTTTCTGTCAAAGTTATAATTATATGTGGTTACTCTAGCCACGACTTGGGGTGGGAAGAAAAACAAATAAATTTAAGTACCAGGTTGATGCTAAAGAGTAGAGATACACTATTAGATAAATATTTTCAATGTTATTGTTAGGTGACCGGGTGGTTTACCGGTGGACCGATTATAATAGCTCGCTATTATAATCGACCCATTTTTAAACATTTGCATCACGTTAGATGTTTGTTTTTTTTTTTACTTTTTTAAAAATTGTATCTATGTTTGTTATTAATAACAATTATGTAGGTTTAACTCGTGTATTTTATTAACGTTGATTGCTGTTGACGGTGTGATTCAATACAGTAGGTAAGCCGTAAGTATCCCACCAGGGTCATATTAGCACTAGGACTTTAGTTAACTTTTAAAACGAGCGATCTTATGCTGTCTCCATCCATCGGTTCCGGACTGTTCAATAAAACAGTCTCGAGTATGAGGATTTTCGTCGCTGTGCTTTCTGGTTTCCAGTCCGTGGTCACTCCTTGAAAATCTCTTGTCCTATGCTGTTGCATAGCTTCTGTGGCCCACAGTACGTATTCAAGAGCATAGGACAACAGACTGTGGGTTTAACTTACGAGATCCATTACTTGGGTTGTTTTACTGATATCTTTCTTTCGAGAAATACCAAGCATAGCTTTTTCACAGGTCGTTTATTAATTACTTACATGTTTTTGTAAGTGTTACTTTGTATAATCCTTATGTCAACATAATACACTTACACACAAAGTAGGTAAGTACCTTCTTTAATTAATATCACTTACATCCGTGTTTTGCAGTGTAAAATCTGTTGTGAAAATGGCTATCAGCATAACCTCATCAGTCTCCTGTTGTCTTGTCTCAGGAGGTGTCAAAAGTGATCGTAGTGAGTTAAATAAAATACTTATATTGTATTGTATTGCATTTGTTACTGGTGACTTTGATTGCCAGAGCTTCAAGGCCAGTCAGCCAGTGGTGTTGCAAAATGCGAATATACATATTATTTTTTTTTTTGAAGTCTCACTGCTTTATCTACCCCCACTTACTATAAGGAACGTTTCGAGTTCCTAAATGACACATGCGAGGTTCCTGAGGTCATCGGTGAATCAACAACTGAAAATAAACTTGCATTGTATTTCACTCCTTCATGTAATATATCTTTTACGGTACCTACATGCAGCTTGCTTGTGGAATGCTTTGCCTGACACTATTAGAGGTGCTAAGCCCGTACACATTTAAAAAAAAAATTACAATTTGTCTTTGTAAATATTTTAAACTGTTCCTTATTGTGTACAATAAAAAGTATTGGATTGTTTTGCATTATCTCGTATTTTTCAAATAAATTCAATGTGACCAGAGATAACACGGCCTGCCTGGCATAAAATCGTAACCAATATCTCGCAACAGTCTTGATGTCATTTGATGCGTTTTAAACACCATGCAGCTGACGTAAACTTCTTTTCTACGCCTGTAATGCTGATTAACCGCGGTCTTCTCTTAAAATAAAGGTACCACGAACTACCAGGTACCCTCATCTCGAACCGGGCACGAGTCATAATGCCTCAATCTCTTCAAAACCCTGGCGTACTGTGCAGTGGATTGTGTATAACAATACCCTCTGTATAGCTAATGGGTCGTTCCATTTGACCCGAATATGATCTGATCTGCCCCAGTTTAAAAAAAAAAAATGATTGGCCTTCGTGGTTTCTTCACTTGGTAATTATGGCTGTTTTTTCTGAGGACTAATTAATTAATGCAGCTTTAGATATAAATAACTAATTTAATCTCAGAAAAGGCGAAATCGCCAATAAAAAACCACACAGTGAACTAGTTAAGTGAATTATTTAAAGTTTTCAATAATTTATTATTGAAAACTTTAAATAGTTTAATTTTTAACTGATACTTTGACAAGTTGCAACTTTTGACCCGCTTATAATATGACTTATTAGTCTGATGTTTTCTACAAAGAAGAAAGAGGATGAAGAACAGGAGGAGCAATTCGACAGTTTTCCTAGAAGATAAAATAATTGCAAGGAAGTGGTGGAAGGAATTCAGTAAAATCTCTCAATGTTGGAGGCGGAACCTGAAATGGTGTGTTTTTATTAAAATGCAAACTTAACCCCTCACGATCAGAAGCAAAACGTCCAATTGCGCGAAACGTCTAATGAGCAGTAAGCCTCATTAGCTAAATGTCCATGTAGCAAATCGTCCAACTCTCAGATGGTCTGTATAGCAGAACGTCTATTTAGCAAGTCGTCACATTCTCAAAATGTCTGGATACTCAGGCACACATGCAACATTTATCCTTATGTAAAATCGACGGATAAACAGTTTTTGCAATTAACATTTTGCTCTAAAAGCAATACTTTTCGAGATATTTAATGAAAACCGAAAAAAAAAAACGATTTTAAGTTATTTTGCAACAATAAACAATGACGCGTATCTCCGAAGTACTCAGTAGACACTTTAAGATGTTATTCTACGTATTTTTCTTCAAATTATAAGCCAAGTATCGTATTGTTATAAAACACCACCACTTTTCGCGTTTTTTTGGCTCTGGCGCCCGGATTAATGTTGCATGTGTGCCTGAGTATCCAGACATTTTGAGAATGTGACGACTTGCTAAATAGACGTTCTGCTACACAGACCATCTGAGAGTTGGACGTTTTGCTACAAAACATTTTGCTAATTAGGCTTACTGCTCACTAGACGTTTCGCGCTGTTGGACGTTTTACTACTTAGACCTTCTGATCGTGAGGCAACTTAACTACCTAGACAGTTTGAAAACTTATTAATAAAAAAGTTCATTATCTTGATCAAAACAACAAACTTTACACGTCACTCTTAAATTTCCGAACGATATCCAAATGTCAACAAGCCACGCGTATTGATGTTAGTGATGTTACTTAAATGATTAGTAAGTAACATATCGGTAATCACATATCTCACAAAATATTTTGTAAAACTTGGTACATTTATTTTTTTCTTACTTCTTCCCCATTTGCCGGAGTTGTTTACCGTAGACTTTCAAAGCGAACACTTACCTGAATTAAAGTAAATATTGTAGAGCATGTTGGATTAGTAATAATAAACTAGACTGTAATAAATTAGATTAGTATGCTTTTTTACCATTTAGTTATTTCCTATAATCATGCTTATATTTAACTTTACAAGAAAAACATATTGTTATTGAGTAAGTAGCTTGGATTTATCTTGGAATTCAATATTATACATTTGATATATTCTTGTGCAATGTACCTCGGCCGATGATACTAATGATGCATTGTGTTAGCAAAACTAAAAAGAAAAAACCTACCAAGTACGAGTCGGACTCGCGCATAAAGGGGAAGAATTTACCACCACCTTCATACAACTATTTTTCGGTTAAAATCGTGCAAAAAACCTCCAAGAAAACACGTCTACCGTATGACCCCCTTTAATTTTCAAATAAAATTTTATTTTATTGTATTTTTTTAGCGAATAAATCAATATTAACTCTGTGAGAATCTCAAGCTTCTATTTGTGCAATTATTAATGAGATAAAGCAAAAAAGGTAAAAAAACACATACAATAAGGGAACGTACCCACACTAAGTGACCCGTTCTGGGGGGGCGGGGGGTCTTCAAAATACGACACTTAGTCACAGGAGCGGAGGAAGGGGAGGTGGGGCTTAGGTTTTCGTCACGTATTCAATATCTTCTACGGAAATCTCGTGATTTTTCGAGCTATATTCAAATATGGCGCTCAGTGTTTGGCACTTTTTAAACTCACAGGTGACAACAAGCAAGCCTTTAGCGCTTTTTAACTTTCTGTCGGCAAAAAATTATTTAAAATCATATTTATATATTACTACGTGAAAACTAGAGGGGAAGGGGGGGGGGGGGTCTTGGCATATACTACGGGTGGTAATCGAGGGGGAGGAGGGGTATAAAAAATTGTAAAAATGGGTCATGTAGTATGGGTACGTTTCCTAACCACGTAATACACACACCACACAATAAGTGTAAGACCTTTTATTGAGATGTAAATACCGGGTCACCACCTCATTAGGTCTAACGGTGAAATTGTATGATATATATGTATTTAAGTAAAATGAAACCTGAAAAAGTCGTCCAACAGCGCAACAATTATATTTGCAGGTAGACCACTAAATCAACTATATCTCTTAGTCGAATGAATAAACTACAGTAGTTCCATCACTACAAAATTCATACGTCAAACGCGTTTGCGTATTGATGCACGCAATCCGCGTTCGCCGATTTATTTAATAAACGAATTTAAGTATAAATTATATAAGATAACGTGTCAATTAGCTACACATATAATAGAGTATTAATTATAAAATTAATGTAACATGGTTAGGCAGAGAAAATCAGCTCTGCGCTCTACAAATAATAATGAAACAAGCAGTAGTTCTGGGAGCAGTGACTCCTCTATTGGCAGTAGAACTTTTAAATTACTTTCTGTTTGGAAAACTGCTGTCGGCTTCGCGTGTTTCCTGATCGCAGTGTATGTGAGCACCTTGGGATACTTGGAGACCAGGGTTAATACGCCTTTTGACGATGATAAGGTTGGTAAACTCATTAACTGATAATGCGTGATTATATTATTACTTTTAGGAATCTACATCATTTACGTGGATATGTGTGTACTTTTAGTGATTCGTTTATTGAAACTGACAGATATATTAGCGTTTTATATTCACAGAATTAATTTTCCTTAATTTTTTAGTAGATAAACATTGTTTGAAGATTTATATTGAAAGATTAGAGCGAGAATAAAATAGGTTTCCTTTTCTTAGACAAATAATATTAGATTTGTACCCATCGAACTTGACTTCATTCAAGTCTCACTTAATATAAATTAAACTATTCCAGGTCGTACAACAAAATGGGTTACAAGTACGGGACAGATACTGGGGCACATACAGACCTGGGGTATACCTCGGGCTGAAGAGTAGAGAGCCTCGGTCACCTGTCTTCGGCCTCATGTGGTATCAGCTAGCTGAAGCCTCACATAAAGGGATCAGGTATGCTTGTATTTCTTCTATGAGACTGCAGGTATAGTGTAGGCATTGAACGAGACCTTATTTAGTGTGTCTTACGTTTTATTATTAACAATAATTCCTGTGTCTCAGGGGCTTCACAATCATTGAAACAACAGCAACAAAGAATGGAAAGATCACTATTTGTGGACACAATTTTTTGTCCTATGTGGGATTTGAACCAACAACACTCGGTGTGGTGTAGTGGCGAGGTGACCACTTAAACCATCCGTGCAGTCTTTAGACCTTAGACGCAGGTTTAGTTGATTCAAATAACTAAAGTACAATATAAATTATTAATTTAATTTTTTTATGGAGTGTTGGCCTAGTGGTTAGTGGTTGTGATGGCTGAGTCAGGGGTTGTGGGTTCGAATCCCACCCTAGATAAATCATTGTGTGATCATTTGCTTTGCGGAAAGGGTTTGAAAGGAGGAAGGAGGAATGGCTTCATAGGTGTGGCCCAGCAACTTGACAGTCGTCCACTCTGACTGCTGGGTGCTGCGATTCTCTCTTCTGTTCCTTTTCTAAAGAATTGATATAATTCAAAAATTATATTCGAGAGATATAAATTTCGGTTGCTCCACACCTGAAAGAGGTTCGGGCGTCACAATATATTTAGTAATATATAAGCAGTCTGGTTACCATAGTACAGGCTCTGCCTAGTGTGGGATGAGACGGAGTTCAATCATCAGTGTCAGACACACAAATGATTTATTACAAGTTCTCAGAGTTAATTTCCTTCTGTTCAGACATTGGTGTGATCAGAACGATCAACTAGCTACATACGGCTGGCTGAGACATGATGGGGTCACATTCGGCGAGCAGTTGATATCAGACCCCCCACATAACATTACGACATCGTTTATTAAGACACCGGGGGGTGAGCACGGGGGACTGTGGACTGTCCGCGTGAATGTTACTACAAAGGTTTGCTTTAGAATAAAAACCTTATTTTAATATATTTATTAGAGACTAGTGTACATATTTATATATTTTGCCTAAGTAACTCCTTATAGCACCAGCTATCCGCCACTGAAAGTCCCGTGGAAATCAGTCCATCTCTCCTGGAGATTCGCTGGACACAGGCACATAGAAATTTTGACAATAGATTTTTTGATATATGTGGTTATTTTAAATTAATAAATTATTACATTACAAAGAGTAATTTAAATTTTATTTGTTTGGATAAATAAATTCATGTAAAGCACATATCATATCATTTTATGTACAGGCTATATGTTATGTACCTAATGTATGTATGTTTATAGAATTACAACTGTGCACACGTCCGTGAGGTGTCTTTGGGCTTCAGCTGAAAATCAGCGCTGTGGTCACTTTTAGGGGTGTATGCTATGTATGCCTATTGATTCTTAATAAAAAGCAATTAGACTGTAAACTAATTATTCGTATATTGGAGATAATAACCGTGACAATGTAATGACACAAGTGCTATCGCCGGTGGTAAGATCCGAGTCTCTGGCGTTTCTACCTGTTGACCCCTCATCGTCGTCCCTCTCCTCGTCTCGCTACCCCGGCGCGCCGTACGTTCAGGAACGCGTAGACAGGGGCCATAGCATAGGCTGAGCCGTGGCCTTTTAGTCACACATTTTATTTTATGTTGTTGTTTTGGAAGTAATTCTATTCTTTAGTTTAGTACAATATATATTTTTTTCCTTCCATGATTATTTATTGTGCGTGGCTAATAAATGTATTTTCTTTCTATATAACGTAAAGGAAAAAATCGGAAAGTCGTTAATTTGTTTTTATATCACAAAAAAAAGTAGTTTACAAAAACTTTAAAACTACAATGCGGTTGGACAGTTGACTTTGTCGTACATCGACGTATGGGAGAGTATTTTTAGAACTGCAAAGCTAAGTTTGTCTTTCGGAAAAGACGGGCAAAAATCTTCGCGAATTTATAAATTCATACAAGTTTGTATTCTTACGGAACCCTCGGTGTGCGAGTCAGTTTCGCACTTATCCATTTTTTATTAACCCCCGACGCAAAAAGAGGGGTGTTATAAGTTTGACGTCGATGTCTGTATGTCTGTCTGTGGCATCGTAGCGATTTCGATGCGGTTTTTTTCATTTGAAAGCCTGTTTCCTTGCGGTGGTTTGTAGCTACGTTTGGTTAATATCGGTCCAGCAGAGTAAGAGTATCAGCTCTTTTCTAGAACGATGTAAGGCATTTTTGTTATTATTTTATGTCGGGGTTTTTTAAAATTTTTAATTTTGACTAAAGGTGTTGGTGTCATTTGCAGGGTAACACAAACGCACCATTCGTGTTGATATGGTACGCAGCCCTGGATGAGTCCATGGGCCCCGTTGCTCCACACTCCCGCCTCTGGCACGAAGATGGCGCCATACTTGGACATACTCCACAGTTACATAACTTCAAAATCAATTTGGTGCCTCAACAAGGTGAGTTATATTTATCAAATTAATTTATATACATATTGGCACGTGACGTAGCAGTAAAGCCACGTAAAAGTCATAGATCTTGAAGGAAGAGCCATGCTTGCATGCATGTATGGGCCGGCTCGACCGGAGTGATACCATAGCCTCACAAAAAACTGGCAGTGATGCAGTGCTTGCATTGCTTTTTGCCGTGTGAGTTAGGTTACCGGAGGACCTAACCCTTCTCTCTCCCCCTCTCCTCTTCTCCCCCTCTTCCCCCCTTCCTCCAGTCCCACTATAAAGGCCGGCAACGCACTTGTTACTCTTGAGTTGCAGGTGCCCATGGGCGTCGGTAGTCATTTACCATCAGGTGACCCGTCTGCTCGTTTGCCCCCTATACCATAAAAAAAAGGATAATAAAATTCCTGCTCGTATAAACAAATAGCCAATATGTATATAAATTAATTAGACGGGCCTGTTGGTCTAGTGGTTAGTGACCCTGACTGCTGAGCCAAAGGTCATGGGTACGATTCCCACCCAGGACAAATTGTGTGATGAGCATGATCATTTGTTCTGTGTCTGGGTGTAATTTATCTATAATATGTATGTATTTAGAAATATATAAGTAGGTTTATCAGCAGTCTGGTTACCATAGTACAGGCTCTGCCTAGTTTGGGATCAGACGGCCGTGTGTGAGATGTATGAAATTATTATTATCTCTTTATTTACTTAATATACATATAAATTACATTTTTAAATACATTCACTATAAAAAAAAAAAACAAATATATTTAAAAATATAAAAAATAGTGTCCCACCGGTATCGGGTACAGGGACCAAGCTACCGGTGGTTAGGGTTCCAGAGATAGAAACCTCCTCACTATGCGTGCCGTATCAAGGAGGACTGCCTTCTGCATCAGGCTCTTAATCCAGCTGCCTAACGTGAGCCTCTGAAGGTGTTGGTCGAGGCTCTTAGCAATTAACCCATGGGCCGAAATGACTATCGGCACAATGAGTGCTGAATCCACATCCCACATGTCGACAATCTCGTGGGCTAGGTCCAAATATTTTATTTGTTTATCTTTTTCTGCTTTTAAGAGATTGTCGTCATGGGGAATGGTGATGTCAATAATCATTGCTCGGCGCTCTAATCGGTCTGTAACCACTATATCAGGCTTATTGGCAACAATAGTCCTGTCAGTGATGATAGATCGATCCCAGTACAATGTTGCACGACCATTTTCGAGAACTGGGTCGGGCACATACCTGTAGTACGGTAACTCGACAGCCACAAGATTATATTTAACAGCAAGTTGCTGATGGACTATCCTGGCCACTTGGTTATGTCTATGCAAGTACTCGCCGTTGGCAAGACGAGAACAACCAGAAATTATATGCCTGAGGGTTTCTCCGGGACGATGACACGCCCGACAAATGTCAATTGTGCCGTCCTTCAGGATATATCTCCGATAGTTATTCGTCATAACAACTTCATCTGTAATTGCACAGACAAAACCTTCAGTTTCTCCGAAGAGGTCACCGAACCGTAGCCAGGATACTGATGCTAATAAATCTATATCGGGCCCATTTAAGGCCCGATAAAAACGTCCATGCAACGCCTTGCTCTTCCATATCTCCCTGCGGTCTATAATAGTAAGTACTGCTGGTTTGCGCCAGTTCTCTTTTCCTAGAGCAAGCGGAGTGAGTCCGTTGTCAACTGCCACCACATCCCGATACACATCCAAGTCAATGGAGAGGAAGTAATCTCTAAGGTTGCATACCTCGCGGTTATGAAGGGTCTTGGCATTTAAAAAACCACGACCCCCACATTTCCGCGGGATATACAATCTCATGACCGATGAACGTGGATGGTGCATTCGGTACGCGGTAAGCAGTGTACGAACTCTTCTATCCAGGGCATCTAGTTCAGTCTGAGTCCATCTAAGTATGCCAAAGGAGTAGGTTAGGACTGGTATGACCCAATCATTATAGGCCCGCACCTTGTTACCACCTGACAAAAGACTTTTCAATACTTTTTTCAGGCGGCCAAAGAAACGTTCCTGTAACGATTGCTTCATAGTCAATTCATTTACACCTAACGCCTGTGTCATACCTAGATACTTGTAAGTTTCGTTGGCGGAAAGACATCTAAGGTGTGTGGAATCTGAGAGTTCCATCCCCTCAGATTCCACAATCCTGCCTCTTTTTACATGCATGACTGCACATTTATCCACACCAAATTCCATTCTGATACATTTACTAAAGGTTTCAGTTACCTCAAGTAATTTTATCAATTGGAAATTGTTGCAGGCAAACAGTTTCAAATCATCCATGAAAAGGAGATGGGATATAATCTGACCTTCTTTCCGTAAACGATAGCCTAGCCCTGAACTCTTCAGTAAAGTGCTGAGAGGATTCAAAGCTAAGCAAAACCACAAGGGACTCAAACTGTCACCCTGAAATATACCCCGCCTGATCTTAATATACTCGCCGTAACCCTGAGACCGTCGACATCCTGGATAGTAGAGCACCGTTCTCCATTGCCGCATACATGCCTTCAAGAAAGTGCATAGAGTTGTATCTACCTTGTACAACTCCATCACTCTCAAGAGCCACGTATGCGGTACAGAGTCATAGGCTTTTTTGTAATCTATCCAACATGTCGCCAAATCCTTTCGATTACGACGAACTTGTTGGTTAATGGTCGTGTCAATAATAAGGAGCTCTTTAGTGCCACGGGCCCCACTTTTACATCCATTCTGAGAGTAAGCCATAATAGTATTGTTAGTTATATGAGATGTTATCTTCACTCTCAGAATAGACGTAAGTAATTTATAAAGCGTAGGTAAACACGTTATAGGTCTGTAGTTTCTGGGATCCATGGCACTGCCAGACTTAAAGAGCAGATGAGTTACGCCTGTGGTCATAAAAGTCGGAAGCGAACCTGATTCTAAGCATGATTGCAGTTGAGATGCCAATCGTACGTGTGAGCTACGGAGCCACTTTAACCAAAAGTTATGCAGTCCGTCCGGTCCCGCTGATTTCCAGTTCGGCAGCGAACGAACTGCATAAGCTATATCAGTGTTCAATATTGTTATTGGCTCCATGGTATCAATCGACTCACACGATCGTTCGACATCTCGCATCCAATCACCCTCTGTGTGAGTGACAGGCATCGCCCAGATGTCACGCCAAAATGAATTCGTAATTTCAGCATCTGGGAGATGTGTGTCACTCACTAAACCAGGCTGCTCCCACCTTCTATAAACCCACCTCTCATCCCTTTGGAAGGAACGATTCTGAGTATATCGGTCCACTCGTTTTTTGTACCTTCGTATACGGTTTGCCCATGCATAAACTTTCTGTTTCAGAAAGTCAATGCGCTCTGTGACTCGCGCTGCATAATTACAGGAACTGATACCAGTTCCCGAAAAAGCCCGATTCACAAAACGCATTACTCTCGGACGCGTGTTACCCGATCTGAAACAGATAAGCTTGCCAATGAGTGCCCTCGCCTCAGCGATACGACGTTCAATCCTGCACTGCCACGCGGGAGCAGCAAGCTTTGACCGAGTAGCGGTATCATTTTCTGGGAATTTAACACCAGCTACTCGACATGCTGCAACAGCCGCACAGTACAGAATTGAGTGTGTATCACTGAGATCTGTACTTTCTTCTAAATAAATACCTAATATAGAATCAAGGGCACACACTAGCGCTTTATTTCGTTTATGCATTGGCAAACGCGGTAAACGAGGTCTGTTGTCATAACTCATGGTCCGATATTCTCGAAGAGTACCTTCCAAAATATTCCTTATTTGTTTATTGTACTGAGTACTTACAGATGAAGTACCACTGTCCTCTCCGCCCTCTGCTGGGTAAGGTCGTAGTAACCCAGAAATTGATTGTGACACTGTTTGTGAAGGAGGAGAAGTAACAATGCTATTCTGCAAGTCCAAGCGTAGCCTATTAAGCACGGAGTTATCCAACAAATGACATCGTTGAATGGCCCGTACTTGATCCGATAGTCTTTGTGCCGTAACGTTAACAGCTGGTTCAAGTTCCTGAAACAGAGACAGCATACGATCACGATACGCAGTGAGGTTAGTTCCTCCCTCTGTAACCACAAAATATGCTCGCATGACGTTCTCGTTTATTGAGGATGTCCATTTCATGCGACGCACATTACCACCGGTAGCGGGGGCCCTATTCGAAGCCGGTGGGCCTCGGGGTCCCAAGCAAGTCGGTGGCCGGCCTCTCCCCTGCCGACGTACAGGTGTTGGCGACGTCGGCGGAGAGAAAAACTCGTCACTCGATGTTGAGCTCGACGCCTCCACAGCGGCCGGAATGCTTGATGCGATTTCCGGGAGCCGCGCGGCGGAGCTGAGCGACGAGTCCGGGGATGTTAAGTGTGCAGTCCTTGCTCTGGATCTTGTTAGCATTAGCAGTCATATTCTTCCTCTTCCTTTAATCCAATGGCTATTTCGTTTATCGATGATTTCAATTGTATTAGACATGACGTTATAAACGTCATGTCGTAGTCATATATTTTTGGTTTTTTACATATTTAAAACGTCCTGTTCATACGAATATTGATTTATGGTATTAATTTTTAATTTATTATTATTATTATTATAAATGGCGCTGTCAGTTTTAGGGTTTCGTATGTCCGAATGAAAAAAAGGGACCCTTATAGAATTACTCTGTCACTCACGTCACGTCACGTCAGTTGAAATTTGGCACATATATCGATTCCTGAGATCCAAACATACATGGACAATGTAAATAAATGGATTTTCGATATACACTTTTGGGACCAATTTATTTTTTTGTTGTGTAGGGGGCAATGCCGCCGCCCATGGGCACCTGCAACTCAAGTCACAAATGCGTTGCCGGCCTTTAAGGTGGGAGTAGGGGAAGAGGGGGAGAAGAAAGGGAGGGAAGGGTTAGGAAAATATTATGTTCCAGACCATGTGGCATAACTGGCATATCAACTGCAAGGGCTTGTTGTGAGGATCTTAAAAATATTTTTTTTATGTTAAGATTAATACTATTAAAGTTATTTAAGAAAATTCACCAAACCTCCCTTATCTCCGAAACTACTGTGCCTATATTTTTGGAAAAATTGTTCTTTACTAACATGCTAGATACTATATACATTTTTATCGTACGGAACCTTCTCCACGCGAACTCAACTCGCACTTGGCCGGTTTTTTTAAGCATCTAACATTTTCTCGTTATTTCAGGTAAACTTTTGCACACCTCATTCTCAGAGGGGCATGCTCCAGGCTTACATCTTTTGAAAGAGAAGTTCTATGCTCTTCTGAAGGTTGAAAGACATTCCGTGTTTGGGAGACTGGCTGTGCTTGGACCAGATGAGGAATTAAATGACAAAGTATGTCCAATCCAATATAAACACACATTTTTTTCTTTAGTTACCGTGAAAATATTGTTCAAGATGATGAAAAAATAAATTTTTCTCCGTGTTATTTAAATAGATAATCAAAAACCACAAGGAGGCACCTCTTAATATTATATTAAGAGCTCCAACTTCGCCAAGATGTTTTTTTTCATCACTTTGAACGATATTTTCACGGTAACTAACGAATAAAAGGAGATAGAAAGAGAGAAAGAAAGAGAAGGAGTTGAAGGAAAAGAGAGGGAGAGAGGGATGAGAGAAGGAGAGGGATTAAGAGATAGAGAGAGCTACGCATTGACGTATGTATGTATAATATGTCGCTGTAAGATTGTAAACTCCAGTTGTGTCGGAGCTGAAAACACATGTTTTTTGTACGTGTGTTTCCTATTAATTTTTGTGAGAAGACTGTCTATTGTGCATTTTATTTAAAAATATTTTTTTTGTAAAGAATACTACTATAACAACACCCAAACTAAGCATAGCTTGACTATAAGTGAAATCTAAGTCAGTGATTTACGAAAAGTATTTTGATAAAGTGGTTAATGCGTAAGAGGTATAGATGAGGGGGTATAGTTTCAAAAACCGCAGTTCATTTTTTACATGTAACAACCTTCTTAGTGTCCAGGCATCACTATTTCTCTCTTGTAAAGCATTATAACTTTATAAATCACTACATATTATAAAACAAAGTCCCCCGCCGCGTCTGTCTATCTGTCTGTTCGCGATAAACTGAAAAACTACCGAATGGATTTTCATGCGGTTTTCACTAATAGACAGGTTGATTCATGAGGAAGGTTTAGGTGTATAATTTGTACCCGTGCGTAGCCGGGGCGGGTTGCTAGTAAGTTATAAAAATGTAGTATAAGCAAGCATTTTTTAACAATACATACAAGTATAATTATTACAAAAATACTACAACAAATAAAAACAAATTTTCAATTTTCTCGATTTTGTGCGTTAAAGGACTTTGCGGTTTTTGAATCTATACCTTAGACATCAGGCATCAGCTGATGCACCGTGTGGCGTAGGTAACACATCGCGTTGCAGCGAAGTAAAATGTTGATTTAGCCGAAAACGCAGAGTTTAATAATTAATATTTTTTCTAGTAAGTTTCTATATCATGCTCTGAGTACATACTTTTGGTAAAACCACTGACTTACATGCCACGTTGTATATGTAAACGATAAAGCGGTATTTTTTTACTGGAATCATAAAACGAATGACACATTTCTGCTTGAACAAGAGCCACCCTCCTTGTGTAGTAACTCCACTCTATAGAAACACGCCGTTGACTTCTAGCAGTCTAATGCTCTTCTATTGAGGGCGTCAGAACTCTATAAGGGATATTTAGGCCCATACAATAGACTACTGTTGTGTGTTGTATGTAAAAACATTTTTTGATCGGTTGAGCAGTTAGGCGTTAAGCGAAACAAACAAACAGTCATACACATTTGCATCACTAATATTAGAGACATGGTTAGTGACTATTGTTTTTTTTTTTTCAGGACAAGGATATAAATTTTGTTCCTATACAGATGTTGGTAGAAACACCTTTCGTGGTAGACATTGTGTACACAACTGAGGATCTGCCGACCCCCCCGTTGAAAGGGGATGAATATACTAATGCATTGGAACTTAAGAAGCTGAATTTTGATGATGACTTTGAAGATAAATTTAAGTTGAATACGAAAGGGTAAGTGGTATTGCTGTGACTGCAGAAGGTGCGAATGGTTGAAGTGGTCGGTCGTTTTGCCGCTACACATTCCTCTTTATAGTCCAGCGTATGACGGTAAAAATAAGGTGCAACCACTAAATTTTCAAGAAATATGGATTTCCCTGAAAATTTGGAATTAAGCTCTGATTACTGAAAATTACTTGACTATAAAAAAAAAAATAAACATGCTTTTTAATTTTTCAATTCTTGTTTAAATAAATTAGTATATTTAAATCATATACAACTTAAGAAAATTGTTATAATTAGTTTTCATCCCCTAAAAACTACCCCTATTATAGTTAAATAAAAAAAAATATTCAAAAAAATATATGTACAATACATTGTGTAAGTCACACTCTATCGAATCCTGAATACGTATCGAATTTTGAATTCGTGATCTCAAAACACTTACATGCAAATTTTCATCTCTTAAAAACTATTCCTCATAAAGTTTGAGTTAGCGCGTTGAGTTCGTGAGGGGGAAGACGCCACATATATATAATACACACACAAGACTCATTCACCGGGACAGGTGCCAATGATGAGAACTCTAATAGCATATGCATTTCTCTGCTCCAAAATGTAGCTGCAATTAAAAAAAATGTGTTTGTTTTTCGATATTTTCTCGGTTGCGTTTTAGACTAGAGAGATCATAAAAAAAACATTTTGTAGAGAATTTTATAGTCTATAAGCTCATATTTCTCAAACCCTTTATTTTATAAAGGTCAACAATGAAAGGGCCCAAGGGCAGTACTGATTTCATACTAATGCTAACTTTGACAAGCCATATGTCGGATAATTTTTGAGCTACAGTAAAAAAAAGTTACCAATTTTTTTTGTGAATAACCATGCTTACTTTTTGCACTTTAGCAATTTTTATGTATTTGATTTATTTACTGAGTTATTTTTGTAAAAAGTTTTTTTTTTGGATATATATCAAACAGGCCTATTACTTTGAACATATTTTTTTCAAAAATATATTATATCATAATCATAATATTCATCGTAAAATGTACCGTTTTTTCGTAATTCAATGTTGAAATCTTTAAATGTTTCGATAAAAAAATAAGGCCTACTTTCAAAGAGCCTATAACTTTGTATTGGGCTTACATAAAAAAAAAAAACAAAATTTATTGTTTTTTTTATTAACTATAATTTTGATTTTTACAGTTTTTTTTATAAAATCAATAACTTGTGAGTTATTTGTGAAAAACCATTAAAAATGTGTTTTTTTTTCGAAAAAAAAAGACTTGACTTGAAACTTCTATACAACATTTTTAGCTTAGGATTCATTCTTCTATCGATTCCTTAGTTACTTTTAATTACCACCCCATAGTTAGGGTGGTAATCACCCATAGCAAAAAGCACACATTGGCATAGGGTAGATTTTACTTTTAATCCCGTCCAAAAAACAAGACTCCACAAGAGCTCCAAACTCAAGTATAAAACGGGTAATTTCCAGGTACTCTTCGGAAGACATATCAGTAGCCAAGGCGGCGCTATCCAACATGGTGGGTGGTATTGGATACTTCTACGGCGCTGGTCGTGTGCAGTCGCAGTATACGCGCGAACCTGTGCCCTACTGGAGAGCTCCTCTTTACACCGCTGTGCCTAGCAGGTAGAGATACTTCATCCTCAGTTGGTCCAAATAATAATAATATACCCCTTTATGATACGCCAGAAAAAGACGTCTATTTGCTAGATGGAATCTTTAGGGTTCAACATAGTCTTCGTCAGTTTTCTAGAGGGTCTAACGAAATAAATATCTATGGGTAGCAGACGTAAATTCGGCCAAGGTGCGGTAGCGTGATGGCTAAGGCGTCGGACTTGCGATCAAGTGGTTGCGGGTTCAAACCCCACCCAGTGCACTACCGTCGTGAACCCACTCCTAACACAAGCGTTAAGCTTAGCTGGAGGGGTTAACAAGAATACTAGTAATGTGTGACCCACGCTACTAGTAATCTTTTAAAAAAAAAAAAAAAAAAAAAGGACCATGTAAAACTTATTTCGATGGACCACACTGGGCTCTTAATTATATTTTTCTGCCGTTCCAGGTCCTTCTTCCCCCGAGGCTTTCTATGGGACGAAGGTTTCCATGGTATGCTTATAGGTCGCTGGAATTTGGACATCCAGATGGATATAGCTGCTCATTGGATGGATTTGATCAACGTGGAGGGATGGATTCCTAGAGAACAGATTTTGGGTAAGGCTTGCATGCTTGGTCTAGTGGTTAGTGATCCTGATTGCTAAGCCAGAGGTCGTGGGTTCGGTTCCCACCCGTGACAAATAATTGTATGAGCATAATCATTTGTTCTGTGTCTGGATGTAATTTATCTATAATATGTATTTATTTAGTAATATACCACCAGTAACCAGACTACTGATAGACATACATATGTCTATCAGTAGTCTGGTTACCATAGTACAGGCTCTGTCTAGTTTGGGATCAGACGGTCCTGTGTGAGATGTGTGAAGTTATTATTATTATTACCGCGAGCGTAGGCAAAAATTAGTTTTTAATACATATTTTCTCAGGCGCCGAGGCATTAGCCAGAGTACCCAAGGAGTTCGTGGTCCAAAGCAACGCGGCAGCCAACCCTCCGATGCTGCTGATCCAGTTGGCGCACTTCGTGAAGATACGACCCGAACTCTTCGGTAACAACTCACCGCATAGGAGTACTTTGAACAGGATGTTCAGTCGGCTACAGGTCAGTTTTCTCTGAGCCGACAGTGGGTTCAGTTTATTACACGATTACCAAAATGTGAATTTCTTTATTCTACCATAACTGCTAAATGTTTTTTTTTTCTGTGGAAACCCCTACGGGTCGTTACCTTACCGGGGCTTACTGTGAAGTGGTGTGTCGGAATCGAACCGACTAAAACCACACGGTGTTCCATCACCAGTGAGTCTAGGGACCCGGCTATACCATAGGAAGGAAGTCCCAAGAAAACTTCTAAGTGTCTGAAGAGATTTGCATGTATCGTTAAAATCTTAACATCATCCAGCTCTTGGGAGAGCCATGCTTCGGCAGGTATGGGCCGCCTCGACTAGAGTGATACCACGGTTTCAAAGAAAACTGCCAGTGAAGCAATGCTTACATTGCTTTTCACGGAGTGAGTGAGGTTACCGGAGGCCCTAATCCTTTACCCATCTTACCCCCTTCCCCCTCTTCCCCTCCCTTCCCCTACCCACCTTTGCCGGCAACGCACTTGCGACTCTTGAGTTACTGGTGCCCATAGGCGGCGGGAGTCATTTACCATCAGGTGACCCGTCTGCTCGTTTGCCCCCTATATCATAAAAATAATACATATATAGATCCACTAGATGACGCTAATCTAAACATTGAGTTCTGTCAGCTCCTTATTAATTAATGTCAGCAACCTGCTAATGTGACGTTTTAAGTTCGTCGTTTCGTTTTCTCTCCTGTCGGTAGTCCCATGACTGCCTATTTTTCCGTTAAAGACAACTCGCGTGTTGGAATATTCTTGTGTCGCGTTGGGCTTCACAAACATCCAAACAACGGACACAAAGAACACCCTGACTCGGGACAACTACTTGTGGATCATACAAATAGTTGTCCCGTGTGGGATTTGAACCCACAACACTAGTTAGGGCGTAAAAGCTTTACAAACGAACAAACTCACATTTGCATTTAAAATATTGGTTAGAATTGGGATATGGCAATGGCGTTCAAAAGCTAGAGCGCTAACGTTTATATTTGCCTAAACTTCTAAGTAAATAGCCATTGTTTCCAATATAGACAATGCTTGTTTCCAGACATGGTACCAATGGTTCCAAACGACTCAAAAGGGAGAAGAGCCCACGTCATACCGATGGCGAGGACGCGAGGATGACGGATTGCAGCTGAACCCCAAGACTTTAACATCAGGATTGGACGACTATCCAAGGTAATAAAAATTTGAGAAAGATTTAGTTGCACAGTAGATTTAGTAACAACTTTCTAGAAAGAAAGAAAGAAAAACAGAAAGAAAGAAAGAAGGACCGAGAGAAGAAAATTAAAGTGGTGGTGGTCTAATGCTGTCGGAAGTGATTTTATCAGCCGTAAAATGATCATCCCTATCCTTGACGAAAACCTACCTACTATCACTTTTATAATAAACTACTCCCTCTCTAGCGGCACCTTTCCATCAACATGGAAAGAAGCCCAAATAATTCCTTTACCCAAAAAATCCAATCCTTCGTCCTTTTCTGACTATAGACCGATATCAATCCTACCGTTCCTATCCAAAGTCGTGGAGCGTCTTGTTCATACCCAGCTTCATTCTTTCCTGTGCAAACATGACCTCCTCAATCCATATCAATCTGGCTTTCGACCTGGCCATAGTACAGTAACAGCCTTAGTTAATATTACCGATGAAATCAGATTTCAAATGGAAAGTGGGAGTCTCACTGTGCTCGCGCTTTTGGATTTTTCCAATGCGTTCAACACATCAGATTACGATGTTCTGCTCAGTATACTTACCTCACTTAACATATCTCCAACGGTGATTGATTGGCTTCGTTATTACCTGTGTGGCCGCCAACAACGTATTTGCATTGACAACACTCTATTTACTTGGTGTAATACATTTGCTGGTGTGCCCCAGGGTGGCGTTTTGTCTCCTTTACTTTTCGCAATTTTTATCAATTCTATCTCAAACCAATTACTTTCTTCCTACCACCTCTATGCTGATGATCTGCAGATATATACTCATACACCACTGATAAATTCACCTAAAGCTGTTCAGATCATCAACAAAGATTTGGACCAGATTAGTTACTGGAGTAGGTCACACGGTCTTCAGGTAAACCCATCGAAGACCCAAATTATTATTTTCGGTAGTTCTAGAAAAATCGCACAGATTGAGTGGTCACTACTTCCACCAGTTCTATTCGAAGGCACCGTGATACCTTTTAGTAAAGTAGTAAAAAACCTGGGTATACAGATAGACACTGACTTATCTTGGGCCCCACAGATGCAGGAAATAAGTCGCAGAATGTTTGCCTTTGCAGGATCCTTCAAACGTTTACGGAACTTTCTTCCAACCGCTACCAAAATTGCCCTTGCTAACTCCCTTCTACTTCCAATCCTAGATTATGCAGATGCCAGCTATCGTGATCTCACCGAGAACCAACTAGACAAACTTGAGCGACTTCAAAATTTTTGCATAAGATTCATATTTGGTTTGCGTAAATACGATCATATCTCTGAATTTCGGAAACAACTCAAGTGGTTACTTATACGCCTTCGCCGGAATACTCACATTCTTTCGCTTCTATACAATATACTGTTCAACCCTTCGCTACCCTCCTATCTCAAGGAACATTTCGAGTTCCTACATTGTACACATCCGCGATCTCTAAGGTCATCAGAAAATTAGCAACTAAACATGCCTGCACACTCCACGGCATTTTATGATAAATCCTTTACAGTCACTGCAATCCGTTTATGGAATGCATTACCTGTAAAGATTAGACGAGCTCAAACCTTAACCTCTTTTAAGGCTCTTGTAAAGGAATACTATCTAACACTATAAGTGGTGTTACAACTCTCTCACGTTGTGCAATAGACTTCATAGTAAGTAACTCCACTAAAATGTCTTACTAATTATTATAGTTATATCACTATATATGTGTATGTGTGTATATGTATATATATGTATGTGTTTATATGTACGTATGTGTAGAAGATACTTCACATATTCCTTTTCACCTAATTTCCTTTATTATTATTTGATTGTTACAGTTACTAAATATTTTTGGTACGCCACCAGCTACTGATTATCTTTCTCTGTTGTTTCCATACAAAGGTTGTCTGGAAGACATCGCTTTTAGCATAAGACCGCCCATTGTACTTGCCGCTTAGTATGTTGCTACTAAACTGTGTTAATTTCTGTCTAACTGTGGTGTACAAAAAATAATGTTCCATCTATCTATCTTTAAGTTCGGCTCGACATATTCGCCGATATTTTTCTTAATGAATATGCAAAAGTTTAAGAGGATGGATGGATGTTTGTTACTTTTTCATGCAAAATCGGCTGAAGGGATTTAGATGAAATTTGGCACACGGATAGTTTATAACTTGGTTTGGAATACTCTTTATGAGGGTAAACAATGCACAGTTTAGTAAGTTATAACTCATAACCTAGAGCGGCGGTAGCGTAATGGCTAAGGCGTCGGACTTGTGATCTAGTGGTTTCGGGTTCGAACCCCACCCAGTGCACTACCGACGTGAACCCACTCCTAACACAAGCATTTAGCTTAGCTGGAGGGGTTAACGAGAATACTAGTAATGTGTGACCCACGTTACTAGTATTCTTTAATTTAAAAAAAAAAAATATATATTATATATATATTATGTAAAATAGAAAAGATTTTTGATTTCGTCTAAAATAAAGCATTTTAAGCATCGATTTTAAAATAGTTTATTAATTTAAACTGGTAATTAAATTTGCAGATTAATTAATAAAAAAAAACAACCCTAACGTCATCAGAACATATAAGAGTTACGCTAGAGAAAGAGAGGCAACTTCAAGGTAAATATGGCTGTAGGTAATTAGCGCTGTGCGATCTGAATTGCGACTTTATTGTATCAGAGCAAGAGTCGCTATTTATATAAATGATTTGGCGGAATGAGTCTTCTGTACCTGTACTATTATGTATTCTGTGGTACAAGGACAGATCTACAAAACACGGCGGTAACGTAATGCCTAAAGTGTCTGACTTGCCATCAAGCGGTTGCGGATTCAAATCCCACCCAGTGTACTACCGACGTGAACCCACCCCTAACACGTTAAAAAGAATATTAGTAATGTGTGACTAATATTAATAGCATTTAAAAAAAATGTCATTGCATTCCGACTATGACAACTGGCGAGGGTTCAAACCCTGTCCAGACATGATATGTATAGTCAAAAAATAATTTCAATTGCTATTCTTCCTTGTTTCAGAGCGTCTCATCCGTCAGATATCGAGCGTCACGTGGACCTGAGATGCTGGATGTACGCGGCGGCGGATGCTATGATGACCATCGCGGACGTGCTGCAGAGAGATAGTAGCAAGTATGACATACAAACTAATTTATTAAATCATTTATTAATCTCCCTTTGTTCTCTTTCTTACTATCTTCCTTCTTTTCTCTTCTTTCTTTAATACTTCTAAGTTGTTAAATCGATCTTTCTTGATAAGCAGTATCAACTCCTAGGGGTATCAGCCAGGCGTTGTCGCCTGTCTTTCACTTCTCTTTTTCTCCCTCCTAAACTATCTTTATGTTTTTTTGCCTTCCCGGTTCCTTCTGCCTTTGCTTACTGATGAAAGAGTTGAAGAAAAAACTATATTTTTTCTGATTATGATGCAAGACTAAATATTTTATTGATAAAAATTGGAGTGCAAATAGACACATCATGTTAAAAATTTGTTGCCAGGTTTGAAATGACCCGCGACCAACTCGGCGATGAAGAATTATTAAACGAATTGCATTGGTCCCCCCACACACAGACTTATGCAGATTATGGTATGTACATACTTATTATTTAAAATTTTATACACGTGTAGGGTACATAGGCGGCTTTAATGCCTAGGGCTTTCTCTACCAGTCAACCCATACGAAACAACTTATATGTTTTAAATTATAAAATACATTTTGTACTATAACTACATCCAATACTGTTTGCTGCTTTACTAATTTGTGTACCGAGTTTAATTTAAGTTATAGTGATCATTATTGTGGAAGGTCCCAAGTTACATCCCTGTGGAATTCCAAACTTTGATACAATTAAATCGACGCCGATTATATTATCTAGCTTGTTATATACTTTTTTGATATATATTGTAAAAAGTCCGCCCTGAGTATTAATTATATATATACCTAACATTTTTGTTGACTTTGATTTACCGATAGACAAAAGTGTCAAAGGCTTAGGCCGAATTTGACTATGTTGCATTGGGTTAAGATTATACGTCTCACATAAGATCAAACAGTTATTGTAGCTTTTCGTGATTGTAATACCAGGCATGCGCGTTGTCGATTTTAGTAAAATAAAATACAGGCTTATTAGAGCCACTCGGCACCCGAGCCACACCGCCTCGCTTCGTGCGATTAGTATTCTTTATATGGACTTCTATAGATATGCACTCACTACATCAACTCGGTAGTGTCGCCGGATCGCCTTGCTCCCAAACTGTCCAAAACTCGCTGCTCGCATGCATGCCTAGCGTTGACTGCGCATTGCAAACGCACGGGTCGCAGTGGACTGCGCGAGTGATTCACCCGAGGACTATGCGTTGGCAATGCGCCGCTCCCCACCTGACTAATCGAAAACGCGTGGACCACGCGATGTCCATTCGTGGACCACCTGTCGACAACGAGTTGACGCCGAAGGACACGGTGATGGTCGGGTGCCGGGTGGCTCTAATGACATTAAGTTGTGAAGCATAAGTTTGAAGACAAATATCATCTCTATTGAACTCTATAACCTCCAAGTTGTGGTGCAGGTCTCCACACGGACGGCGTGCGCTTGGTGCGCGTGCCTGCCAAGAGTGCGACGGAGAGCGCCCGTGTCATAAGGACTGTCACCGCGCCGCCGCAACCACGACTCGTCGCGTCCGCCTTCGGTGAGTTTACTTCCTCTTCCTTCAGGAACAACCACTAACCAGTACGGCAGAGAAGGTTGCTAGCTTTTGTTTTAGCGCCATCAGCATCAATGCTGATCGGTGACCAATTTCAATAAGTGACGTGCAAGTGCGTGCAAGGCAATTGTCGCTCTATTTTGGTTTTTTTTTTTAATTTCTATTTGTATTTCTTTTTTTTATGTTTTAACACTTTAAGTACTTACTGTAAGCACTTTTTTAAAGGTCACTTAAAAAATAAATACTTTTTCTTTCTTTCTTTAAAAAAAATATATAGTAAATTTTCAAAAAACTTTTTTGACTTGAAACCCGTCGGAGCGAAACGTTACAGGGATCTTCAGAACCAGTAGTGGAACTTCAATAAAACTTTTAGTTTCCATAACATAGTTACATAAACATAGTGTGACAAGAATCAACACTGAAGTGAGGTTGACAGTTGGATGCAATTGACAATTCAGGGTTACCATCTCATTAAATCTCCCTACTTTTAGGGAAGTTATGCATTTAATAATATAATTTTGACTTAATATCTGGTGCATTCGGAACGTAATTGTTGATTTTTATGGTACATTAAACGATTACTACCTTCCTGCCAATATTAATTTAGAAGCCCAACATTATAAGTGAATTTTTCGTATTATTAATGTTATGTGTCTCTGTTTGTGTGTCTGTGCGATTAATTTTCTTCCTTGCTAGAATGATTTTTTTATTCTCTTTCTGGAATGACAGATTCTACTTTTAACTCATTTGCTTCGCTTTTGTACAGTAGTGTATAGGTATTTGAACGGTCCTCAGGATACGTGTCGTTATTCCCGATGCTGATGAAAGTGCTGAAGCCGAACAGCGACAAACTCGCCAAGATATTACAAGATCTCGACAAACCTGACCTCCTGTGGTCGCCATATGGTCTACGGTGAGTATTATGTAACATAACTGACAGACTGACAGATTGACATGCTGGCTGACCGACAGGCCAACAGACAGACTGACTTACTGAAAGTCTGAAAGCCTTTGTGACTGACGAAGCTAGCTGGCTTTCTGATTCACTCATTTGCTCACTGACTGACTACTGATTGACTGACTAACTGACTCATTGACTCACTGACTGACTGACCGAAACACTGGATGATTGACTGACTCACTCGCTATCTGGCTGGCTGACTGACTGTTTGGAGAAGAATAATAGAACATTTATTCTTTCTATTTCTAGATCCCTCTCAAAATCCTCCCCCCTCTTCATGAAGAGAAACACAGAGCATGACCCTCCGTACTGGCGAGGCCAGGTGTGGATCAACATTAACTACCTGGCGCTGTCAGCACTGAAGCACTACGGCTCCCTCGCTGGTCCTCACGCGGGGAGGGCGAGGGAACTCAAAGCGAGGCTTCGGGATAATGTTGTCCGTGAGTGGCATACTTTAGTTAAACACTTGCAGCTTGGCTTTTTGTTAGAACATTTTTTTCCTTACCTATACAGTGTGTAAGGCACGGTGTGGCTTACCTTTTTGTTAGAACCTTTTTTCCTTAACTTTGCTATAGCGCTTGTAAGGTACGATGTAAAGAAATTTTACGTATCGTACTCGTACGTAAATGCGTGTTTGTATGTGTACGTACACACATACATACCTACACATATTTTGGGTTAAATTAATTTGTTTAACTGCGTTATGCTTATCTAATATGTGTGTGTGTATACGCGTACATATACATTGACTATGCATGATGCAGTTATGTGTGTGTATGCGTGTGCGTGTACACCTGCGCGTGCACGCGTGTACCAACAAATATAAACTATTAATAAGATATTTTGAACTAATTTCAAGATTCCGTATGTAGTATAAGGGTATTTATATCTTACAGGTATGAGATATAGTTACCTACCTAATATGTATGGCGAACACTGCTCACACAAAAACCGTTATGGTTTAAGTAGCTTACATGTAGCTAATGTTAGATATCTGGAATTATTTTGAATAATAAAAAAAAAAAAAAAAACAAAACGTCGATTCCTGCTCAGTACAAATATTAATATGCATGAATATATCTATTCACATTTGTTTTAGGGGGTCTCTACGTATAATATGAAATATATCAATTTGTTACGTATTTTGTTTGCGATGACTTTCTAAAGTAATTAACCGATTTTCATCACACTGTGTGCAGTTTGGTCCCACTTGAGAGAACAAGCTTACGGCCCGTCTGATGGTAGGCGGTTACCGTACCTATGGACGCTAGCAACTCCAGAGGACTCGCTCGTGGGTTGCCGACCCTTTAAAAACTTATACACTCCTTTCTTGAAGAACCCCATAATGTAGTCCCTCGGGAAAACCTCGGCAGGGAGCTCATTCCTGAGCCAGGGCGTTCGTGGGAGGAAATTCCTCTGAAACTGTACCGTGCACGACCATTTAGGTTCTAATGTGTGAGGATGACATTTGCTGATTCTAGAAGTTTCATCGGCGTCTGTGGTCACTACTTACCTCCTAAGTGTCATAGCGTGATGATAAATATCCTATACATTTCTTCATGAATTAGATTATTATTGTGGGAGAGCCATGCTTCGGCACGTATGGGTCGGCTCGACCGGAGTAATACCACGGCCTCACAGAAAACCGTAAGTAAAGCAATGCTGGCATTGCTTTTCGCCGAGTGAGTGAAGTTATTGGAGGAAAAACTGGCTGTTGTTGGGAAGTGAGAGCCCTGTAACATTGGCATGGAATAGATTATAGCTGGTTCCTGCGACATCGTCTGTTGATAAAAAAAAAGAAAACCTCTTCCATACAAACTTTCATCCCTTCTTCCATTCCCCTCAAGTTTTATTTTCTCCTACTTCAAGGTTATTTCTATAGCAAAATTCATCAAAATCGGTTTAGAGGTTTAAGAGTAAAAATTAACAGGCAGACAGATTTACTTTCGCATAGATTTATGATATATTCTACTGGCCTGTGGGTCTAGTGGTTAGTGACCCTGACTGCTAAGCAAGAGGTCGTCGGTTCGATTCCCACCCAGGACAAATTATTGTGTGATGAGCACGATAATTTGTTCTGTCTGGGTGTAATTTATCTATAATATATATGTATTTAGTAATATATAAGTATGTTTATCAGCAGTCTGGTTACCATAGTACAGGCTCTGCCTAGTTTGGGATCAGACGGCCGTGTGTGAGATGCCACACAGTTAATAATTATTTTATTATTATAGATTTGTAAACATTTTGATGTTTTGTTCAACAGGTAATATTGTGAAGGAATACAAACGCACCGGGTACCTTTGGGAGCAGTATTCGGGCGAAGATGGCAAAGGTTCTGGTTGCAAACCATTCAGTGGGTGGACGGGATTAATAGTGCTTATCATGGCTGATGAATATTAATTTATTTATAACCTAAATACGCAAATTATTTCTTATAGCCAACACCATACTATTTATTTAATATTCTTTATTAGTTTTGCGCGGAACCCTAATTCTTTTTCCAAAATAAAAGTAACCTAAGTTACTCCTTGTAACACCAGCTATTTGCCAGTGAAAGTCCTGTGAAAATCGGTCCACCCGTTCCGGAGATTAACCGGAACAAACAGACCGATATATAGACGAAATTTTTATTTTTTTTGGTTTATGTACCGCGTGAACATTGAGATGCATTTAGTAAAAAGTTTTATTATGACATTATAAACAGACACTTCAATTTTATTCATTTTTATAGAATGTGGATTATTAGTAATGCCACTATAGTTCCAGGGGGGAGGGGGGGATAGGCTTAGTGCACTTCTCCTATTGTGATGACGTGTGCCTGTTTGCTGACATAGGTACTATCTCTGAAACCCAGTTGGGCCACTTCAGATTAAGATAACATGGGCAATTTATTGTCTCTGACTGCAAAGTAAAGTCTACGGATATTAGTGAGATAGTGTTTTAGTTTCTGCCACTAATCGCTAACTGTTGTGGTACAACAAAATACTTTTGTAAAACGTAGCTTAATATGTGCATATTGTTACGAGCCAGTTTATTTAAATAATTAGCAATTAACATAATTACAAGTTACTGTTACAATTCTCACTAGTTACACCAACTATTAACTTGTACTATGCGCTATACTTTGCTCTTCTTAACTCGTAGTACCGCTCAACTAGAACTGAATGTCGAAAGTTCGAAAAGTTTGGAAAACCACTGTACGAACTTCTAGACTCAGTACAATATTCTATTAGTGTCTTTATTTGCTTAAAGATGGCGCTACTTGGGATTAGATGGCGCCCGCGCGTCAATTTAGGCTTCCGTAGCAATATGTTAGTTTAACACAGTTCAAAATTCACGATTTACTTAGTTTTTTACTGACCTGATGACGTAATGTCATGGCGTACGTTTCGAAAACTTCGAAAACTTTTAAAATTAATTATATATGTTTTTTTTTAATTTATGAATTGAAACTAACATTTCTCGATTGCCTAAACTATCTTACTATTATGCCATCATTACATTCATAAAGTGTTTACATACGACCTGACGTAAGTTTTTAATACCCCCCCCCCATCCCCTCCTTTTAGATACTTATACAAAACCATGTAAAGACAACCTTAGCTGCGTGGCGATACGAGCCATTATAGATTGCACGTTGCTAACGTAAGTAAATGCTTATAAGAAATTGCACTGCCGCGTGAGCTAGTTTGAACTGTATTGCGTAGTACAAGAAGTCGCTATTCCTTTGTTGTTTAAGCTCTAAATTGAACCTTCTGTTTAATATTTATTTCTAAACTGTTAGGTATCTGCTCAAGTTTAGAACATAGAAGTATTAGTATTACTTTAGAATAAATAAATTGAGTAAAGACAATGGTGTGATGCGAGCGAACTATAATGTTCTGTCCCCATTAGCCATTTTATGTCAACTCTTACCATAGCTGCGTAATGAGAGAAAATAGACAACATTGAACAAGATAGAAACACGACTGCCCGGCCAAAAACTAAGGCCAAAAGATTTTTTTTTACATTTGAAAATGGTACCGTACAGCCGTCATATTGAATATTAAAAAAAATATTATAACCAGTTTCACTCGGGATGATGTAAGGATTCTAAAGAGATCCACTACATCTAAATCTATTCAGGCATTCAGGAGTTATGGTGAAAGTAAAGGCTCAAATACTTAGAAACCGGTGGTTATGGATCGATACTGGCAGATAGTGAGTTCGGAGAATTTAGACATGGACGTGATCATCTACATGACGATGTATTTGAATGTCGGCTGGCCAATGCAGTTACAGAATCCAATATTGATACCGTACGAGAACTGATTGAAACTGATAAATAGATATTATGCATTGGAATGAACCAAGTGCAAAATATTTTATACGTGCACTCGATGAATACTGCATGCATCAAGAGAAGATCATATCCTACTGCGTGTCGAGTGGTCCCGTAAAATGATAAAAATATTTAATGGAGGACAGTCATTGGCTGTCTTTAAAAGCGTGACAGGTGACAAAACCTGGGTGTACTGCTTTGAACCGGAAAGAAAAAGCCAGTCACCAGGGTCTTTCCTTTTGAAGACTTGCCGAGGAAAATTACGACAATGGTTGCTTCTTTTCCCGGCAAATCAGGACATTACACAACAGTGTCCCTTGGAGACCAAAGGACCGTGACCGCAGTTTGATACGTCAGCACTTGCTTGTCCAGCGTCTTAGAAAAAATCAAACCTAGAGGCACACATTTTACTAGCCCTGAATCGGCTGTGAATGGGTTCCACGTGCCATTGAAGATGTCTGTAAGGAAGATAAATTGTGAGGGCATATACTTTAAAAATAAATATATTTATCATAAGTCTAATATCTGGTCTTATTTATCAGAATCCAGCAACTTCCAGAAGTACCTAAATATTTGACTTTGACTTTATATAAAGAAACTCACATAATACACATACATACATAAACCTTAAAAATATTACACTCTTTTTTTTGGAATTGTGGATCAATAACAGAGACACACGATTACACCAAGCATGACACTTGATGAGTCTCGAGGAAAGTTAAACTGTCTTGGAACCCGCAAATGAACCAAAAGTTAGTGGTTTTCTTCAACTGCTAAGATATATAAATTGTATCCTAATTTTGGTAGATACTCAACACATACGCACAAAATGATTCTTTACGGCGGCTGTACGGGGCAATTTTCGTTATACACTACAATCCAAGTGTATTCAAGTCGCTAATGTACAGGTTGAACACAATGGGGGGATCGTTTAACTAGCCTAGGTGATCATGCCATTGAAATTATAAAGTTGTATATATACCAATCGGCGCGAGAACTAACATTGCGCGATGCAGGATCAGTAATTAGGTAATGTGTATTTCGACTTATCTTCGCTAGATGGCGCTGACACATGTTTTTGTAGAGATAGTGATCACCAATAAAATAGGACATGATAGATATTTATTAAAGATTTTGGAGACGACTGACAAGTTTTGGGCCCGACAGAGACTCTTTATCAAGGGGTGAAACGACCTGTCGCATCAGAATCAGGTGCCACACACATTATATATGTATATCACTCCCAGAAGTTTTTATTCCATCAGAAGAGAAAGAGTGTTAAAAAGTTCTTGTACAGAATGTTAAAAGGTGGCTTCACGTCTATTACCCGCTGTAAGTTATCTTATAGTAAATTATTACTTGATTAGGTATTTTATTAGATTCCCTGTAGGTACCTCTGCTAACCAGCAAAGGTCTGGGGAGACTCTAAGGCTAGAGTGGTCTAATGACTTCTTCAAAAAAATATACTTTTGTTTTTTTTTTGTATAACAATTAAATAGCAAAGATATAGAGTAGTCCATTTATTAGCACAAATATGCATAAAAACAATACAGAGATTTCTAGAAATCTAAAAAAATGTCTTCCTTTAAAAGATCAACTACGATACTTAGATGACATATTAGTTATGTATTCAAGAAAAGTCATTTATTGACCATAGCGCAATATGTTAAGGATAGTGTTGCCATAGTAAAAATAGAATAGCATTGTTATCTTTTTATTTATTTATTGTTTCTTTTAAAACGATACCACTAGGTGTAAACTTGGAAAAAATATATGACGTGATTTACTTTGCATCGTTCATTTTTTAAATATCACTAATATTTTTGTATCATTTGTGCACCATATTGTCGTTAACCACGTTTTTTTTTGTTTTTTTCTCTATCAATACGTACAATACTTTATTTTGTATATTTTGAAAACATTGTGGTCCTTCGAGCCAGTTTTTATGCAATATGAAAAATCAGTGTTTATATCGTCTGGGATTGTAGTATAATTATTTGTTTTGTAACAACAACAACTTGCATTTAAAATCATTTGTATTGTCCATGGACCATGTAAATTTAATTTCGTTCCTATATATTATGTAATAATTATTTAACTTTTAAGACACCTTCAATTACAACATTTGAAAGTTGTTGGTCATATTTAAGGATTGTAATGTATAATAATAATTGAGATAAATAATTCAGAATGAGATTTTTTTACCACCTAAAACCTTGTGGCTTGTGGCCAAGGTCGAGGATTTACCTTGCATGGATTAGTCCTGACCCCATGGCTAGTCCTTCAGAAAATGTTTCTCGCGTAAGATACACATTTCTAAACATTGTTTTATCAATTTTCATGTCGATTAAGATGTTTCTGTCTATTAATTTCTATTCGGTCACGTCCAGGGAGAGAAGTTGTTCGCTGTGTCTTTGTGATGGTATTGCTAATGATACAGTGAGACTTAACATGTGTCGTTGGATATGAAACGGGGCTTGTAATGCATTATGAGATAGATGGTTGATTAGGGTTTATATTAAAAGTAATCATTAAATTTCATCATTCTTTTGTGATTTGAAATGAAGACATGACTTTGTGATGATTTATATATTTTTGTTTTAATAGTTGTACAGTTTTGTAAATATACTTAATTGTTATATAAATTAATTGGAACGTAGTGGTGGTTTTATTAACACGCATATTTCGTTCACACATTGTTCGTGGGAGAGCAATGAAGAGTGATACCACGGCCTCACATAAAACCGGCAGTGAAGCAATGCTTTCATTGCTTTTTGCCGAGTGAGTGAGGTTACCGGAGGCCCTAACCCTTCTGGGTCCGGATGTCTTAATAAAAGCTGTCCCGGATCCCTCCTATTTAAGGCGCAGTACGGCACACCGTGTGGTTTTAGTCGGTTCGATTCCGACACCGCCCCACCGAAAACCCCGGTGGGGTGACGGCCCGAGGGGGTTTCGACACGCATAAAAAAAAAAAAAAGGCCCTAACCCTTCTCTCTTCCTCTCTCCCCTCCTCGCCCCCTATTTCCCCCTTCTCTTACTTCCACTTTAAAGGTCGGCAACGCACTAGTGACTCTTGAGTTGCAGGTGCCCATGGGCGGCGGTAGTCATTTACCATCAGGTGACCCGTCTGCTCGTTTGCCCCCAAACCATAAAAAAAAACGAATAGATTAATTGAGGGCGTAGACCTCTATTAATAACTTTTAAGACGACCAGTTGGCAGCGGCCTGCGTCTACTGGTGACATGCGATCTTTACGAAGTCATGTCCACCTTGCTGGTGGACATACGCTGCGCTTTCCGGTCCGTGATCTCCACTCAAGAATGTTTCGGCATCGGAGGTCTTCCATTTTGCGCGCTATGTGCCCTGCACACTGCTACTTCAATTTGCTGAACCGTTATGGGGTATCCCAACTCACTTTTATAACTAGAGGTCGCGCTAAGACTCAATCTACAGAATAATTTAGAAGGCTCTCCAATTCAAAGAATATTTGACACTAGATTGTCTTGCTCTTGTGTGGTGGACGCATGTTCTGTTAGGGAATGGGTTTGATCTCTAACGCACATTGCATATTGGTTAATATTCTCGTTTCAATCATAAAACGAGAATATTAACCAATATGCAATGTCTCTGAGTGTTCCCGTAAGCATATACTTATCAAAGAATATGCTTACGGGAACACTCAGAGACCACGGTCGGTGTAACCTGCTTGAAACGTCAGGGCAGTTCAATGGCATGTAATACCTATTACTTGATCGCGTTGATTCCCGGAAAACTATAATATGCCTAGGTTTTTAATTTTAACAGTAAGTAGTCACTTCACTGTTAAGTGTCCTTCGCGATGGCTAGAGGAAGCAAGCAGTGAAATTTCCTTCTTTCGAAGTTAAATTACTGTTGTAAAACGTAGTTAATTAAGTAATATGCTTAGTGTTGTGATCCGGAATTAAATAACTTTAAACAAGCTATTCTTGTATGTATATATATATATCTTATTTCGTGGATCTTGAAATTGATAGAAAAAAGAAACGCCTAGCGAAGCTCTGTAGACTTAAGTACGGCGAAACAAACAACAGTTGCTATTTTAACCACTTACCATTAATTCTCTAGCGAGAAGGATAGTTAATTAAATAAATGTATATATAGTACGCGCACGAGTTAAATGCTGAGCTCAGGAATGCAGTGGTCACACTGGTCGCTAGGCTTGTGTAGTTCGCGAACTAAGTACTATTAGGAATTCATTCCTGACATGGAACTAGAACGAACTATTCCGTAAGCTTATAGTACTTCGTTCATTTAGTACATTAGTACTGTGAAGAAACATGGAACGATTAAATCGTCGGCATAAAAGTCGTAAGTTGCGTCCCCGCGCGACACGCGACACGGCGGCAAAAGAACGAATAATAATAATCAGATGCATGCTGTCTCCATTAAATTTTAGATAATTCGTACTCATTAGTTTCCATTTTGAATTTAGTACATTGTTAGATTAGCAAACAAACACCGAAACCAAAACAACATCATTTTGCGTGTTATTATTTTTATTTGGCGTTTTTTGCTTATGCACTGACTTACTAATTATATTGTTATATAATATATTTTTGTTATATAAATGTAAATCAATTTGTATGGTCATTTTACGCGTATAAGAATGACAGTCTTAAGCATGCAAAGTATGAAGAAGATCCAAATATTCATTCAATGCAGTTACAATGTACTACTGAACTAGAAGTCCGAACTAGTACATGTGACTGACTGTACTAGATTGGAGCACTCTTTTCAGTGACCGAGCAAGAACAAGCCTACTGGTCGCTACACTGGAGGCGTGCGAGGCGAGGTTGGCGGGTGGCGGGGGGAGATGCTCCCACCCTTCAACTCATGCACCGACTGCATTTAACTCGCGCGGTACCTCTTCTTGGACGTAAACTGATTCCTCATAGTAAGAGTAGTGAAGAATTGTATGCTTGTTTAACACATTATTCGTAATTATAAAAAAAATGGTTTTTAAGAACCTTGAATAAAACACATTACATTTATTTAAATATTTATTACAAAAATCATAATATGTACAGAGTGAATGATTAAATACAACTTATTATAAAATAATATGCGAATGCATTTAATTGCACATTTCAACGTTGTCTTTGCTGCATGACGTTCAAAAAGTCTGTTAATATTAGGTTTATAGCAGACAATAGGAGAAATTGCCAGATTTATTTTACCATGTCATTTTCTCCGACCAAAAAATAACAAAAGTATATTAATTTATTAGTTAACATTGTAAAAGTCAGACATGTCGAATACAAATATTTGATTCCTTTAGCAAAAAAATATTGAGTGTATTTTCAAATTCTTTACGTTGATGGTCGCCATTGCCAAAGTGATCGTTGACTTAAAGGTAACCCGTAGACTACAGAAAGTGTAGAGGAACTTAGGATACAGTAATATAATAGCCCATTACTTACATTCAAACTTCAATTTGACACTCATTATTAAACTATGTTGACATATTCGCTTTTGAAAGATTCTAGAGCTAACAGTTTAAAGCTATAAATTGACACCGTAACAATTTTCGCGGTCTGTTTGAGAAAGAGGTATCCGGAGTACACAGCTCGATTGGGCAAGTACATCCACCCTCCCGAAGGGAGGATTGAGAGAAGAGGTAGAGAGGAATATCTCATATGGGGGTCAAATCGAATGTGTTTACCAGAAAGTAGTAAACTTGTGACTTGATCAAAACGGCATTGTAGCGCCAACTACATAATGTCTTTCGACGGATACTTTTTATGCAGGGACGCGGCCCTCCTTACCTCTACTCTCCATAATACTCCTCTTAGTTCATACTTCCGGCGTTATTGCTGTTTTTTTTTTTATTGGCAAGATAGGTCACGGTTGTCAACGTATAAGTGACGTCACTACTGTTACAAGTGTTTATACTTGCAGGTTACCGCTTACAAAAGACAACCTTATTATTATAAAAGTAATTTTCCTTCTTCCATTGTATAGTAATATTGAGAGACAGCAAAACTTTTAAATGAATGGCACTCATTTGGCACCATTTTAATCGAACTTAACTGAATATTTTTAAACTGAAATAATAATCTTAAATTATAATTATTGCACTTATTACAGTATACATTACATACCCTTTCTATTCAATAGAGAATGCACAAAAGAGTATAAAGTATTTTGGTGAGTTTTTTATTTAGTGATGTGTTTTAGTCGATGGAGAGAGAATGATGTCTGATGCTTCACTTTTAGTGTTGTACCCACACAGGGTCACAACATTAAAAGTCGAGACAAGCTTAGTATTTTTAAAATTAACAGAGGGAGTGAGAGGAAAAAAGCTGCAGAGTTGCAAATATATTAAGAGTTTTTTTAGGGGTCACTAGTGAACGAGAATTCGGTTATATATAATATTTCTTTCTGAATGTCGTCTTATTGAATATCTCTTGTGAAGGGTTACGAGACTTTTATACAAATATTGACACATGTTTATAAATACGAAAGAAAACCTTTTTACGCGACTGCCAAGGAAGGTTATGTTTCTCGCGCGTATCTTGTATGTTTATAAATTTCTTTATTACCTCGTATCTTACAAATGTCTGAATGGATTTCGATAGTTACCGTATCGTTATATTTGTCTTAAGAACCTAAGTGTCCTTATATAGTTATTTGAAAAAAAAAACAAGATGGCGGATTTTTGGCGCAAATAATATGTTAGTAATTTGAGTTGTCTTTCTTCTGACAAATGAACGATTCATATAAAATGTAATAGATTTGTAGGTTCATGAGACTACTAAATATTAAACTGATACAAGTCAAACAATTACTATCTAATTAGAGCTACTCAAACTATATGCATTAAAATATAGGTTGCACTTAATTAAATCTATTTTTGTCTTGTCACCAGTTTAAAACTTTTAAGTAACTCGCTGCTAAGCATCTATATAACAGCTTAAATCTCCGTAAATCAGATCTAATTTCAGTTATTTTACTAATTGACTGATCCAAATTTAAAATTTATACGTTGATTGAAGACATACTCCATAGACTAGTTTTTTCTCCGAAGACCTATTACAACTTAGATAAAGTATATGTCGATATAGCTACAGCGTGGTTGGTCATGCATGTACAAATGACCTTAAATACTGCATCCGAACATTGTGAATTATGAAAAGAAAACCCTATTAATTCATATTATTACTTTAGAAATGCTAGAAATACAAATCACTTAAACTTACAAATCTGAGTACGATGAGAGGTTTTATAGCTCAAAGTGATCTCTACCAGACCACCTTCGAACTGAATAATAGAAAAGTATTAAAAAAAACATTCTAGTTATTGGCGTAAATTGAAAGTATAATCGTATATTTCATTCCACTTGGTTCTCTCTCTTTAATTTTTTTTCATTTGGCATTCGTGGTAGCTCAATTTAACCTTGAGACGAATAGACATTGTTCTGTCTCCAATCGACTAAAATAGATAATAAATATAATAATTAATTTGCTAATCATTTTATATGCATCTCTTCCAGTTGTTTAATTCTGACAGGCACTTGCACAGCCGGTAGATCAACACTTTTGGCGCGACGCCGACCGTTTTGCATGTCGATGGCGGTTTGGCGCGCTTGCGGGGGGATTGGCGTCAGTTCCGGTAACGTCGGCCTTTTCCGGGCTAACTCGGGTGTGCGGAGGGTCCCACCTGGAATTTAAATGATGAAGTTTTTTTAATTAGTAATGATGGGTATTTAAAATATGCAAAAATTGGTCATCCGTATTTAATATTACATTGAGTAAGTATTGGGGTTGTCACGGCTGGAGTTCTTAGGCACTTATAAAATCGTAAATAATTAATTAACCTTAATACAAATGTAAATTGACCCCCATGTCAAAATTAAATTAAAGGTCACTTTAATTTTATATTCTTTACACTGTACAAGAAGAAATAGGAATGTATTTCAATCAAAGCTTTGTCGGCAGTTAATTTGGAAAATATTACAAATAAAATGACACAACATTAAACATTAGAATTAATAAAACATTTATAGCGAAGCTCCATTAGTGACATTAATTTAGTAATAATAAACGGTCTACTTGTTTACCTCCAGAGACCCATAAAATGATTCAGCGCTATATACAATGCCATCTTTGTACCAGACCATATAGCAAGGTAAACACCAAATTCGCTTGTACGTGTATATCTGACTCAATAATCGTTTGATCTGCTCCTAAATTGAGCAATACTATCAATCGATTACAGTATGCAATACATTAAACTCTTAGAACTATGTACCTTGCGTTAGCTGACTCCGTTGTTGGTTATAGCCTCAGTAGTTATGGGCGCACGTACAAAAGCTATCTTGACAGCATTTATAGATTACAACTAAGTATATTAAAAACTATTGTTCCATTAAATATCAAAACAATTTACAAAAATGATGAAAGTGGCCTATTCAAACACTGTAAAATACTAAACGCATTCGATAAGGTCTGCGTGTGTGTGATCAGCGAGGAATGCCACAACATTATAAATGTAGAAAAATATGTGAGGTATTTATCACTACGTTACTTGTCATACTTACCTACTTACAGGTTGCCTAAACATACAAATGTCTATGGTGCACGGACGTGGGAATATTTGCTGCCCAAACTAAAGAGCAATACGCTTGCAGTCCTGATTAAATGCGATCGTCTGATACTTTCCCAGTCACCACCAACCTTTTACCCCAAAACAGCCTTCTAAACTTTTTAGTTCCTTCATGGGTACCAAAAGATTGTATTTGAACCAACTGATAATACATTTTATTATTATATTATAATTAATTTTATACATTAGTAAAACATAACGCACACAAGAAAATTACACAACATTTAGTATTTTATTTACCTGAATTACTGATACATGTCCACGCGAACAAACATGAAGCCGCGTGTATTTATTAAACAATACTAAAAAACAAAATATGTATATCATGTCGTTATGGATGTGCTCTCCCAAAACGGAATTTCAATCGTACTTGTATTTTTAAACTCTTGTGATAAAAAAATGTTCGATTAATATTTTACACACATGAGAATTTAACAATTTAATGATAATTAAAATTTGATTTTTTTTTATTATTATCAAAACCCAAAATTGTTAACAACCAATAAACACACAACCTTGCTTTCTATAGTGGCCTAAATTTATTCTAAGATTAGAAAAAAAATACACATATTAAAAAAATCTGGTGAAATTGAAGGTCCATTTATTATATAGCTTCGGTTAATGTGTTTATCCGTTACTTAACTACACATTGATGTGGTATACCTAACTAACTATTAAATAAAATAGCGCTTATCTCAGTATCCTCTACCTATTGCATACCATTGCCCATCACCATAGGTGCGTAAATAGGATGTAAATCATAGCATTCTTTGAACAAGATAAGTTTTAGTTCAATATTATATTAAAATTCATTTGCCCGAAGGGTAAATTGAAAGTCCGTTTTAAAAGAGAGCTTTTCAAACGTCACTGGAGCTGCTATTTGTGTGTACTTAAACATGCTAAGTACAATGTAATATTAAAGTAGCATATATTCGATATTGTTATAAATCTAAACTCTGAGATCTAATATCAAAAGAGGTCTATATTTAAACACCTAATGTTAATAAATAGTTAATCTAAACTCTTAAACTCAAAAGCAATAATTTTCCTAAATTCTACGAAGCCAAGTCCAGAATACTATCCTCTTGAAATATAAAATTCAATCTTAGAAAACTTTTCACTATGTAAATATTTTATTCGAAATAATGGGAGTAGAAGACGGCCCATAATCAAAACAAAAAACGGTTAATGTTATTATTTTCTACATATAATAAGAAATTTACACATAATAATATGTGAACATTTATTAAATTGCTAAAAAAATACAAGATATTGGTTTGCTCATAAACGAACGCCCCCTGGTCAAACATTTGAGTAGAGGGGCATTATATTTTTTCGAGTTCATATACTGAATCAATTATTTAGTTTCTCTTCACACCAATAGCAGCTCTTGACTCCAAAGTCCCAACAGATGTCAAGTTAGTTCAGCACACATTGCGACAAGACAGTGCTCACCTATTTACAGCGTCACATACCCTTGCGGCGCGGTGGCTCAGAAGTTGTGATTTCATCTGGTGCGAACATCTCACAACCGTCTGCGCGAGTACGTGCTCCTAACTTTGGTGTACTGTGCAGAAAAGTGCATGGGTTTTAGAAGCTTTTGGTGTAGCTGGAGGAGGTGCAGGGAAAAAATCTTATGTGAACATGGTGAAGTAATATGCACAAGTATATTTAGCATTCTATTCTTAAGGGCTTAAGAATAGAATGCTAAATATACTTGTGCAATGTCCTCCTAATACAAAGATAGGATTCTCTGACCAGGCTCTGTCGTCACGTCTGGTAGTTGAAATTCAGAACTACATAAAAATCTACAAAAAAAATTTGAAAGGTATTATTATTTTTTGGAAAATTCAAAAAAAAAAAAACTTTTCAATTTTTTTTAACCTTAATCAACTATTTGTTGGCTACACATAACGATTCTAAAATTTGATTACACCTTTCCGTAACAGCCCCTATAATATTTAAGTATTTATCCAAGTGTGACATGAAAATTCATAAAATGTTATTTGGCAATGTTTACCTACATTTCCAAATAACTATTATGAACTTTCATGTTAATTTTAATGATCATTTTTTAATGTAGATATTTTCGAAAAAATCAGGACATTCCACCAAAATCATTAGTATTAAATAGTTTCATTCATATCAGCCCTCTCTCATACGAAATATGAACCTTATTGGTCAGTTTTTCAGTTAAATGTGTTAGTTTCAAAATAAGGTTCCTGCATTAAAAATTACCAGACATTCTTAAAATTGTTTGCGGGTAAACGACCCTAAAATGGGACGACACCTTTCTGTAGCAGATCTGATATAGATTGGGGTAACTAACTATCTTTAAATACATACTCACTTTTGTTCAAAAAGTATCTTGGTAAGTCTGGCCACTTCTCCCCTGAGCTGGTGAAGCTCCTTCTCTCTGCCTTTGGCTTCTTGTTCCGCTGCTCTTTCTCTGGCGGCAAGACGATTACGCATATCGTCGAAACTAATCAAGAAAAATATTATAGTATGAATGTGGTTTTTAGACGAACAAAATTCCGAAGTTTGGACAGAAGATTGTAAAAATTGTAAAGTACTCTTTTCTGTGGAATTAATAATAATAATAATAATTCTTATTTATTTATGTTAGAAAACTGGTTCAATAGCCAACAAATAATAATAATAATTCATCACATCAGTGACATTTTAATATAATAAATCATAATATATAAATCACAGTAAAATAGACTGGAATATTATTTCATTAAATAAATTAAGTTACAACTATCACAAACAATAATTAAAGATCGCAGAGGATGTGTATCGGGTCAGATAAAGAATAATGAATGTATTCCAAAGTATTTGCATTTTACTTTTTTACTTCATAGAACTTTACGTGTGATTAAAAACAAGTCACAAGTGCCAAAAATTGTTTAGCTATACAAATTGTTGAAATCCCAGGTTTTTGAATATTTTACCTCCATAATATCTTAATAAAAAATCATAAGATCGATTTACTTACAGCTTCCTCAAACAAGCGCATTTTCTCGTAAGATGTTCTACCTGATCTCTCGCAGCATTCTCCGCTTGTTTGATCTTTGTCGCATCTTCTGATCTCTTCTCTCGAAGTTCCCTCTCTCTCGCCAATGCCTCTCTGAGTTAGTTGTTAAAGGGGGACAAAAATCGTCATGTTAGACTGGTGCAGGTGTCGTCAGTGGTAGAAAGTTTGACAATTTTGAGTGATTGTGTTGCCAGATTTTGTGAATGCTGTTTTTGGTATGTTATTGGTTTTAATATGGAAATATCAAACCAAATTAAATTTAGTTATTTTAAATAGTAGGATTTTGTTTACGTTGGCAATGTATCGTGTAAAGTGAGTTTCGAGCCGTTTACCGTTTTCTTTTTACTTCTTGTAAATATTTTTTAGGATTTACTCTGTTATGTTTTGCTTTTTTGTTTTAAAGACTGTCTTGAGAAGTCATGTTTTTGTTTATAAGTTTTATAACATTCAAAATGTTTCGTTTATTTAATGGAACATTTAAATTCTTATCTGACTGTGGGGTTATATGTGTGTTAACAGTATGTTTTAGGTATAGACATCAGGTTTATTACTCAGTGCAGACCAAATAACTAAGATATATTGTTCAACATGCTGGCAACACAGAAAGTGTGTATCATTTGTTTAAAATAGAAAACTCATAATTTTCAAAATTTTATTTTTACACACAAAATAAACTTCGTATAAAAATGAAAACTTAAAATAATATAAATGATATGATTACAAATGATAACAAATTGAGCAATGAATTCTGAGCTAGTGAACATCTAAAAATATTTATAAATGTATAAAAATTATTATAAAAGCAAGGGTTTTTTTATAATGACTGTGAAACCTAGCCTATTGAATACATTTATTTAATACGTGAATGTTAAGTGTCTATATATTCATCATGAATTCAGTCCAATTGGCAGTATTAGTAAAAATATTTAATAATATCTACAAAAATCGATTACAATTTTCTAAAATATTAGGTCACGTGAAAAACTTACACACGGCGAACTTTTTTGAGCCCTCATGAATGCTACGCTCGAACAACATGCGGACAAAAAGTCCGCTAAAATTGTTAAAAGTAAAAAGTACACCGTTTACATCAATCAGGAGTTTTCTTTACTACCCTAGCCGAATCCGATTAAAAATTTAACAAATGACAATTAAAAAGTTGGTTACTCCTGTATAAAGCTATTTTACTGGTTCGTTGGTTTCATTCTTAAAGCTCCCTCCCATTTATGGATCTATTCTGATGTTAGTCACTATAAGTAAAAACCTGACTACGATAGTAGGTAATAGGCCAGTCATCTGGATCTCTAAAGCAAACATCTGCTTGAATTAGAGCCGCACAAAAAGGCAATAATCTGTTACCAATCCTAGAGACTATCGCTACATGGGAAGTGTCACTCGTGCGTTGCCAATTCTTTTTAAAAACTGTATTCAGATTTAAGTAGACTGTGGCAACATTTTCTTAATCACCCATTTTGTAATCCCCTATTGCAAAATAATCGATATAAAAATATTGCTTACAATTTAAGGTACAAACAATTTTTTTGTAGGGTTTATTTGGTTTTCAATATCTTGTAATGGATTTGGTTAAGATGTACTGTTAAATATACACGAACATAATTTAAGAGTATATTGTTTGACTAGTACTTTGTCTTTGGTCTACGAACCAACTGATTTTTCAGGTCAGAGTTTTTTGTCGAATTATAGTAATAGTTAGAAACGTTCGTCCGCCATCTGATTTAAAACACTATGACTAGTTTTAATTTTCACATTCATTACTATTTTCTGATAATATATTAGATTGCAAAAGCCTAACAACATTCTAACCACACATCGTTGGTTTAGTTTAACGTTATTACAACTTTAGAAGCGAAGAAGAACTACAATATTGTGCATTTAGTAAAGTATTTAACTATGCCAGTAAATATTGCTAGCTAAATGTGTCTAACAGCAGCTCTATCACTAACCCAATAGTGTCAATAGTTGATAGAATCGATTGATTAAACGGTAATAATCTGGACCACAGAGCAACAAATTCTCCATACTGCAAATACGGTTAATTTCTGTAGGTACTTAAACTCGTATTAAGTATACAAATAGTGATTGCAAGATGATCAGTTACAAATTCTTTTTAAAGTAGTCCTAATATATGCAACTTACAAAAGGATTTAATTCAGCCTTTAATTTTTAATTTAATATCGTACACATCCAAAGCGAAACATCCAAATAGCAACCTCTACCTAGCAAGTAAGATTCTAATCATATAGAATTAGTTTCTCTTATATCTAGCCCTGCGAATCCTCTTGAAAGTTCTCGCTGCTACCACTATCAAGATAGCGATCGCCGCTAGTCGCAACCAACCGCTGCCAACGCACGCAACCGCCGCAACCACAGCGATGCATAACCAACTGAACAATATTAACCTTATTGATATAATTGACCTATTGAGAGGTTGTCGTGGGGAGGGTATAAGGACACGCAAGGAAATATAGAATTTGGAGTTGGAACAGATTGGAGACAAAGACTGATATCCAGGTATGCCGCCTAAATGTCTTGCAAAGATTTGGGAGCTCACCGTGGTTCAATGCTGTCTTTCTATTCATCCATCTCTACCGTAAACGGGAGAAGCTTGAAATTATTTGGCGGATAAATAAATAATTTGAAGCATACTTCTCAACAATGTATGCAAGTGCTAATTACAAACAAGAAATATAAAGTGAAGTCTAAACAAAGAATTAGAAATTTCGAGCCAATTTCAACCTCGGATGCTGTAACGACTTCTAAATTGTTAAACAGTATTTGTGGTTTGAATTCACAGTTAAATAATATTATCCCTTATATATGGACAAAATATAGGATTGATTTTGGTTCTGGATACGAAAGGGATTAGAAATAGATACAACCCGGGAAACTAATTAGGAAGTATGCAACTATGATAAACTAAATTAAACTTATTTGTAAAAAGTTATTAAAACTACAGGTAATACAATATTCTTTAGTAACATTTGTGTGCTTAAACATATTTTTACTGAAATACTGCCTTTTGGACCGTTTTGCGTAATGATGATGAAATATGAAACTGTACACGATGTAAATTTTAAGCTAAATCGTTTTGATATATGCCTTTATTTTTCTAGAATATGTGAATACAGTACTCGTATAACGGGATACAAACGGCCTTAAATATATATATACTACGCTCCAAATTAAATAATTGATACTTTAAAAGTAATTTCTCTGTTTTTGGCAAAAAATATTGTGCAAAAAGATTTTGACTGTCCAATTATCTACGTCTTAGTTATGTAATCAGTTAGATATTTTGACTTTTCCTTTAGGCTAGAATCATATTGAATCAACTTTTCTCTTCACAAGTATTAAAAACAGAGGAAAATACAAAAATTAATAAAAAGGGAAGAATGATTTCATAATGTACTATCATTTTACTCCTCCTCAATTTAATTACATTTAGTGGCTCAAATCGTATATGATGCAAGAGTTTCTTGAAAGGCATATATCAAAATTATTTCACTTATTGTATGTATATATGTAGAAAATATTGAAGTTAGTAATGATGCACAAATGACAATTATACACTCATGAAATTTTGACATGCGACAATGGTAGCCAAATTTGTCCAAAAGACAATATTTTAGATTAATAATTAATTAATCCCAAACTCAAGAACTTTGTGTTAAATATTGAATAATGAAATATTTTAATTAGTTTAGTCCGACGACTGTTAGAAATCCGTACAAAATATTTGTCGTCTACATAACAAGTTAGATTCCATGACTTATTTATACCCAAGATGTTCGGTTATTTAAAAATTAAGTCAAGCCTATTCTAAACATTTTTTTTTATGCTGCCTATCGCTGATGTTCTAAGAGTGTATTTAAAGGTAGTTGCATCGGTATACGACAAAATTTTGTAACTAAAATGGCTTGATTCAATCAAATTCAAATTGATGTAAATTTTCCACTTTAAAATTTCGCCGTATACCGACACAACTACATTTAAATGCACTTTTAGAACATCAGCGATCGACTGCATAAAAAAAATATTTTTAGAATAGACTCGGCTTCATTTTTACTTTACTTTCACGTGAAAAATAAAACATCATTTATTTCTTGAGTTTGCGACTAAGGTACTGTAGGTATTAGTTTTATAAATAAAAAAAAAAACTGTTTTTAGAATCAAATTTCGCTACCAATTGCATTTGGTTGAATTAATGATTATTTTTTTAATGAGGAATTAAAAAAGCCGTAATCAAAGATAACATTAAGAACTCTTCGTTATATCTGAATAAAGGAAAAATATTTCCCAAAGTCTGGAAACGAGTAAAATATTTTATCAGATACTTTAAATTATTAATTCTTTGAATACAGCTAGATGTTTATCTTTTGGATTTTGCATGTCATGCATTCTAATTAAGTCTTTGGTGTAATAGAGTAGAACGATATTCATAACTTTGGGAACTTTTTCGTAAGTGAAGCAATAATTTGTAGCGGACTTTTAGTTCGGGGCGGACTCTTTGTACATATTTCGTTATGCAGTTACATCATCATCTGAATGAGAGACATCGTAGCTTTCACGGACTAAAAGTCCGCCGAATCATAGATGCAGTCTGCTTCGTCATTACGGAAATTCCCGAAGCATATTATCGTGCTACTCTTCCACGCTTTGATAATAGACTAACCTGAGTTCCTGCTCCGTGACTGCAAGTGTTCTGCCACACGATGCAGCCCTCGCTGATAAATTGTCATACTCGGAGGCTTGTGATTGCATTTGGAATTTTAATTCTGAAAATGTGTACAAAATTTTTATAGTATATGTTTTAGCAAAGGATTTTTTTTTATATTGGAACAACGGGCACAAAGAACACCCAGACAACACCCTTAGTACTATTTGTGGATCTCATACTTTTTTTTCCCGTGTGGGATTGGACCCACAACGCTCGGCGCGGCCTAGTGGCGTTTTGACGTTTAATAAAGAGTGTTCAAGAGTGGAAACATGTAACGTACCTTCAATCTCTTCTAATAATTCTTTCTCTCTCTTAACTCTTTCTTCTTCTCCTTCCTGCCTACACTCCATCTTCATTCGAGACAGGCAACTCTCTTTGTCTACCATGAACTGTTCCCATTGATCATCTGAAATTAATTTTAACACATCTAGACCAAGATTTATGAAACCTACGTCTCCTGTCTACGGAAAAGAGGTAAAGCGTGGACGATTTCTGTTCGAATTAGAGTCATACAGCATTAGGACAGTATTCACTGTAAGTCACTACAGGTTGAGGTTTTGCTTTGGGTTTGATTAGGGTCAGAGCTGCATTTGGGAGAGGGGGGGGACTGCCACCAGTGTATACGCAGCAGTAACTGTTCCTGCCTATACAACTACGATGGCAAACGAGCACACTGCCCGTCTCACAGTAAGTGGGTACCGGTATCTAAATATTCGCAACACGATTGGAGTCACTCAACCTATTTTCTCTCCATTAAGCTCAGGAAATCCCATTCATCAGCAGAAAAAAAGACTCCTAACAGATGAGTTAATTGCGGTCTGGACGGCTCTCATCGGATCAACAAACTGCTGTAAATTATCATTATGGAAATCCCTGTATTTGGTTGTTTTAGAATCGATATACTTCTATAGCGGGTGGCTGTAATTGGAGCTACAATCTGCTGTACGAGACTAATTTAGAACGGCCTTATATGCTTAATCTTTTGCAGAAGTACTTGTGAGAAATACCAGGGCAGATATTATGTCACTATTTAAAAATCTACGAAACAGTTTACAAAAAAAGACAATTGATTCGTTAATGTAGCGTACACACTCAGAAAAAAAACCTTCAATTGGAGAATCTCCCCCTTTTTCGCAATCGGTTAAAATGGACCTTACGGACTAACATTTTTTTTTATTCGAAGTTTTAATTATTTTGTATTAGAAAAAGGCCATGTTCAAAGAGAGTGTCCTTGGATACTCTTTCATGTTCTTCTCAATAGGATCTACCTATTGGATTGAATGGATATCTTCACGACTGACTCATTCTGAATGACACATACTCCTAACAATTCAAAAATACCTAAAATTTTTATCCTCCTATCACCGGAAGACGAAGGCGGCAGCAGTTTATTTTCAATCGGAATCGAACCAAGGACTCCTACTTTATCGTCTATCCCTAAATCCTCACCCATTTCTTGTCGATGCAGTTCCTTCAAGTTATTGACTTGCTCCATTTTCTCAGCTATTAACTTCATTCTCGTCTCATCTAGAAGTTGCTTCGCTTCTGACACTGCGTTTGCTGCTTCTTCTTCTACAGCCGCGACCCTCTCTGACCATTCGGCTATGAGTGCTTCTGTTGACAAAGAAGCAAAAGACTGTAATATTTTATAAAATATCATACAGAGCCATCTAGACCCAAGCTAAGAATACTAAGACCAGACCAATGTAAATGACTTATTCATGCATGCCAAGACTAAATCGAACCCGCGACCTCTGTCTGTTCTACCATTACGCCACAGAGGAATAAATTTTGCAGTTGTAACCAACACAATTCCAGTTCCAGTATCCTGGGATACAGCAGACAGCAGTAGAACTGCAGTTTCCAGGAATTTCTTTCCAAATTATACCTGGACCAAGGCAATATGCCCCCTTAACTATGTTCACCATAGCTGGGATGTGCAATACTCCTTGTGTTACTCTGTTGACAACCCTACCCCGTATAGAGTCCTGACGCCATACTCACTATAAACCTGACCAATTTTACAAGCCCTTGGAAGCCATAGAACATTAAAATTTTAAGAAAAAACAAGCTAATACACAATCTGATGATCTTTTAACGGCTGAACATGATTTCTTGAATGATTGTCTGCATAAGCCTTCTCAGTAATTACTAGTTCCACTTGGAACTAGTAATTACTGATCCTGATCTCTGCATCGCGCAATAAAAGTTCTTATAACTGATTTGTATATGCAGGGTGTATCTGACAATGGAACACTTAGTTAAATCACTGAAAGAGCATGACTCTAGCATGCAGTTGCATGCATCAACATCAACCGTTGGTCGCGGTCCGCCAAGCCCTTTTTTGAGCGTATGGAAACCCTTACAGACCGTCACCACACCTGGGGTATTCAGTCGGATTGTATATCGAAATCGAACCCACTAAAACCCCATGGTGTGCCATACTGCGCTTAAAATACATGATCACCTTGCCTGGTCGGAAAAGCCTACCATTTGTTGAGAACAATCTCGCTGAAGTCACCTTTTAAGCAAAGAAGAAAATATCAACATCGTTTCCGCGATTTCAAGGTTACGATGTCACACAAAATGGAATCTACTAGTACCTTTCTCACTCTCATACCGCTGCGTCATATCTTCGATTTTATTCGCGTAGGTGATGTCAGACTTGTCGAGCAGATGTCGGAGCTGCATGATGTCCCAGTCCGCTTTGCTGTGAGCCTCCGCTATCGCTTGCTCAAACTGCGCTTCCTTACTTGCAAGCACATCTTTCAAGTTCTCGAACTGCCAAACAAAATTATTTTACTATTAGAGTATGCAAAAATAAATTCATTTGCCGCAACCATCAGCCCATCTAAAAGCATGAACAAGCCGGGCCGTCACATCGTCCACTTATTTCAGTGCTAGCAGTGTGTGAACACGTCAAAATCGTGTTCGATGCGTGCAGATCAATCACTGCTGCAAAAAGTAAATAAGAAGAAAACAGGATAAGTGCGATCTGATTCGCGCACTGAGGGTTACGTACACACTTGTATGTAGATAGTACGTCCATCTCGGGGATCGATTCTCCCAGATTTTTTGCATTGTTTTTCCTAGTGACAAAGTTAAATGGGCTGTTCTTAAAATACTCTCCCACATTTCGTAACACGTCACAGTCAATTTTAAAGGCAAATAATATTTTTTATGTGATATACAAACAAATTAACGACTTTCGGGTTTTTCCTTTACTTGTGCTGTGACTCTTGTACTTACTCTAGTGGTGACTTCTCTCAGTTTCCTGTCAGCGTTCTTAGCGTCTTGTTCGTGCTCAGCGCGCAGTTGCTGTAACGCGTTACGCGTGCGATCGGCGTGCGCGCGCTCTAGAGCCGCGCGGGAGTTCGCCAGGGCTACAGCCTGCTCCGACTTGACACACTCCACAGTCTTAGAGTGCTCCTCTTGTAGACGTTGGATTTCCTGGAATTCCACATATACGTATGGATAAATTTAAATAATATATCTACTGGCTTTTAGCAATAAAAGTTTGTTTAACTAGCCTTGATGTAATTACTCAACCGACGCAAAAACTACTACCTGCTTTACTACATGTGACCACGATCGGAGCATTTCGTTACTTAAAAGGGTGTCTTATACTCGTAAAATAATATTAAAGCGATTAAATCCAGATTTACACAAAGAAAGGACTTGCTGATTTTTTTTAAGTAAGGCTTTTGACTCACTGTATCATTAACCGTCGATGGGTAAACTTATCTACTACTATCACATAACTACACAAGACTACGTTTATTAAAATCTACACAACTAATAGTGTTAATGTAACTTATGCAATATAGAATTGCGTTTGCAAATACAAGTTTATATTTTACTTAATAAATGGTGTCCTTCAAGGATCTATGTATGGACCCGCTACTTTTGTTATAAAGTATCAATGAATTATCTGGTGTATTAAATATCTGATCCCAAATATAAAAAATTCATAATTATAATATGTCTAGAGAGCCTTATTTTAAAAATTAAAGAGAAGAATTAATAGTAGTTAAAATCCTTGCCTTTTCTGTAGTAAATTACTAGCATTTTAATAAAATTATTGGCAGATACATTATTTTGTATTAAATTTATGTTCACTACTAATCCTTCCAAGATTTCAGTAGGCGACAAAGTTTAAAACAATAAATAAGCAAAACTTACCTTTTCATATCTTTGTTCCTTTTCTTTTCCACTAGCGGTTTCTCTGTCTAACAGCTCTTTCAGTCTATGTACTTCGAGCTTCAGCGCTTCTTCTCTTGTCTCCACTTTTTGCAACTGCAGGGTTAGAGACAAGACAGAGCGCTGTTGCTCTGAAACCACTCCTCTTAGCTGTTGGAGTTCTGCGACTTGAGCCGGTGAGGGTCGAGACTCAGCTTTTAATTTTTCTACCGTTTCTGCCAACTGGAATCAACAAAACCTGTACTGTAACTAAAATACCTTTAGTACTTCATAAGGTAAGTACTCCATAGTTGTTATTTAAAAAATAAACAACGTTAGGCAGCTTGATTAGGAACTCGATGCAGAAAGCGGTCCTCCTCGATATGGCACGCATAGTGAAGAGGTTTCTGTCTCTGGAACCTTTAATACCAGTTCTTTATATTTTAAATATATTTACATGTTTTAAATATCGTGTTAAAGTGGGCTCGGCTTTTCCGTCAACAGCTTTATCAGTTACCTTACCAGTATTTTTTTTACAGAACATGTAGTTTTCTTGGCAAAGCATTAAAACTTCTGGCCTCAGGATCAACACCCCATCTCACCTCTTTCTTTTGCTTTTCGTTGTCTCTGGCTCTCTTCTCCAACTCCCTCATCTTCCACTCGCAGTCTGCCAGCATCCTCTCTGCGCGGGCAGCGGCTTGTGAGCGCGCGGCCTCGTGTGCTGCTCGCCATTTTGTTGTATTCGCTTCTGCAGCTGCTAAAGCCTGGAAAAAAATCCCGAGTCTAAGTAATTTGAAATTGCAAAATATCAACCTTGGGGCAAAAATAGATCTATTTGCTACCTGTGACACGTCCTGCTATGTTGACACCTATTTACATATGTACATTATTGACGGAATAGACAGAATTATATTACATATTTCGCTAGCTACATACATATATTGCTGGTTCCATGTTATTGCGTGTCACGGGATTCACAATCGCACGCAAAGATAAGCGCCAACCTAACCGGCTAAGCTCGTTCTGCCACAGGACTGAGTATTTACTCAGTCAGATAATTACTAGACAATGTAAGTATATCTTCTACTACTTCGTACCATACAATTGGCTACAGAATTGTGGGAGTACCATTTGAAATACCAGTATAATCTGAAATGTTACAAAACGTATACCAACCTCTTGTGCTTTATGCTCCTGTAATATTTTTTCTTGCTCTAGTCTATCTTTGTCTCGCTCTAACGCGAGCACCCGTGACTCAAGTTCGGCTCTATGAGCGAGAGCATCTTCCAGTTCTGCTTTGATCTGCCTGATGGATTCATCTGGAAGTTGAAATGGCAGTTTTAATTCAAAAACAATACTAAAATGAATATCAGATATTGCTCTCAAACAAATTCCTGAAGACTCTTCGAGCAGAGGCGAAACACGTGTCGAAGTAACATTACATAATTACATGGCTGTGGAAGATTGCGCGTTAATGGTTTGCTGGCATCTGGCATGCAAACTTGTGTGAGTGGTATGTCTTCCTCCTCAAATGTATGTACAAATGTCACAATTTATCGGCTTAGCCTTATTTGTGACATTCTTTTTGCGACAATCAATTATTTGAATGTCGTGGTCGATTTTGGTGTATATGTAGAAGACAAAGTATTACATTCTTATTTAGATAGCCTTTCATTCTTTTTACCTTAATGGTAGATGTTTCATATTATTTATAAAGTTAACTTTTCAATAAAGAATAATAATTTTTACACATTGAGAGAATTATCGTCATTATCATTCAGAAGATCTAAAAACTTCCTCCTGCTTTGAAATGAAACATTAATATAACTCCTCTTACCGTTCCGCCTCTGCAGTTGTTCAGCTAGATCTGCAGAACAGGTCCTGGCTGCAGAGAGTTCCTCTTCTAACGAACGACTCCGCTGCCTCACCAGCTCTGACTCCTTGTAAGCAGCTGCGAGCTCGCATTTTAACTCTACAAGATGGTACAAAAAGAGCTGAATGAGTTCATGATTTTATAGATTTACAATAAATCTTACCTAGTGCCCTACCGATGTAAATCTACTCCGATTCTTTATGCCCAGAATTTCAGATTCCTAATATACCAGAACCACATTCTACCAAGGTATGCGACCCTGACCTGGTCGAGCTACTGCTTACACTCCCCAATACATCATCCCTTATCCCCCAACCCATTATCCCTTACCTTCCATAGCAATCCCTAACTACCCACCTTACTCTTTCAATACACTCCCAATATTCCCATCTTTAGTTCGAAAAATGCCCCGATTAAAAAATGTGGGTGTTCAATACGTCTCTGCCTTCCCCTTCTGGGATAAAGGCGTGAGTGAATGTATGTATCTATGTATGTAATTGTAACAGTTGGATGTGCCGTAATTCCGATGCCGTCATGTTTAAATGTGATCATTTCCATGCTGAATGTGCTTTCACTTTTGCAAAGAAGCGCTTTTAAATTTACTAGTATTTGTTATTTCTGAAAACAATGCATAAATTAACGGTACAAATGTAACTCTTTCTTTCACGGTGAAATAATGCTACGTTATGTAATAAATATGTCTGAATAAAAAAATACATCCCACTATCCGTTATCCCACTATCCGCCTATGCGTTAATCCAGATCTCCAGCTTTCTACATACCAAGTTTCATCGCAATCGGTTCAGTGGTTCAATTTCTCAACTATTATGCGAGTCCTACACCTTTGTCTACGTCAAGATAACTTGAGGAGGAGGCACCAAAGAGGAGTTGGTGTACCCATTTTCGGCACTGAACAATGTATACCTACTATTAATATTTTTCTGTTCAAGAATGTCCTAAAGAACGATGAGAGATATATAATCTATGCTAATGTTTTATTTTGAGGAAAATTATAGGCTGTTAAGCATCAAGATACGGTCTTTAGGAGCGGAGCATTGAGTGTAAACGCGGGTGAAATTATGGGAAATAACTACTATTATATATGTATGTATTTATGAACTGTAAATACTGATGCATTAGCTGTAATGGATACATTCATTGCGCTTCACATGTTATTTGGGCGTGGGCAGAATCCGGTTCAATGCATATATAAATAGGCATGAAACATTTCTTAATATAAAGTTTAATTAAAGGAAGTGAGCGGAATTTTTGACGCAAATTCATTCAAAGGATGTTTTTTCATGTCGTAAAATTCAGTAGTGCGGTGAATAAACATAGCCATAGTTACAGTAAAGTAGTCTATGAAAGATATTATCTTCTTTTTGGCATGTATTTTGTATTTTTATGCCATTTTAAAGCAACGAGCGCATAATATGTGTCAGTCTCACTCCCCCATCCATACATATACCTAAGCAATATCCATTTGCTTCAATTACCTTAACTTCTTACCTGTCTTAGGTATACCCCTGCAATATACTCCCAAATTTCCCATTTCTAATTGCCAAAGTGCCCGGTTGACGGCAATAGGCTTGCCTTTATTACGTGAGTGAGACCAAATTATAGTTTTAGGTGCTTTATACGCTTCTTACCAGAGGAGGGCAGCGACCATTATTCAGACACTTTATTTTAAATTTAAATTAACTTTGTTTGAAGATTTCTACTACATAATTACGTAATTAATAAAAGTCTGAATGTTTCTACGCTTCAACGGGATTACAGCAAAGATGTTTGTGTTTTGGTGTGTATGTTTGTTTTGTAGACTTCGAATAGACTTATTTAATTTATTATCGCTAATGGCGTTAAGTATTTGTTGAAGTTTACCTCAATTGTTGATTATCTAGTAAATACATGTAAATATTAGAGCTATCGACGATTGATAAATATAAACTCCAGTTTCTTGTCTTGAAATATTTGAAGGCCAATACTTTGGTTATGTTTAAATGTACGCCTGCATTCCTAAGGTTTCGTTTAGCTATTCTACATCAAGGGGCGCACAAAATGGGTTCACTGGACTTAGTGGAGAGGCGTAGTCGGAGCTGGCAAGGTCTAATGGGTATAATTTTGGTAGTTTTAATGGTTCAACTCCAACGTAATCACTTTGCGCCATTAGGGGTAAAAAGTCCTGTCTCACGACAGGATGGTGTGATATCCCTCTAATACAAAGGGAGGATCTCCCAACCAGGCTAGATGTTCATGCCTGGTGAACTGAGGCCTAACGGGTGTTCTACATATATTGATCAACGTGTGACCTTTCATTGCTCGATACAGGATTAGTAGATTCTTGGTAGCACTGAAGGAGACCGACCGACGCATAAAGGAGGGTATCTGTGTATCTGTCTGTGGCATCATAGTGTGTAGTGTGCTGATAGAGCGATTTTGATTAAGTTGATTGATTTGCTGTTGATCAAAAGGTGGCTCGATTGAGAGTGTTCTTAGCTTTTAATCACGAAAATTCTGTTCATCCGCCCGAAGTTCATCAGCCCCTTTTATAATCGATGAAGAGATGTTTGAGTCGGAGTATTTATAGTGTTGTTAAATGTGGGAGACGCTTCAGTTTATACCATTGCATTGTTAGGATATTCGATATGATTGTAAGCAGCCAAACCCCACTCAATAGTCATTTTGTTTCCTCCGTCCTCTCGTCTTGCAAACATTTTGACGGAATATCGCGGGTTAGTTATATTTGTATTGAATGCAACATTGTATAAAATAGTTTACAAACGAACTAGTGGACCTTGTATCGACTAGAATAAATTTCTGCGGGTATAAATTTAGCATATTGGTTGCTACACACCTGCTAACGACGTTAAAGCAAATACATTATTGATAAAAATAGTTTTGTTTTTTTTTACTCAGAACAAATATTACGCCATAGATTTAGACTAAAATATACATATATTGCAACATAATAGGGAATATGCATGTATTTTTTTTTATCTTTTATTGACTTGTTCCATCATTCTACTCTAATAAAAAATATAAATAACCTTGACAATGTTCAAATTAATTTTTAAAATAACATTGAAAACATCGATAAAATTTGATCTGTTCGAACGTCGCCATATTTCGCGGGTCTTGGATGACGTCACGTTCCACGCTTAGTGTTTGTTTCATAAACTTACTTGAAGTGTTACAATAATTTTATACCGATTTCCAGTTGTAATTACTATTTATTGTAATTAATAGACGATGGATAAAGTTAAAAAACCATTTTATAGGTATTGCCTTGTCCCTAAGTGTAAAAACACTATAAGAAGTACACCCAATACAGTATTTTTTCCTGTACAAAATAATAATGTAAAATACGAAAACAATGGTGTACATTAATGAGAAGAGATGAAGTATCTTCAATATCATGTTTATATAGTTGTGAAGATCACTTTAATGTAAGCATATTACAATTTAATTGCTAGTATAGTGTGAATTAGTCAGTAGTAATAAAATTTATGTTTGTATTAAATATCAAGAAGAAGGCGACTTGCTTGTCTACGTAAACTAGGTAACAAAAGTCCAATAAAACTTCATGAATATAACTAACTATACATATCTTACCTATCCTTTAGATTATAATATAATAAGTATTATAATAATTACCATGCGGCTTTCACTCCTTTAACCTCAGCGGACGTAAAATCTGGATTTGATGCAAAAATATAGTCATCATGAATGCACCTATTTTCGGTAGATGGTCCGATTGTGCTTTGACGAAACTACATTCAGTCATTGTCCTAGATGATTTCTAATATCACTAGCATGCTTAAATTGCACTAGCTAAGAGCAAAAACCACAGGAACACCTATCTTTCTCTGTAACACTACGAATATAGGCGCCGATAAATGACAGAACGTGGAATGCCAAGTCATGTTTTGATTCGACCAATGGTGAAGCGTTTTGCAAAGTTGAATTTCGCGCCCTTATTTTGCATATTTTAATTAATATTTTTTGCAATTAAACACGAACTAAATAAGAAAATAATTGTTTTGGCATAATATCTAGACAATAAAGATTCAAGGAAAAATAAATAAAAATAAATAAAATTAGAGTGTCTGTTTGTAATGTCAAAATAATAGCTTTTTTAAGATCATACAGTTATTTGCACGATAGCTTTGCCTAAAAATCAGTTTTTAAAATGTTTGTGTCTGTTTGTTCCGGCTAATTTCCGGAACGGGTGACAGATTTTCACGGGACTTTTATTGGCAGATAGCTGGTGTTGTAAGGAATAACTTAGGCTACTTTTATTTTGGAAAAATAATTAGTTTAGGTAGTTAAGTTAAGTATTAAAGAACGCTTGTTAATGAACAAAATGGTCGAATACTATGCTGTGTTGTAAGATGATTAATAAGTACGACAAAGCCATGTTTATCGCTATATATCATATCCTCAAACTTCATTTTCGAATGCTTTTTAATTACTTTATACAATAATCAGTTCCAATCTCAGTTTGCAACCGGATGAACTCTAAAAAGTGGTAGCAAACTAGGGGATCGCTATCCACAAACAAAACTAACAATTCCATTTTTTTATTGTTTAATGAAATAGGCGTTTGTCTTCCAACTCACCTGATGGAAAGTGATGATGAAGACAAAGATGGTAAACGCCTATCAAAAGAAACTTATTCACTCTACTCTTGAACGTTCCAAGATTAAAATTGTCTGGAGAAATAGACGCAGGCAGTTCATTCCAGACCTTGGCCACTCGAACCAGAAAGGAGCTGTCAAAACGTTTCGTTCGACTTTTTGGTGTTTCTACAATGAATGGGTTGGAACCCCTGGCTGCGTCTGGTCGTCCGATGAAGGAATGGAGAGGGTCCAATTAGTTAGAAATTTCAATAGTTCAAATTTTGCGTAAGCGTTTCCTCTTGGAAGTTTAACAACATATGTACATAAGTAATTTTGTTTGACTTTATTGTTCAATTAACGCCACAGGTATGTCAAGAGACATTTCAGAGAGAGTTTAATGGTTTTAGAGTTAGTGAGTTAGAGAAGACGACAACTGTGTTTCGTAAAACTATGCAGGTATACTAATATTTTACTAATATAAAGGCGATAGTTTGTGAGGATGGATGGGTCTCTCACGCAAAAACGGCTCAATGGATCTGAATAAAATTTGGCACGTAGATAGATTATAGTCAAGAATAGTACACAGGTTACTTTTTAGCCCGAAAAAATGTACGGTTCCCGTGCGATAGATGTCACCAAAATTTACATCAATATCTGTTGCTCGCGACTTCGTTCGTCCGTCCATCCGTCCGGGATAAAAATATATCTATTCCAGACTATAATCGATCTCTCTGCCAAATTCCATCCAGATCCGTTCAGCCGTTTTTCCGCGGTTATAGTATTAGTAAGATTATCGTGTATCATTTAGATCGCGTCATCATAACTGAGCTATTTGAACGATTAAGCGCAGTTTGTAGTGAACTCCTGGCGCTGCGCCAGATGTAACTGCTTTCTCTGAGGTCGTCGGCAGCATCATGAGTCAAATCATTTCACCGTACAAAATTGTACAGTTCCTTTGTTTGAAGAAAATCTTTCTTTAAAGTTGCGAATAATTCATGAGCGACGTCAGACAGAAATTATTGGCAAATGCTAGGTTGAATAAATCATGTTTTTTTTAATTTGTGTTGAAAAGGGGCTCGATAGGCTTATCGCTAATTTCTACAGTACTACTTACATTGCTCTTTTTGTTCTGATTAAATTGCTTTATGATGAATTGTCAGAACAGAACAAGCAATGTAGAGACATGGTAAAAACACCATCACATGCATCAAGGCTTCATACTATACTAGATACATTTGTGGAATACATAATATGGACGCTGATTAGCAATACAGTGTCAAGCTACACATACTTTATTAAGAGAAAATGGCGTTTTAAGATACCAATTCCTAATCAATTTGTTTGAAAAATGTCTAAAAATCTACTTAAAAGGTGAATAGATATTTTTTCAAACAAATTGATTAGGAATTGGTATGACATCTTCAAACGCCATTTTCTCTTAATAAAGTATGTGTAGCTTGACACTGTATTGCTAATCAGCGTCCATATGTTTCTTAACTAAATGCGTGGAATGCGCAAGTTTCGGTATAATCCTAATTACCAGAATTAAATTTGTAGAATGCGCCAGCGTCTACAGTGATTTCCCAAGTTTACAAATAGTTAAAATGTTTGAGACAATGTGGTGAGAATATTTTTGTCATTTGATTCGTAGTAAGTGTGGGTGTGTATGTAATGACAACACAGTGGACTTCTAAATCTATTTTAAGGGAATTTGGCAAATACATCTCTCAGTGAACAAGGAAGTACACAGAATATATACTTTACGACAGACAAGACAAACAATAAAAATTATATAATAATATCTACGGACATAATAACAGCGCTATCTAGACCCAAAGCAAGCATAGCTTGTACTGTGTGCTCTAGAACACGGACATACATACTTAGATATTTTTTTTATACATATATACATATTCGACATAGAAATACTCAGACTAACGCAAATAGAACTATTCATATATACAATTATTTGAACTATATACTTATTATGGGAACATTGGGAGAGGCCTATGTCCAGCAGTGCACTGCTATAGACTAATTGATTGATTTATTGAGAATCGAACCCCGGCCTCTAACATTGGAGTCGAATGCACTACCGCTGCCCCACACAGGACATCAAAACATAATCAAACAAATGAAATCCTGGTAAATATACCAAGTTTCATCTCAATCGGTTTAGAGGTTTTTGCGTGAAAGAGTAACAAACATCTATCCATCCAAACTTTCACATTTATAATATTAGTGGGATAACTCACGTTCAATCTCCTGGTCCTTCTCCTCTATCTCCTTTCTGTAAGAGGAGATGAGTTCTCTCGCTGTCTCTGCTTCCCCACATCTGTTGTCAGCTAACTCTGTAAGTGCCGCTACTTGAGACTGGAACTTGCTCTCTTGTGATACAAGAGTTTTCCTGAAAAGAGATGAAATTTTTTGTTAGAGCGGTTTTTCGATAGTAATGAGCTCCACAAACTTCTCCGTCATCCTGCCTATAAATGTGTGTAAATATTCACATTTATAAATATTTACCAGTCATAGTAATGTAGCATGCTTACAGTTAGCATTGAATCAACAGATGTAAAATCAATATAACACACAGGTTGATGTTATCAAAAACACTTTAATGTAACGGGTGTAAGAACGTCCTGTCGAATCTTAAAATAAATCATCATTGTGAGTAGAAAATCATTAGAATTTTCCGCCGGGAAGATTATTATATTTTTTAAATTTTAGTAATTTTTTTGTTTAAAATGAGGAAACAGAACATTTTACCGAAAAAATAAATACCATATACGGCCAAAAACTGCAATGTAATCAATTAAACAACATTTTTGCAATCAGCTGCTTCGACGGCGCCGAACGTTTAAGGTCATTCACCGTTCCGCACAAAAATTCTACCTACGTTTACATTGCGTAGCGCAAATCAAACTAAAAACTGTAAATTATGGTGGTCACTGCTCCGCTCCTAAAGGTCGTAGCGTAATATTACATAGCCTATTATTTTCGTCAATGAGCAGACAAGTAGTTCTGTTGATAAGTGCGTTTAAACAAACAAACAATCAAACAAAAACCTTCTCAGTTTCATTACATTAATAAAAATTATAATAATAATAATAATATAATAATATATCTCTTTATTGTACACCAAAATGATTTTGAAGAGTAGAAGCACAGCAATGTTTTGTGGTAGATACAATTGGCGGCCTTATCGCACTGAGGCAATCTCTTACAGGCAACCATGGGATGGAGCGAACATAGGATATTGATTTTAGGGCAGTATGGTGTACGCTCAGTAGGTATATAATATGAGTTAAATAGAGATGACGTATCTTACATATAGTGTAAGAATATACATACAAGAGAGTAACAAAAAAATAAATACATAAGCAAACATAGGTATAAAGATTCACATATAAATCGAATAAAACATACAAATATAGGACTATACTACATTAAGTCAAATAAGAACTAGGCAATTATAATATGTTGATATCACCCAGGTAATGTTCTTTTACCAGTTTCTTAAAAGCAGGCAGTGACTGTGCACGTCTTACTGTCAAAGGTAGGTTATTCCATAAACGAACGGCTTGGACAGAGAAGGAATTGTCGACGAATTTCGTAGAATGTCCAGGTAGTTTTAATATCAGGTTCTCCGACGATCTCAAAGATCGGGAATGAGTGTCGTGTAAGAAGCTAAACCGTTTTTTAAGGTAAATAGGAGTTAGGGGATTAAATAGAATGCTATATAAAAGCGAAAGAATATGTGCATTCCGGCGAAGGCGTATAGGTAACCACTTGAGCTTTTTTCGATAATCAGAAACATGATCATATTATTATAGATATTATAGAAAACAAAAAAAAAACAAGCTTTAATAACAAATTAAACTGAAAAGTGTTTTTTTTTTTTTTATTCTGACGATCTTGGTGTAAGATTGAAGTCAATCATAAAAAAAAAAATCGGATGCCTTTAAGTGGTTGAAAATGGCGTTGAAAGATTCCATGATATAAATAAAATCGAGCTAATAAGCTTGTTAAAATGCAGCGACTTTATCGCTAAGATTGATTCCAGGATTCAGGGAAAAATTCTGCAGATGTCATATGAAACTCCACTAGTTTTGACCTCAACAGGGTCTCACTATCAAGAAGTGGGAGAGAATTGTTGGAGAGACATGCTTCGGCACGTATTGGCCGGCTCGACCGGAGTTATACCACGGTCTCACAGAAAACCGGCAGTGAAACAATGATTGGATTGCTTTTCGCCGAGTGAGTGAGGTTACCAGCGGCCCTAATCCTTCCCTCCCTCACCATCTCACCCTCTTCCACCCTTCCCCTACTCCCACCTTAAAGGCTAGCAACGCACTTGTGACTCTTGAGTTGCGGGTGCCCATGGGCGGCGGTAGTCATTTACCATCAGGTGACCCGTCTGCTCGTTCGCCCCCTATATAAAAAAAAGAAAATCGATCGCTTTATTGCATCTCATGCAGTGTTGGGATAGTCTTAGCTTTTCTCTAAAGACTTTTACAAAGAGCTTCACTGCAGAGCCTTTATCGAACGCCCGTTTGTGGTTACAGGCAACTTTGAGCTCCAGTGGGGTCTGTTTGAATAATGGTGTAGAGTAGGTATTCTGGTGATAATAATTTTGCCATAAAACTGCTTTATTCGAAAGAAAAAAGAAAAAAAAAAGAATTCAAGAATATTAACGATGTACGTTAATATTCTTGAATTCTTTTTTTACAACTTTAAATTAATGTTCACTATAAAACTCGGCCTGTACATACCGATCGCGCGTCTGATCCAATATTGATTACTTTATTCCGCTCGAGAACCTAGCCAATATCCAGATCTGTACGTCTTACCGCCTAGCCTCTGGGTTATTGACGATCAGAAACAACTCAAGTGCATCTGGTAGATTTTAATCGATTTATTTAAGGAAGGAATTTCTCGTTGGGTATCGATTTGGTTCAAGGTAAAATAAGCAAGTAATACAATGCCTTGTAGTAAAAATTCATAGTCCAAGCTATGCTTAGTTTGGGTCTAGACAACGCTGTGTAAAATGTCCCCGAAATATTACTATTATTATTATTTTTAGGTAAATAGCAGAAAAATATATAATGAAGAAGAACGGAGGAGCTGTGGGTTCAAATCCCACACGGGACAAAAATTTGTGAGAACCACAAATAGTTGCCCCGAGTCTGGGTGTTCTCTGTGTCCGTTGTTTAAATAAAAAATCGGAATATTCCAAATCGAATTTGTTTAAAATAATGTGTAACAAAAATATTTTGAACGCGCCTTCCTGTTCAATACGTGACTACAATGAATAGTTATTTTTACATTTACTGCGTATAAAGAAAACATCGTACTTTGAAAACATTTATTTGTTTTGGTAAAATTACTGTTTTGAACGGAATAATAGTGTAAATTTTAAACGGGAGAAGATTTGGCGTTCCATTACTGTTAAAGTTCTAGCAAAATAGCTTCAAACATTGTCTTAAGATGCGTTGTATTGTTACAGATTAATGTTCTATGCTTAAGGATCGGATAACTTTAGCCCTTTCTTACTGTTTTTTTTACTGGATAGGTGTCAAACGAGCAAATAGGCACCTGCAACTCAAGAGTCACAGGTGCGATATCGGCCTTTAAAGTAGGGAGGGGGGGGAGAAGGGGTGAGGTAAGGGTTCACTCGACGAAACACAGCACAATCATTGCTTCACTGCCGGTGTTCTGTGAGGCCGTGGTATGACTCCAGTCGAGCCGGCCCATACGTGCCAAAGCATGGCTCTCCCACTTAAGACTGTGGCGTTTCACTTACTATACAGGAACAAATATTCCAGAGATCCTGAATCGAGCAATGAACTTTTACAACTTTACAACATCAAGGGTCGGGCCGCGGCCCGCCAGGCATGATCACTTCGACTGGTCGGAGGGTCCTCCCTTTGTGTTGGCGTGTCGTTCCTCCACACTTACAATTTGAATCTAATTAACTTATTATTAAAACTCAAATTCTATCGACTATTTTTAACCGTATCGACTATTTATACATTTCTTATTTTAAACTTTTCGGAACAACTAGTTAATCTAATGACTTTAGAACAGAGGAGTTTGATAAAGTTCTCTCATCTATGAAAGGACCCTGGGTCATTGGTTTCCCTTATAATATTAAAAAGTTTTGAGTATAAAAGATTAGTGTGTAATACACACTAATCTTTTATTAAAAAAATAATAATTGTGCTGAGGCTATATCAGTTTCCTTGCCTCAAATGTTTCACGTTCTGACAGTCACACGGAAAAAACACTAAAATCAAAATCTCTTATTCAAATATCCTTTCCAAACACCAGTAAATCACAATTTTAGAACTCTAAATTCAGAGGAACATTTTTATTCCATGCAAATTGCAGTGCAAATAAATACATAAACACCCAAAATAGATGCCAGAGGCTCTCAAAAACGTGAGAACCTGCGAAAGAAGTTAGCAAGTCTAATAAAAGTGTTCTCATTTTAATTGACAAAAGTGGCAACACTAGTTTCTGTGTGATAGTTCCGTTTTTAGTCACGCGCCAAACGCTTTCGATTTTTCTTCAATTGATAGTCGAAGAAAAAATCTTCAAATATGAATAAAAAAAAAATTGAATTAGGAACGTCTAATTACTGTTTCTTTTTTATTATTATGCAAATGGCTTAAAAGTTCCATGTGATAGAACAGAATAGAATAATAAGATACAATCATAATAATGAAAAATGAAATACATCATTATATTTATTGCTTTTCTTTCGGTTTTTAAATATTTTTAAATAGGTAAATACTAAGTTGTAACAACTAGCATTTTTCATAAAGTGTAAAAGCACAATAACCTATTTAAAATGTCATTGTAACCTCCACACGAGACTTTAAAAACTCTTTCTTTGTTTTAAATTTAGAACCACGCATGACTCATTCAACGTGCGTCAAATGCCAATATGGCGACCTTGAGTTGTCAAAAATGCGCGCGAAAATATTTATCACGTTTAGAAACGGTCATATGATATTGTAAACATTATTTTTGTATCGTGTTGATATGAAATGAGAGTAAGTAGGTAAACAGTTAGTTGAATATATATCCAATGTTTTATATTATTTATTTATTAGATTCCATGAGTCTAATCTCATCAGACTTTATACCTAAGGTTTATTCTTAATCTAATAATAAGTCTATCATTGGTAAGCATTGGGGACCTGGTGACCCTTAACATAACACAGGTATCCCTATATCTATACCTGGCACCAGACTTGAAAAAAAAAGCAGTCATGGCGCACACAATAAGTACTATAATGAACTAATTATTTTTAAAAATTAATTAATAAGGAGCTGACAGAACTCAATATTTAGATTAGCGCCCTCTACTGGAGCTAGTTTAGAAGTTTTCACTTAAAAAAAAAGTTCGTTGCTTGAATAGAGTGACAATTAGATAATTCGGCTCGTATTTCTTGGAGACAGATTGTTGACGAGTAATAGAGACACCCAACTGGGAAAACACCCGTTTTTAAACTTCGTTGTCAGATGTGAGTTTGTCTGTCTATCTGTTAAGACTCTTTTTCTCAAAACCCTATGGAGTTAATTTCAAATACTTTGTCTTATTGGGTTGGAGTTAAAGCAGTAAAATAATCTAACTTCTAAGTCCATCGCAACCAAAAAGTAAACTTTCCCCTTAGCCATGCCCGCAATCTAGCTAAAATCAACAGTCACTCCAAAGCATCCGACTCATTATTCAAAACACTAAGGGTACAATAATTAAAACCTGGTGTCCCACACTAGATGATCTACACAAAATCCACCGAATCACTAGACACTCTTTCGCAATAACACAATTACTTACAGGACACGGATACCACAAACAATATCTACACAGGTTCAAAATTACTGACGATGACACCTGCCCATGCGATGACACCACCACGCAAACAATACACCACATTCTAAATGACTGCCCACGATATCACACAACTAGATATAGACATGAACAGATGTGCCGCATAGACAACATAAACCCAAACGACATTATGCAAATAATAACCAAAGAAGACACCACCACAACATTCATGACACACATCACACATATAGTGAACACTCTAAAAAAGTTTAACAACACTTAGCACTACATTTACAACCGCACCATACTCTCGACATCATAAATAACATGTAAATAGCAGTAAAATAGTACAACATAGTAAATAATTTAAATAATGTAAACATTGTAAATAGGTAACTGTATATTTTGCAACATTTACTTGACTTTATGAACTAAATTTTTATAAATATGTAAATAATAATTGTAATAGATACTCCAGTAAGCACTAAAACTCTGTATCAAATAGCAGAACGTTTCACATCGCAATAAACTCCCTTGGGGGGTGGTTAACCTTCCATGGAAAAGGAAACCAAAAAAACCAAAAAAGTAAAATCACGGTCATTTAAGCCTTACATTTTAACATTTCGCACCTAAATCAAAACCTATAAAACAGAAAAGGAGACATCGGCCCCAATTCTGTTACTTCACTCGCTAAATTAAAATTCACTAAATTTTCTTCATATAAGAAGTAAACCTTGTACACTTAGGAACAAGGTCTTATTTCAAATTGAAACAAGTAGGTAACATATGTCGCTATCGAAATAAGCAAATTATTTGTCGACTAAAGTCTGATACGCTTAAATAAACTTTAATACCACGTAGCGAGAGCCGCTATCCGTTGAATGCCATCTCTTTTGCTCTGTGTTTTTAGTAAGCGTCTTCGTAGGTGTAGATTAAAAACACGTCATCCTTGTTCGTTTTGAACAAGTTTTTATACGGCAATTATACAGCGTTTGAATAAATGAAGACTCTCGCGGCGTGGAAACAAAGTTGAGTATACGTTGACAGGTTTTATTGAAATTTAGCGGCGCTGAGAAATAGATGCTAGTAACAAATAGACCTTATTACGAAGAACACTAGGTTGATTTCATATGAAGAAATTAAGTCAGTTTTTAGTTTAGTCGAGTGTACAATAGAATCGACACCATCTTCCATATTAAGTAGTACATTACAACCTGCTCACGCCGCGTCGCCGTACCACCGGCTGCTTGCCACACCCTTAAAAAAAGCTGAGTAATTTCGTAATACTCGCACGCATCCTCTATTCAACCGTGATAGGTAAATATAATGCAGAAATGCGGACTAAACATTATACATACGCGAATTACCTGTTATCAAAGATCACATAATACATGCTATTACTTGCCATGTCATGTAATTCTTACGTGTCTATCTGTTTGTTCAATAATTTGCTAATAACTCAACTGTAAGGGAATCGTAGGTTAGCCTTTTTTATGTTATAGGAGGCAAAGGAGCAGACGGGTCGGTGACGGACGGGTAAGTGACTACCGTCGCCCATGGACACCTGCAACTCAAGAGTCACAAGTGCGTTGCCGGTCTTTGAGATAGGAGTACGCTCTTTTCTTGAAGGTTTGAAGGTCGCATCGGTCCGGAAATACCGCAGGCGAAAATTTGTTCCAGAGATTGTTTATGCGAGGCAAAACGTGCCTGGAGAACCGCACAGTGGTGGATTGCCCATTATCTAGGTGATGGTGAAGATATAGCAAAGGTGGTGGTATAAAAAAAAAATAATCTGTGATAATATCCAGCACTATGTGCCGATTCTGTTGTCCACGTCACTAAACTAAAATTACTCTAAAATTCTTATATTTTAGTTAGGAAATTTCGTATATGCTCTGTTGTTACATCGAATTTATATTATGACAGCGCTAAATTTAAATCTGAGATTACTAAAAGTTTAGTACGGGAGTATTGCCGCTATTAAATATTAATACTTAATCTAATATTAGTGTAACCTAGGCAATTTTAGACGTTCAGAACGTATAACAGAATAGCAAATATGGATTTGAAGTTGAGTAACGTATCCAATTTTGGTTTTGTCAAACTAAAATAAGTTTAGTCCTACGATTTCAAAATACGAAATGCCATTTGGCAGGACTAAATAAAATTTTAGTTAGTTTTAGTCTACTTTTATAGTATGAGAATTGGCAGTGATTGGTTAGGGCCACCGGTAACCTAAGTCACTCGGCGAAACACAACGAATTTGCTTCACGCTGGTTTTTTGTGAGGCCGGTCATATCACTCCGGTCGAGTCGGCCCAAACCGCTTGAAATTTATATGGGCTTAATGAGCCTAGCCTGATTTTTTAAATATATTTGTAAATGATAACAAAAATAAGAAAATCAGATGTAAGTATAGAAGCCATATTTCTTCCGAGAGAGACATTTCGATGAATCAATGTCTATAATCCAAAGTGAGGAATGACCGACTTCATGTTACAAAATATTATTTACTATAAACAATAATAATAACTTCACACATCTCACAGTTGGCCGTCTGATGCAACTAGGCAGCGCCTATACTATGGTAACCAGACTGCTGATAAACATACTTATATATTACATAATACATACAGCCTACACCCAGACACAGAACAAATGATCATGCTCATCATACAATTATTTGTCCTGGGTGGTAATCGAACCCACGACCTGTGGTTCAGCACTCAGGATCACTAACCACTAGACCAACAGACCCATCAATCTTGTAGATTTGTTGTTTTCACGAATTATAAATGATGGGTTCCAACGAAAAGACAGGCAAAAATCTTCGAGAATCGATTCCCGAGATGGACATTATATCTACATACAAGTTTGTTACGGAACCCGTGTGCGAGTCAGACTCACACTTGTCCGGTTTTTTTGTTTTTTTAGACTTCTAGTAACATATGCCACACAACTAGCATTTTTGCTAATCCCTGCAGCTAAATAAGTAAGGCTAAATGCTTGTATTAAGAATGGGGTAATCTTTTGGCTGGAGTACGAACCTACAACCACATGATCGCGAGTCCATCGCCTTAGCCTGTACGCTACCATCGCTTATGATATTAATAAACATTATTAGTAACTAGCTGCACCCCGCGGTTTTACTCACGTAAGTCCCGATGCCGTGAGAATATCGGGATAAAAAGTAGCCTGTGTTAATCCAGATCTCCAGCTATCTACATACCAAGTTTCATCGCAAACAGTTTAGTAGTTTTTGCGTGAAAGAGCAACAAACATCCATACATCTTCGCAAACTTTCTAATATATATCACGAAAAAACGGTGAACGGATCTGGGTAAAATTTGGCACAGGGATAGATTATAGTCTGGAATAGCACGTTATCAAAATTTCCACGCGAACGCAACAGTAAGTCCTTACTAAAAAAAGTATGAACGCGAAGGTGAGTTTGTTTCTGTTGTTGTTGTTTGTTTTTGTTAAGAGGGATAGCGAATTGATTGTCAAAATATAAACTGCGACGAGCTAAACCTTGATCCTAAATAATATATTTTTTAAGCGTCTGTAGCCTACGTCTATCGCCCACTATCGCCTGTATGCTTGTTTAAGTATTTAATGGTATAAAAACATTCTAAATATTACCAGACACTGTTTATGTTTTACCAGACGTGCAGAGGTTTAAAATCTTATGTAAATATTCTTGTAATTGTGATTGGGCGTACCGTGTAATGGAATGTACAGAAACCACAGAACTGAGATTAAGAAACTATAGAACGGTCGATTAACAGCTTTGTCCTACAGTTTCCGTTATGTTTATATGTTTATTAAAATCTATTTGCGGTTTGGGCATGTTTCAGCAGCAAACATCTGACTTCCATATGAGAATCGTCTCTCAGATTGCCCAAATTTTCAAATTTTTTATTTATATTAGTATTATTTAAACAAGAATACAAATTAAAACAGAACCCAAACTGCTCCATACATTTGAAAGTCATGAGTCTATGAACAGAATTATTTTTTTATATTATTAAGGCATCATTATTTGACTGGTGGTTAGTGATCCTGATTGCTAAGCTAGGTCGTGGACAGAAAGAACAAATAATTGTGTGATGAGCATGGTCAATTGTTCTGTGTCAGGGTGTAATTTATCTATAATAATATGTATGTATTTAGTAATATATAAGTATGTTTATCAGCAGTCTGGTTACCATAGTACAGCCTCTGCCTAGTTTGGGATCAGACGGCCGTGTGTGAGATGTGTCAAGTTATTATTATTAAGTTGTTTGAAGGCATTTTTAAGATAATTTCGCCAAAGGAGGAACGTTAAGTTTAGAATATTTAAAGTTTGATATATATATTAGAAGTGCAGACAGCTAAAATTTCTAAAAAAATGTGTTAGAACTTTAAAAATAACGTGACAACGGCTATATCCAGCCACCTTCATCATGTATATATATAACTAGCTGACACGCGCAACTTCGTTTGCTTTTATAAATTTTCCCCGTTTTTTGCAACATTCTTCATTGATGCTCCGCTGCTATTGGTTGTAGCGTGATGTTATATAGCCATTAGCATTCTTCGATACATGGGCTATCCAACCCTGAAAGATATTTTTAAATCGGACCAGTAGTTCCTGAGATTAGCGCGTTTGAGCAAACAAACAAACAGCTCTCTTCAGCTTTATATATTAGTATAGATATAGAAGTATAGATTATGTTACTAGCTAAACCCACCTTCGCGCAGGTAACAGAGGTATCGTTTTTTCCGACATCTTCAACAATAATTGTCATATTTCAGCTTTTTTACACAAAACCTTAATAAAATGATACATCTTAACATTTCTCATGAAACACATCGTCTATTGTTGAAATTTAAAATCCGCATAAAAATCTGTTCCTTAGTTTAAAAGATTAAAGCTTACAGAGAGACAGACACCGGAAAGCGACTATGTTTGTACTATGTAGAGATTCGTCGTTGGAACGGAAATTCTAACAATGACAGACAAACTAATAATTAAAAATATATGATATTTTAATGTTATAGAGGACAAACGAGCAGACGGGTCACCTGATGGTAAGTGACTACCGACACCTGCAACTCAAGAGTCACAAGTGCGTTGCCGGCCTTTGAGATAGGAGTACCCTCTTTTCTTGAAGGGTTGAAGGTCGTATCGCTCCGGTATGATGGTAGGACTTCGACCACCAGGCGATTTAGTACCAATAGATAACACACGAGTCTGATAAATCAGTTGACATGTATCCAAAATACGCTATAGTGTGTGCGTTTTAATTTTAAAGTGCGTTTTAGGGACTATTTTGAGACATGTACGTCGTAAAGTGTGTTTGTGTATCAATCGATTGAGTCACATTTGTCAATATTATCCACGTGGAAAAGATACTCCTATAATGTTCGTACACGGGCGATAGCCAGGGTCGCCAGCAAAAAAAAAGCGCCATCTGTGAAAGTTGCCCTAACTAATATACGGATAATTATTATTAGTATACAAGATATTACAGTAGTATCGCGCAGAATTCACAGATGGCGTAAAAGTAAAACAAATCAACTCGTGGTCAGCATTTTTCGTTGCACTAACACTTTTTTGGCTAGCCGGCTAGCCGCCGAGCGTCTTGTAACGTACGATAAGGGACCTTCATTCCAAAACAGTTGATAGTTCAACCAAATAAAAACTTTATATCACTACATATTATAAAACAAAGTTCCCCGCCGCAGTTGTCTGTCTGTTCGCGATAAACTGAAAAACTACTGAACGGATTTTCATGCAGTTTTCACTAATAGGCAGAGTGATTCCTGAGGAAGGTTTAGGTGTATAATTTGTACCCGTGCGGAGCCGGGGCGGGTTGCTAGTTCACCACTCCACTCGTTCTGGAGATATCATGAACCAAATGTAAAATAATAATTCTAGTATATGTAACCGTGTAAACATTCAGAAGCATATTTAGTAAAATGCTGTTATTATGGCATTACAAACAGACACTTCAATTTTATTTATTTGTATGTTTGTATCGATAAGTCTAGTATATATATATATATATATATAATGTATATTAATGTGTCAAATTAAGGATGTAATTATATAAAATTAATAACCTATAAATTTATGATTACGCCATACTCTTGGCTCACACATCAGATAATCTTGTGTATAATTAAAAATTAGCTGCTTTAGCAAATGAACCTAATTATAAACACCATTTTTTATAAAACTAAGTAAGGTAGCAAATAAGTACGTAACTCGTCTGATGGTAAGCTGTTTATGAAAGACTTAATATGATCAGACTCCCTGGTGAGTATGTCGTATATGCCACATTAATTTCAGGCCCAAAAGGAGTCCTTTATCAAGGAGGAGAGCGACCTGTTGCGTCGATGTCTCCCTTTGTTTTCTGTATCTTTAATAAATATAAATACTATTAAGTAAGTATTTCTTTGAAGGGATTACCGACAGAACCGAGTGTTACATGTCTTTTTTATTATGGCTCGTCAGTACGACTTGCCTGATCGTAAGCTAGATTGAGGTCCAAAGATTGAAGACCACCATTATTGTCTTCTATGATTATCTGTAATGACCTACGGTGCCGAGCCATGGACACTACCGGTGGGGCTAGTCCATAAACTAAAAGTCGCGCAGCTGGCCATGGAGCGAGCTATGCTTGGAATCTCTTTGCTTAGGATAAAATTCGAAATGAAGTCATCCGACAAAGAACCAAAGTTACCGACAAAGCTCGTTGAGTAAACACGCTTAAGTGGCAATGTGCTGGCCACGTATGCCAAAAAACCGGTGCCCGTTGGAGCTAGGACCCGTTCCTAGAGTGGAGACCACGAATCACAGATAGACCGACGACCTGAGGAAAGTAGGTGGGAGGGACTGCATGCGGAAGGCGGAGGACCGGGTGCTATGGCGCACTTTGGGCTCTCTCAATCCAGCCTATGTCCAGCAGTGAACTAGAATTTTCAATATACTTTCAATTTCCCAATGTCCCTGGTTGAAGGTGAAAAGCTTGACCCCTAGTACATGAGTGGGACCAAATTTTACTCGGCAAACTGTAGATGTTTAATATACATCTGCCTACCCCTTCGGGGTCTCAACGCGGAGGAAACGGCCGGCCACGTTGTCCTGGAACGCGAGAGAGCGGCCACACAACGGGCAAGTATCCTCGCGGGAGCGAGGTCGCTCCTAGAAGCCTGTGAACGCCCCAGGAGGCTTCTGTGCTTTTGAAAGGAGCTAGGCTCGTTCAACTAGTCAGCCTATCTGCACGCATAATGGGCCGCCTATGAGTCTAGATGCGGAAACAGAGCCCTATACCAATACCAATACCCCTTCGTGGTTATAGTCGTGAATGTATGTATGTGTGTATGGTACAGAGTCCTTTTATGGAGTTACAGGTACTCTATATGCATTAGGAGGGTACTTTTTGTTCCAGGTTCTGGCCTAGGGCTGTCACGATCAGGTCAAGGTCAAGGAGTATTGACACCTGACAAAGGGCACCACAACAGGTCTTTGGGCATTAGGACCAAGTCTGGTCTTCAAATAGAGCCTTTAGTACAATTTCTATCAATTGACCACGATCACTTTTAATGCCGGATACGCATTTGCGATCGAGAGGTCGGGTCGGGTCGAACCAGATCTTGTTTAGAACCGACGTGAACTCTCTCCTAACACAAGCATTTGGATTCCCCAAAAGAATATTAGTGATGTATGTTAGTAGTAATTAAAAAAAAAAGTTTTAATTTCATCCAGCGGCCGTCAACCGATTAAATGCACACAGAGTGCGTGTCAAATTCGTTGATACTGCAACGGGTAAAGTCAACGCCTAGTGGCGAGGCGACCCACTTTACCCAAAGAGTATACGAATGGCCGTGCCTATTGTTGAAGGTTATTGTTACACAGGACAAAAATTTGTATAATCGACAAACAGTTGTTTCAAATCTGGGTATTTTTTGTGTCCGTTGTTTGAATGTGAGTGTTTGATGTGATTACCCGCGATGAAGATGATGATGATGTGATTACACAAAAACTATTTCCAATGCGAGAGTTGTAATAAAAAATTACTAGTTGGCACATGACTTCATTTAAAACTGTAAAAAGTAAGGAAATACATCTCTGCCTACCCGTTTTGAGAAGTTAAATAATGATGTTAGCGCATTAATGATACAGAAGTAATATGACTATTGTTTACATGATAACATGGTAGCCCCTTGCCATCATGAGAGCGATACCTTGTTTGCTACTTTTGTTAAATAAAGAAAAAATCAATATAAATAAAAATAAATTCGTCAAGAGTGTCTCTTGCGAACGACTAAACGGGTAAGTATTGTTTAAAAAAAAATACCTGTTAAATTAGAATTATCGGCAAAGTCAAAATGCTGTTTTTTATTGAAAAAGGATTTTTGGATAAGGGTATCAAATCAATTGTTTTTTATAAAAAGGTCCTGGAATCACACAGATAATTATGACAAGTGTGATCTACGCTGGTCCTGATCGATATCTGGTATAACAATAGAATATAAAGAAAAAAAACTTACTGATTATCCAAATGCTTCTGACTTTCTGGTTCAACAACAATCGGCTCGCATATGCTGATCTCTTCAACAATCTCCTCTATAATCTCCTCCTCCGTCTCACTCTCATCACACTCACTAGCTTCACTCTCATCACTGTCCTCCGTCCTCTCAACCTCACTCCTATCACCTATCTCAATAAAACCACTATCACTATTGTCACTTGAAATCCTTTTTAAATTATCAGGACTCTCCACTTTAATTGTAACGGGTTCTGTCTTCTCGTTTACATTTATAATTGTTTTATTATCCTCGAATAATATATCGTCAGCGTCTTCGAGATACTCTTCATCTTCCGAGCTTAGAGACTCGAAAGAGGAGCATACCTCTTCATCAGTCTGTTGTTCGCCATCATCGAAGACTATGTGCTTTCTAAAAGTCACTCTCTTCTTTCCACAATCAGACCTATCGTCGTCTGAACACCCCTCGGTGTCTGATCTAGGCGGTTTTAAGTTTGATTTTTTTGAAATGCCAGGCGAGTCTGCTTCAACTGATTTTAAAGAATCACTTTTGGAGTCTTTTTCTAATAATTTATTTAATTCACTGTTCAAATCGTTTCTGTATGCGGTACGGCGTTCGTCAATAGTCTCGTAAAGAGGTTCACTCTTATCGAATTTGCTGTCGTTCCCTCCCATTTGTTTACACTCATTTAATTGATCTACTGTAGTGTCTATAGTCCTCGCGATCTCACGGAGCAATGCTTCTGCATGTTTTTTCTCATCTATATCGGGCTCGTTCACGTACACTAAAGACACGTGTTGCTTATTATTATCGTTGCCTTTTGAATATTTCTGCAGTACCAGCGCTTTGACGAACTCTGCATCGTCTGGTATATTTTGGGCTTGTGTGGGAACGATGACGTCGTTCACTATTCGCTCAGAGTTGCTCCTCTGCACTACGTTCGTCTCTTTCAAGGGGCTTATTCGGCACGATTCGGTCCGCGCGTTCTTCCGTTTGCTCTTTTTCCGCTTTCCCGCCATGATTTGCAAGATGGCTCCGACGCCAGTCTTCTGGTTGTTGTAATCAGTTTCGGGTAGTAACAAATTCACTACATCTTTACGTATAGAGTTGAATTTTTCGTTTGGTTCTGTGTCGTTTCGTGGCGCGCGCGCGGAGACTGATGTTAATTTTGTATGGTCGGGGTTCGGGAGCTTTCGGGCGTTGTCGGGCGTTCCCGGCGCGGCCTCGGGTTTCCCGCCTTTCCTTTTGAAGAAATTAAACATGGCGCTCGGCTGTCATGTCCGACGGTCGCGACGCGAGCTCGCCGACTGTACGCGGCGTATAACTTGTCCTACGATACAAATATTTATATTTGTGGTTGATTTATTGCTGTCTGCGGTTTGCTTTTATTAGGTTTTTATTTGAGTAAACAATATTATTAAGATTTAGGAATAAACAATAAAGGTTTGTCAGTTAATGGTGATCATAAGTGAATAGTTATTTTAACGACCACAGTATCATTCTCAGGGTAATAAGTATTTTAATGGAAGCTGATCTAGGCGATGGATATTATTTTTTAACACCTACGTAAGTACTAACTCGAAGTACCTACCTACCTAAGATTTAGTATGATCTACAACAGAGTTCATGGATAATATATTCACTTTTTTATACACAGTTATTTAAGAATAACCTAGCTTCTTTTGTATATAAAAAAGTTAAGTTATTTATAGTTTTAAGTAAGCAAACAATCCCACGGCCTACCAGATGATAAGATTAAACACGTATTTTGTTCATCGTGTTCACCTATCGAAGCTAACGGTGAAGTAGTATGTCGGAATGGAACGACTAAAACCCCACACGGTGTTCCGTCACAAGTGGGTCTATTGCAAGAAACTCTGAATGTTTAAACACTTACGTCTTTCTGGTCGAGGTACTAGACCAGACCGGCGGCTTCTATTCGAGCAAAAATCTTCTGTGCCCTGACTACTTAATAAATAACACATAAATATGACTGCACGGTTGGCGCATTAGTTAAAGGGGTTGCTTCGCCACCACAACGCGAGTGTTGTTTGATTCCCACACGGAACAAAAATTTCTATAATCCACAAATAATTGTTCAGAGTTTTGGTGTTATTTTTATCCATTGTTTGAATGTTTGTGAAGTCGTCCGCGACACAAGATTCATTTTTAGTTCGAGACTTTATTCTTAAATAAAATATATAGGTATGTAAATATTATGGCTAAGAGAAGTAGAGAAGGCATACTTCAACGCTAGCCTAGCTAGTTTTTTAAGGCGGACTTAATGCCCTAGGCATTTTCTTCCAGTCAACCTTTGGGTGATGCAGAGACGTACATGGTAGGTGGCGTATAATTAAAATCTTAAACTCACCTAGTCGCAGAGTAAAAAATATATTACGTAAATAAACCTACATAATATACATACATACCTTAACACAAACATACATATATAATTATACAAATGTATATACTGATAATGAAGACATTTGTAGAGAATTAATTATTAAGGTGATTCTGCTAAGAATTCGCTGTAGAGCTGATGTACATTAACTTTGAAAGTATACCGGTCAGTGGACATCGTGATTTACAGCTTGGACAGTGAAGGAAGAATGACCTAAACTGGAGTTATGAAAAGGACAGAGAAGAATAGGACTATTAGAAGAGTGCAGATAATATCCCTTTCTCCCCATTGTTTTCCATTTTACCTACATTTCCCTTTCAATATATGTACTCCCAATTTTCCCAAAGTGCCCAGTTGAAGACAATAGCCTTTCCCCGTATTACATCAGTGGGACCAAATTATGGTTGGCAAAATGTGGGTTTTTGAAGTGAAAACTTCTTTGTGCACTTTTGCTATGGGGAAAAAGCACTGAACTCTTGACCGTCACGCTAATAATACATTTATAGATCCACTAGAGGGCGCTAATTTAAACATTAAGTTCAGTCAGCTCCTTATTAATGAATATCACCAACCTGCTAATGTGACGTTTTAAGTTCGTCGTTTCCTTTAAGTTTTCACTTCTGTCGGCAGTCCCATGACTACCTATTTTTTTTTAGCCGGAAGACAGGCGTGAGTGTGTTATGTATGGCTAGTTTAGTGTAAGACAGAAAATACGGATTAAATTCGACAAAATTGATTTCTTCACATTAATTTGAGACATTGATTGAACTACTACATGTACAAAAGCCCGTGGAAATGTAATGTTTTTATTTTCTAACTAGTAAGCTCTAGAAATGATGAAAAATTGTCGAATGATGGTTAAAGGGTCATTGAACTTGTTTTTTGGAGGCATAAATTGCCATTCGATGACCCTTGTAAGGCGGTAGAACATTCGAATGCAACCTCTATTGTTTTTTATTATCTTTAAATTAGCACATTACAAGGCTAAGTAATACTAGCCAGGTCAGTCTCAGATTGGGTAACCATTCTTAACACATTGAGACCCCTCCGTGCCTCGGAGAGCACGTTAAGCCGTAGGTCCCGGTTGCCATACGAACATCCGTGGCATTCGCTACGGGTAGTTGGCCCTAAAAAGTCCGACAACCTGGTATAACTACAGAACTTCGGTATCGCCTAGTACTTGGGTTGTGGATGTCTGATGGCAGTCGCTTTACGTAAAATATCGAAGTTCGGCCGTAGTTAGACTGAAAGGGAACAGGCGCGGAGGATGATGTTCCAAGTTCCAGAGACTGAAGACCATCATTATAGATACGGATAATACTAAAATGGTGGACCCGGGGGGGGGGAGAAAGCTAAGGATAGCCTGTGTTAATCCAGGTCTCCAGCTATCTACATACCAAGTTTCATAGCAATCGGTTCAGTAGTTTTTGCGTGAAAGGAGAAGAAACATCCATACATACTTACAAACGTTCACGTTTATAATATTAGTAGGATTTAGTACAATAAATAAATAAAATTAATATTAAATTTATAATTTAACTAATCTTATTATAAAACTTGACCAAAGTATTGTAAAATTTCCCAAGGTTATCGTTATAAATGTCTACTATGTCACTGGCGATTTAGCACTGAAAACTGTTCTACGTAAGGGCTGGCATAAGAGCGTTTCTGGGAGATCTGGTTGGAGCTCGAAATCTAATTAAATACAGCAAGCGAGGGCAATTAATTTGATTCCGCAGAAGTTTGAATCCAAACAATGCATCCGTAATCACCCTGCGCACCGACAGTGGTTGCATCTTGAAGCATTGCAGACGTGTGTTGGACGACGGCAGCTGTTTAGTTTTCTCTGTCTGTCTATTTGCGCTAGTGTGGGTGTTTCTATGTATACATATTATGTACATACAAAAACCTCGAAATGGTAGGCAGGTAAAATAATAATTGTGCTTACATATCTTCACACATCTCACACAGAGCCCAAGAGTATTGATCCCAAACTAGGCAAAGCCTGTACTATGGTAAACAGACTGCTGATAAACACACTTATATATTTCTAAATACATACATATTATAGATAAATTACACCAAGACACAGAACGAATGATCATGCTCATCACACAATTTGTCCTGCGTGGAATCGTACCCACGACCTCTGGCTTAGCAGTCAGGGTCACTAACATCCAGACCAACAGGCCAGTTTGAACATCATGCAGACAACGTCACTGGCGAAATCTAATGAAATTGTTTATCAGGTTCACTGTAACTATTATTATTTCTATGGGTTTTGTGACCAGAAGTCCTTATTGCCGAGTGGTTGGGCAACATTAGGCTAAATGCCAACACTAATTATATGTGTCCTTGTCATTGTTTACGAGATTTCTCTCCTGCCTCTTTATGTAATAGCGTGATGATAGAATTGAGAACACTAGTGAAGTGGTTTTGTCGATTATTATAATAACAATAACTTGACACATTTACACACGGCTTTCTGATCCGAAACTAGGCAGAGCTTGTACTATGGTAACTGGACTGCTGTTAAGCATACATAATATTTGACTAGCTGTGAACGCGGCTTTGCTTGTGTTTACTTGTGCATATTAGTCAAATAAAACATAGCCTATCTTAAGTCTGAATTAATAAAATGGGTTCGCTAGTTTCAGAGTTGAAGTCGAGAGTTGTGGAAATTTTGGTGAAATCTGTCTTACGGGAACTGTCACTGTGCCAAAATTTCATCCATATCCGTTTAGCCGTTTTTGCGTGTAAGAGTAACGAATATTCATCCACCCATCCTCACAAATGTTTGTCAGAAATATTGTTTTTTTTTTCGATGATGAATGAATGTATTTACAGAGATAGGGCACGGCAGGATTTTGCTGGGTTTGGAGCCGGCCAATTTCAAAATAAATACCTACCAAAATAATATACTCTGTTGATGAGTTTAGCATTATCTTATCTGTGGTTTAGCTGACACTTTTTAATAATTATTTCTGACTCCTATGTATTCGGTTTTAACATTTCACCAATTAAGTTTACTTCATTGCCAATTTATTAATTATTTGTATTTTGATTTTAATTCATTGTTCAATTTATTTAATTGTGGTTGTTCAAAGTATTTATTGTAATGTGTAACTTATTGACATTATTGATAGTGGATTTGTATTTTAGTTAAGTTTTTTTTTGTAATATATCCAACACAATGTAACAATTGTTTGTGATAATAATAAATAAATAAAACTGTAAGGCAGCACTGCACATATATACATATTAAGTACATTATGTAATCATTAATTAAAAACTTTAAATACCTCGACTCGACCAAGACTCGAAAAAACCTTCAACGATTACAAAAGAGCTGATGATCTCCGAACGGCTGAACAGTTTTTTTTTTAATTATATCTAAGAACATTCTCGATCAAGGCACCTCTCAAACAAAGAAACGGTCCATTCATTTGGGAGCTACGATGCCGATGATGATTATATGCAAATAGACACCTATGGAAATCGAACCTGTGACCTCTGAAGTTTGCATTCGAATGCTCAAGCCCTGCGCCACATGGCATGGGTCTATTACAATAAAGCACAAGTTCCTCTTAGTTAGTAAAACGCATCAGAGCCGCACACATGCGTCTCCATAAACAACAAAGGTCAGTGTCTCGTGTATCTCCTAAATATAGAGCGGTGTGAATCCAACTCTACGTGGGGACGCACGAGGTTAGTGATGAGACAAATCGATAAAATTTATCGATACTTTTTATTTTATATATAACGTAACTAGGTGTATTTTATACATAGCTAGTGCTGTGGCTTGTGTACACTAAGATCGACAACAGTGAGCATGTTTTACGAACCGAATAAAAGTGTCGTAATATTATGGGTGTAATTTATCTATAATATGTAGGTATGTATTTAGAAATATATAAGTATGTTTATCAACTGTCTGGTTACCATAGTACAGGCCTAGTTTGGGATCAGACGGCCGTGTGTGAGATGTGTAAAATTATTATTATTTTTTTTTACACTGTATTCTGATATTCATGAAACTATGAGTTGTGTTGTCACGTGTCACCCGCTTTTGAATTAGATTGACGTTAAATAACGTTTTAGTCTCTAGTCATACGGCAAGGCTTCGTGTTTTTTTTTTTAATTTTTACAATTTTGAAAAGCCTAAGTTTCCTGGATAATTATAGCGAACGAATCGAAACGGATAATTTAAAGGAACATTTATTATTAGCCGTTCCGTGAAGTTCCCCTTATGGTCACTGCTCCGCTCCTAAGGATTGATGTTAAATAGCCTATCACATTTCTTAAGCATTGAGCTATGAAATGCAAAACTAGAATCTCTCAAAAGTTTCAAAAGTTTGTACTTCTCCAAGGTCTCGTCTATCTATACACGGAAATTCGTGATTTAGGCATGATAACGTATGTTACGTTAGAGATTGACAGAGCTACTTTCACATTTATAATATTAGTAAGTATGGATACATTGACTGAAAGTTTAACGGATTTCTTTGTGCCTTTTATTTATTTATAAAAGTATGCTCCAATTGAGATCTGACAACCCTTTTTTGTTATGCAGATGCAGCTCTGGGTATCCAGAGAAAAAGGTGCTTCTCCAGCGACCCAAAAAATTGTTATATCATACTCACATACATATTCTCACGCCTCATTATCTTCGAGGTAGGCAGAGACAACAGCTCGCCACTCGCTTCTATCGTTACATACCCCAAGAATTTCCTCTACTGTCATTAGACCTTTCATACGAGACCCTTTCTTCAGCACATCACCAATATGCTATGGTGCAACAGAATTCAATACTAATTAATACAATGAACTTTAAATAGTCATGCATTCATTTAATGCGTTTTTTAAACAAGTACTAATAGAGTGCCAAGAATCACTTTTATTTTTATCTGACAACGCGTAGTATACTACGAACGCACTTCAGTCACGTTGCACGAGGGCTGGCGTGTGGGAGCGTGGATGATAGATCTATGATGTCTTGATCTTATAGCCATGAAAAAAGTCCAAACAAATTGCTGTTGATTGATAATTGACCAAATGAGACTGACATTGTTGTGGCGTTTGTGGTGACGGCAATATACATTTTGGTCCATTATATGGTTGGTGGATCTTGTATAGTGTAAACTTACAATAACTTAAAACACATTTCTTCCTGTATGAATAGAAATAAAAAAAATCGTGGATCGCCTTGAATGATATAACATAACATGTTCTAGTACAGATGTTTTTAAGTAATACTTGTATAGCGGCCCTTGAATGTATTAATTTGCCCTGAATATATATGATAGGCTTCTTTTTTTTTGTTAATTAGAAATGTTTGAATTGTACATGTGAGAACTGTGTAGTCACTTAAGTATTAAGTTCATTTTCCATGTTGCTTAGCAGCTCTGTGATTTTCTTTTTTATTTTAGAACAATATTATGTTACATTGTCCTCACATTAAATTGCGCTTATAAGCAATTAGCAGCGCCTCGCGCTTTCACTCGCATAAGTCCCGATCCCGTGAAAATGTCGGGATAAAAAGCCTATGCGTTAATCCAGGTCTCCAGCTATCTACATACCAAGTTTCATCGCAATCGGTCCAGTAGTTTTTGTGTGAAAACATTACAAACATACACACAAATGTTTCCTATGTATAATATTAGTTTAGATGTAACAAGTACCTTGTAATTTTGCCTGTTCTTCTCCATAGGATCTACGTTTTGGAACAAGCAACTAGCTTCACGACCGACTTATACTGACTGACTCCTCCTGACAATTTAAAAATACCTACAATGGGTTTACTTGAAATAAATAGTTTTGATTTTGATTTGAATATTATTAAAAAACTTGAACATCAACATAAACTTACTTCAAATCAAGTCAATACTTTTTATTTAAGGTAAGACCAATCCATGATCGATTAATTAAGCCCTTACTATTCCTTTATCGGACCACTAGACGAAGAACAGAGGTTCCATTCAGAGGTACCATCTTCGTCTTCATCGTCACTTTACAACAGGTGAGTTCGAAGACAAACGCCTAGGCCATGTCTAAATAAGAAAAAAACAAAAAAGACCCCACTCATTGTATGATTAAGTACAAATTATTGGGACCAGGCAACCTTTTGAACGGGTTCTAAATTTTTGTTACGATAAAGTAAAGAGTTATTCGAAGTAATAAGTAAGCAATAACTCCACTCTTTCAAATATCTTCTCTTCCTTATAATCTTAGTTCAATAACTGTAGAAATATAAATAGCAAATGTGCGTTCAATACGTTGTAAAGAAAAGAGTGCACATTGTTACAAAAATAGAGTACAAGGTACTTATATCGACACATGCAAATTATATCGTAGTGTAAACAAAACGACACATGGTAATGTATGTCGTCGTTTGAATTGTAAATGGCGAGACTTATATTGTAAAAGCGAAAGTTTGTGAGGATGGATGGATGTTTGTTACTCTTGCACGCAAAAACGGCTGAAAGGATGTGGATAAAATTTGGCACAGAGGTAGATTATCCCGGAAAAACTCCCGTGGGATAGATTTCACTAACATTTCCACGCAAACGAAGTCGCTGGCAATAGCTAGTTTTATACATAACTAGGTATTATTGGTCTAGTGGTTAGTCGTGGGTTTGATTCTCACCCAGGCCAAATAATTGTGTGATGAGCATGATCATGTAAGGTGTAATTAATCCATAATATATACCTGTGTTTTTAGAAATATATAAGTATGTTTATCAGCGGTCTGGTTACCATACCACCACATTACTATAGAGCCTGTACGGCTCTACCTAGTTTGGGATCTGTCGGCCTTGTGTATGATGTGTTAAGTTATTTTATATTAATTAGCACAAATATACATAGGTAATTAAGTTTGAAAACATAAAAAGTTTATAGATAACTGAAAATGTAGCACATTTTAGCTCACTATAGTATGAGGAACAACTTACCGTTTCTCAATAGTTTAAAAGGTGTCGCTGTGATGACAACGAGAAATTATTATCGTTTATCGGGTAAGCATTCCGAGAATTAAACTCCTGGTATTTGATGTTCTACCTACTGTGATCCCTAAATCACACACAATGAAGCTGGACTTCCGATAATACCCTTTAATAAATAAATAATAATTTATCGACAGTGTTACATCACTACGTAGCTAATAACAGCTGATCTAACGGAAAGTCGACGCGTCAGTCGCGTCCTGTTTGTTTCATTTCACCCAAAGAGCCCAAGTTGAAGATTTCAACATAACTGTAACATTGAAACTTCTGGTCTTCAACTTATGACAAAGCGTAATCAACGTGGGTCACCTCACACAGGTCGCGGCATCGATTACCGCTCATGTAAATATATGTTTAGGTCTTTACATATGAAATTGGCGTTTTATATGGACAAAATAAAATTATTCTTTTTTTTTATGAAGTTATTTGTATATTTAATTAATCAAAGTAAGTACCACTGTTAAATATGGACTTTCGCAATTTTATAGGAAGGTCATTAAATCTATTGCTAAAAAATTATGACAGCGAGAATCAATGAAATCTCTAAAGACGGTTTGAACTGCTTCATCGGAATTGAATTTTTTTCCTCGTAAGACGTTGTCCTTATGCCGGAACAAATGGTAATCTGTAGGTGCAAGGTCCGGGGAGTATGTGAATGAAACATAAATACACAAATCTAAATTTGAAATTAATTTGAATTTGGAATTCCTAACCAAACGCCAGATATTTTAGATCAAAGTGGCCAGTTCGACAAAACAAAACGCTAATTTCATATATTTGGAACCATTACCACGGTGTGCATTTTTTTTTTCATTGTCAATATGAAATCAATAGTGTTTTATAGTTATAATTATTGTTTAAATAACATTTTCATTAAATTAAATGTAAAATAAGACGATTAATATCATTAATTTGAAAGTTATGGCCGTTTGAATTTCCAGGTATGCAATTTTAAGCCTAACTTCTGTAATTTGTAATCATATGTACATATAATATGTGATATTGATAGGTCTGATGAATGTGGAAGAAACACTGTATTTCAGGATCGTGGTAAATGGCGCTCTATCATCTCTTCCTACCCCGGGTAAGGTAAGGCGTAAGGAAAGATCCAATGCTAGTGTTCACTCATATGTAGTATTTATACGATTTGCGTCAAAAAAAGTGGCTTTGGCATAAACTGTAAACACAACATCAATTTAAAACCCTCATAAACAAACTTCAAACATTAAGCGGTTCAGACAGGAAGACTTTTGACGTCACAGATAAAAATATGGCGCCGACAGGGACGCGAAGATCGTAATTCAAATTGTGAAAGAATTATTTATGAATTTGTCTATACGGAAATATTGAGACGGCATTTTTTAAGACTAACAAGAAAACACTTTATGGAAAGCGATCACCGTAGCCTATGGACGACGGATAAACGACTAATGACGCCGATTCTGTTGCTACAAAAATCTCGAATCTATAATATAAGTCATTAAGACTTAGTTTGGTTCTGACAAACAAACGAAACATCAGACTAAACGTAATTGACACAATTAAAATGAGTTAAGTTAATTAAATTAACTAACATTAAAAATTTAATATCCTAATCTTAATTAATCTTACTAATATTATAAATGCGAAAGTTTGTGAGGTTGATGGATGTTTTTTACTTTCTCACACAAAAATGGCTGAACAGATCTGAATGAAATTTTACACAGAGATAGATTATAGTCTCGAATATCATATAGGCTTTTTATCTCGGAAAAATTTATGGTTTCTGTAGAATGACTTTACCAAAATTTCCACGCTACCGAAGTCACGGGCAATAGTTAGTATTATAAATGCAAAAGTGTTTGTTTGTTTGTTAAGCTTTCACGCAAAAACAACTAAACCGATTGCGATGAAACTTGGTATGTAGATAGCTGGAGACCTGGATTAACGCATAGGCTACTTTTATCCCGATATTTCCTCGGGATCGGGACTTTTACCTTTTCTTTTAATAGAAACTTCCAGGGAATTGAACCCGCTCTATCGCCGCGCTGTGCCATAGAGGCTTCTTATCTGACCACATCCAATTCTGATTAGCCAGATACAAGAAAGTGGTGCTGCTAGTTCCCACAGCATCAAAATCAAAGAAATAAATACATTAAAATTAATAACTTCAAATCTCTGAATTTCGGAACGAATGCGGTTATTTAATCGCTGGCAGATGGCCAGTAGGCCAGTATGGCTCACGTAGGGTAACCATAAAAAAATACGGATATTGTTATTGATACTATAACCCGGCTTCGCACGGGTGTATTTTACACGTGGTGCAAAAAAAAAGCCTGTAGCATTTTGCTTATATAGCTAACTAGCGGTTCCCGCACGGCTTCGCTCGCGTGTACATATTTATATGTTTTGCGTGGAACCCTAATTTTTTTTCCAAAATAAAAGTAAAGGTACTCCTTATAACACCAGCTATCTGCCAGTGAAAGTCCAGTGGAAATCGGTTTACCTATTCCGGAAATTAGCCGGAACAAATAGACTGACAGACAGACGTAAATTTAAAAGATTATTGTTAGGTATAGGTATCGTGCAAATAACTGTATGACGTTACAAACAGACACTTCAAATTTACTTATTTGTATCGATATAGAAGAAGTAGTGTCAGAGATTACCCCATACATCCCATACACTACCCCATACATTTGAATATGGGAGGGCTTGTTTGCGAACTTAGTTAAGTAATAACGGGAAAAAATCGCCTTTTCAGATGTTGTGGTCACCCTACATTTTATGATCGGTAGTAATATCGATTTATGAACTCAATTGATTGCGCGTTTGTAGTTTCAAGTGCGGCTTCAATTTCCAGTCGGGTTTAAATTTGAAATCTGTGTAGGCGTGTAAGTTACTAGCTTTGCCTTGTGGTGGCGCTCGAGTTTGTGTGATTTTTTTTTATGCTACAGGGGGCAAACGAGCAGACGGGTCACCTGATGGTAAATGACTACTCCCGCCCATACAACCTGCAACTCAAGAGTCACATATGCGTTGCCGGCCTTTAAGGTGGGAGTAGGTGAAGTGTGGAAGAGGGGGAGGGGGAAGGGCCTCTGGTAACCTCACTCATTCGGCGAAAAGCAATGCAAGGATTGCTACACTGCCGGTTTTAAGGTGGTCTGGTTACCATAGTACAGGCGCCTAGTCTGGGATGAGATGAGCGTGTGTGAGGTGTCCCAAGCTATATTATACATGGGAACACTCAAATCAATGCAAGTAGACCTATTCTTGCATACAAATATTTTCGGGAGCGGGAATAGAACCCACCACCTCCAAATGGTCGTTAAATACCTACTAATATTATAACAGTGACTGTGAGTTTGTTTGTTACGCTTTAATATCTTAACTACTGAACTGATCATCATAAAAGTTTTGATACACATAGGAGTAAAAAAAGGGCATACGGTACATTACATCCAAAAAAAAAAATTTACGAAAACTAACTTTAAGATATACACAAAAATTTATGAATCCACAGGAAAAACTAGTATTACAATTATAATAACTTGACACTTCTCACACACGGCCGTCTGATCCCAAACTAGGCAGAGCCTGTACTATGGTAACCAGACTGCTGATAAACATACTTATATAAACACAAAAAGTCTAAGCAACATACGAGTATATGGTTCTGAACGCATGAACGATTTTTACTATTGCACATTCTGTCAAAAAAGTATCAGGAATTGATAATTTAATTCTAATTCCAAATTGGATTAAAATAATTATTTTTGTGGTTAAGTTGGCACAACTGTTTTCTATATTGGCGCGAAGTTTGAGCAATATCTGTCATTTGGTTTAATTTCAGTACTCGATTTTGTAAGCTCATCTCAAGAGTGTTTTGCATTGAAAATAGAATTTCATGTTCAGAGTCGCTGAAAATATTACAGAAAGCATACGGTGAATCGACTTTATCAAAAACCCGTGCATATGAGTGGTACAGTGCATTCAAAAGCTGTCGAGATTTGTTGGAAGATTTGCCTCGCTCTGGTCGGCCATCAACGTCTTCAACTGAAGTTAACATCGCTAAAGTGATGGAAATTGTGACTGAAAATCCTCATTCAAGTTTGAGAGAGATAGCCGCTGAGCTTTCTGTGTCTCACGAACCGATTCGTACCATTGTAAACGATCGCTTGGGCATGAAACACGTTACCTCTCGACTAGTCTCGAAAGATCTGAATTTCCTTCAAAATAAGTCACTCAAGACATGCTAGAACGAGTCAATTCCGACCCTACAAGTTTTACTTCGTAAAACGCATTGTTCCTGATGATGAGACAGGGTTGGGTTACGAGTTTGATATGCAAACTAGTCAACAAGCTTCGGAATGGCGACTTCCAACTGAACCGGAACCAAAAAAACCACGATAAAGTCGATCAAAAGTCAAGGTCATGTTGACTGTTTTCTTTGACTATCGAGGTGTTGTGCACTCGGAATTCTTTATTTACAATCTGACCTTGTCAGACTGTAAATAAAGAATATTATTTGAACGTTATGCGGCGTTTGAAAGAGCAAATTCGTCAAAAAAGGCCAAATTTGTGGAAAGAAAATTCTTGGATATTACAACACGACAACAGGCCATCGCATCAAACGATTTTTTTACGAAAAACTCAACAAATACCATCGAACAACAACGGTATTAAGCGGATATGGCTCCGGTCGACTCGTTTCCCTTTTAAAAACTCAAATTACCACTTCGAGGTACCCGTTTTCGGTCGATAGAAGATATCAAAGAGAATTCGCTGCGAGAACTGAAGTCGATTCCGGAAAACGCATTTAAAAAATGTTTTGATAACTGGATTATTCGTTGGCGTAAGTGTATTATTTCTGAAGGGACCTATTTTGAAGGCGATAATACAAATTTGGAAAAATAGTTAACATTTTGTATTTTATTGACCTTTTTCCCGGTACTTTCTTGACAGTGTAGTATGTTTTCGACAAAAAAAAGATTGTATACCAATCTAAAATAAAAAAAAATGATGTGTATTGCTTAGACTTTTTTGATGTGTGTATTATTAAACTAGCAGCGCCCCGCGGTTTTAAGCGCGTAAGTTCCGGTACCATGGGAATATCGGAATAAAAAGTAGCCTATGTGTTAATCTAGGTCTCCAACTATTTACATACCAAGTTTCATCGCAATCGGATCAGTAGTTTTTGCGTGAAAGAGTAACAAACATCCATACATCCACACATCCTACATCCATACATCCTCACAAACTTTCACGTTTATAATATTAGTAGGATAAATACACACATTATATTATTGATAAATTACAAACAGACACAGCACAAATGATCATTATTCGTCCTGGATAAAAATCGAACCCACGACCTCTGGCTTAGCAGTCAGGATCACTAACCACTAGACCAACAGGCCAACATGTTATGTGTTACAGCGCTTCCGAAAATCAATTTTCAAGTGTGAAGAGGTGAAGGAAATAGGATTCTTCGAGAGACTTTTGTCCGTCAAGAGTCATTAGTCTTGACACGATAATAGTTAAAAGAATGAGATGAGAGACATAATTATCGTCTCCAGGAAGTGTTGCAACGCAGGAAAAGTATATTTAGACGAAATACGTCCCCTTTTGATTGCTTCAAGTGGATGGTGTTAATTATATATGTATATTATAGATAAAATACTACGCAAAGAAATCCACATTCGACCGTAATTCATTCAATGTTCAAAACTAAAAACCGAACAAGTGCGAGTCTGATTCGCGCACCGAGGGTTCCGTAAGCAAACTAGTATGTAGATAGTACGTCCATCTCAGCAATCTATTCTTGAAGATTTTTGTCCGTGTTTCCCTAAAGACAAACTTAACTTTGCGGTTATAAAAATACTCTCCGATATCAACGACAAATATTAGTCAGCTTTCCAACTGCTAAACATAACTTTGTAATCACAAAAACAAATTTTTAATGTGATATTACAACAAATTAACTACTTTTAAATTTTTTCCTTTACTTGTGCTGTGAGACCTTGCTTCTTACCAAATTTCATGACTCTAGGTCAATGGGAAGTACCCTATAGGTTTTGATTTACCTACTTGCGTAAAGGCTAAGGCGTAAGGCTTAAAAGCTTAAACCATATCTTTTGATAGCGTTGACATAGAAGCTTGATTTTTTTACAGCTTCAAGTAACTGCAGACATACATATTTGATATCAATTTCAACTTGGAGCGTCCACGGGTTCCTGAAAAAAAGGGTCGTGACCGATAGACAGATAGATGGACAACAAAATGATCCTATAAAGGTTCTTTCTTTTCCTTTTGAGTAATGGAACCCTAAAAACACGCTTTAATGGCTAACAGAATTAAAAACTAAAAAAAAAAACCATTATCCATCTCCTGGCTTTATCATCAGACCATGGTTTATCGAGGAATCGTTAAAACGAATCATATGAGCCCAAACTTGAGGGGTTTACTAGTAGCTCCTGAAGAGTTGCACTTTCCACCTCCTGGCTCCATCATCAGATCAGCTGCAAGATGCTTGTTTGCCACCAACGAACGAAGTATAAAAAGGTAGGTTCTACGAATCGCGGAAAAATATGCCATGAAATTCCATATTCTGATACATTTTCTGAGAAATCCGTTATCATAGGTCAATGTACCTACCTAATTGTTACATACGAATAAATTATCATCATAATGTAATGTATAATATGTGTAGTAATATACCGTTAGGCATAAATTATTAAACTATTACTGCATTAATATTACATACATACATACATATACATTAATACATAAATACATGGAACGCATTGCCAAAAGCTATCAGACGGCCGAAGTCACTATTTTGAAAAAACTCGTCCAGGATCACTACTTATCTTTGTAATAACCTAAATGTGTATATGTCTCTGTATATATGTGTTTATATATTTACATGAATACTATCTGATCCGACAGACGTTGTTCTGTAAATTAATTATGAATATTGAATTCGAATTGGTATAATTTGCATCGCGCATTCTGTCAATCGCGCCAACTGTCAAACGACTGACAGTTATGTCAAAAGCGCTAAGGTTACATTAGAAAAGTTAATATGGTCGTTAAGTTTTCTTAAATCTTCTAATTTTCAACTTTCTTAATTTTTTCTTTCCTAAGAACCTTCTCCTAACAATAACAAACACAAAAAAAAAAGAATTAACGAAATCGTGAACAAGGGAAATAGGAATTCATTTTTATATGTATAGATAGATGTATCTATAGAAAGAAAGAAAGAAAGAAGAAAGAAAATGAATTTATTTGGTAAAACAAGGCATACAACTTATTTTAATAAAATGTCATGTCTAAAAGGCTAGTTCTCAAATTGAATCTAGACTGAGGTCAGGTGATAGACAATCTGTGGTATGTTGGGTGAGTTCGAGTTGTTGACATATATATGTATATTATTGTTTTAGTAAGTAAGACTAATGTGCACCACAACTTGTGGCACACATTAGTCTTACTTACTATAAGGTAACTTGTGGTCCACAAGTTACCTTATTACTAAACAATATAGTCCAGCAAAGGTTGTCTGTCAGAGATCGCAGACTGCGATAAGACCATCCATTGTACTGCTATTTAATATTGTATTTTTCGTATGTATCCTATTTTTGGTGTGAAATAAAGTACACTCTATCTATCTATATATACCTCCATGGTAGGCACAGACAATTTACATAACTCACAAACTTCCCTTGCTACTTCTGCCCTGCTTTTTCTTCAAAACATCACCAATGATCAGCTTAGGTTCTACGTGGTCGACCCTTACCGCCTGCTTCAAATGTGTCGTGGACCCTAATCGGATCTTAAAATTGATCACTTCATGATGTGGTCGACTATATGATACGATCACATCATAAAATGGTCTGGCCAGATCATTGACGGCGTTTGACGATATATACAGCTAAACGCACGTCTACTTTAAATGGTCAAACATTGGTGATCATATCGTAAAATAGTTAGATTAGCCGCCGTTAGAGGCGCTGATATCTTTGTGTTTTTGTGATGCATCATGGCGTAGGATTATTTTTGTTGTAAAAGTGAATTACAAAGTGCAAATAGAAGAAAAAGTGCAGGAAATGTCGTTATGAAGTCATATTTAATATAATATGTTGACACATCTCACACACGGCCGTCTGATCCCAAACTAGGCAGAGCCTGTACTATGGTAACCAGACTGCTGATAAACACACTTATATATTTCTAAATGCATACGTATTATAGACTAGCAGTTCAAGCGCGGCTGCGCTCGCAGGTACATATTTATATATTTTGCTCGGAACCCTAATTCCTTTTCCAAAATAAAAGTAGCCTAAGTTACTCCTTGTAACACCAGCTATATGCCAGTTAAAGTCCCGTGGAAATCGGTCCACCCGTTCCGGAGATTAGCCGAAACAAACAGACAGACAAAAAAAAATTAAATTGATTTTTAGGCTTAGGTATTGTGCAAATAACTGTATGAGCTTAAAATAAACTATTATTTTGACATTACAAACAGACACTTCAATTTTATTTATTTGTATTGATGTATTAATGATGATGATCAATTACACCCAGACACAGAACAAATGATCATGCTCATCACATAATTATTTGTCCTGGGTGGGAATGGAACCCTCACGATCTCATGACCTGTTGGTCTAGTGGTTAGTGATCCTGACTGCTGAGTTAAAGGTCGTGAGTTCGATTCGCACCCAAATAATAACACAAATAATTATGTGATGAGTATGATCATTTGTTCTGTGTCTGGGTGTAATTTATTTATCTCTAATTTGTATGTATTTAGAAATGTGTTTATCAGCAGTCTGGTTACTATAATACAGGCTCTGGTATATACTGGACGCGTGTAGATTTATAGTTGTTTTAACTTTTTTTAATTTATAATACACTAGCTGCGCCCCGGCGGTTTCACCCGCGTAAGTCCCGATGCTGTGGGAATATCGGGATAAAAAGTAGCCTATGTAGTAGTCCAGATCTCCAGCTATCTACATACCAAGTTTCATTGCAATCGGTTTAGTAATATATACATATTTTTTTTATGTATGTTCATTGATCATCCCTCTCTCCGTTATTTATAAACTGATTTTAATTATTCTTTTTTTATTAGATAGGGTATACCTCAAAGGTGGTCCCATGTCAAGGAAGTCAGGATCTGATGACTGGATCCTGATAAAATTGAGAGAAACCCCCGAAAATTGTAGGAACGCATAATGTTTCTGTTTACTTTTCATTACTTTATTAGGTATTTGCGTTTAGAAATTATCACATAATCTAGCTGAGCTGATAATGAAAAAAAAAATCATAAAATAAAAACCTTTTTAACAAAAAACTAAACCGACGAAAAGAACTAAAAATAAAAAAATAAATAAACCTTTTAAGTCTTTAATTATTGAGTTTATTTACATAAACTATCAAATTTTATACAAACTTATTTTGAGTCGGCGTAGGAATCGGACCCACGACCTCTGGCTCAGCAATCAGGGTCATTAACCACTAGACCAGCAGGCCAGTAGAGTTTATTTAAAATTTGTAAACTGTAATGAGAATTCATTTAATGATATTATTTAGTGGTAATGCTCACTATCCGATTGCCTCTAAGAAACGGTAAATGATTACATATTACCGTAATAACCGGATCTTAAACGGCCGATAACTTCCAGCGCCTTCCTTATAGAAATTTTAATGCTATAATTATTGTATAGTTAAGTGTTGTAAAGTAAAAAACAAATTATAAGAAATCCTTAATTTCATTTAATTAATTAGGGAGCCATGTAATTATTTCGTAGCCGAGTGATATAATTAAAACAGAGGATAAATCTGAACATGATAAGTGAAGGCTAGCACTAGCACTAGACTAGCGTTCTCCGCAGTTGACCTTTACGTGGGAGAGCCATGCTTCGGCACGTATGGGCGGGCTCGACTCCGCTCGATACCACGGCTTCACAGAAAACCGGCAGTGAAACAATGCTTGCATTGCTATTCGCCGCGTGAGTGAGGTTACCGGAGGCCCTAACCCTTCCCTCTCCCCTATTCCCATCCTTCCCTTCCCCTCCCCCTCTCCTCCCCTCTAATCCCCCTCTCCCGTCTTCCCCTCTTCCCCTATTCCCACCTTAAAGGACGGCAACGCACTTGTGACTCTTGAGTTACAGGTGCCCATGGGCGGCGGTAGTCATTTACCATCAGGTGACTTATGGCTTCGAGAAACCTCCAGATCCTATCAGCAGTGATTGTTTGTATTTCCTGCGGTTGCATGATGTGCAACCCTAGGTGCCGCATTAGTGGGCCACAAAAGCATAGAATATGCATTACAGTTTCTTCTGCCTCTCGACAGAATCTGCATATTGTATCAATATCAGTTTACAGTATCCAGTGAGGACTCTTGTTACTGCACAGGTTTTGTATCTTTTGAGCTCCAGAAGTTCTATTGTTACTTTGTTATCTTCGACCTTTATTAAGGCTTTCGAGAGTCTTAGACCAGTCGTGGTCTTCCATCTCTTATTTGTCATTGATGTATATTGGGCGTGGCTATTGGCGTATATTGGCTGCAGAATGGTTCCGGTCTTGGAGCTGGCCTGATGATAGAGCCAAGAGCTGGACAGTGGAATTCCTTAGTAACGATATTCTATTACTGTTGAATTTTGTTGGACATTAAAGCTTGTTTTTAGGGTTCCGTTCCTCAAAAGAAATTCAAATTCAAATTCTTTATTTGCTATAAATAGGGTTGGTACATATAGAGCTGTTAGGGTTACAAAGTTTACCGCCCATTTAGCCGTGAGGACAGCATGCAAAAGGAACCCTTATAGAATCACTTTGTTTTTCGTCTGTCTGTCTGTCAAGACCCTTTTTCTCAGGAACCGGTGAACGCATCAAGTTGAAATTAATACCGAATACATATGTCTGCGGTCCTTTGAAACTGTAAAAAAATCAAGCTTCTAAGTCAACACAATCAATAGATACGGTATTTTAAGTTTTACTTTCACTGGCTGGTGACAGCTGGTGTTATAAGGAGTAAATTAAATTAATTAGGGTTCCGCTCAAAATATAAACACGTACACGCGAGCAAAGCCGCGCGGGTCACAGTTAGGCCTCGGTCACGGAGTCAACCGGAGTGGGGCGGCAGCGGCGGCGGCGCGGGGAGCGGCGCGTTTCAATGCATACATTTATATAAAAACATTTATATGGATCTGGCCTCGAAGGCAGCGGTGCGGGGAGCGGGCGGCGAGCGGCGTACGAGAGCGTTGCCGTGCCGCTCGCCGCACCGCCGCTGCCGCCGCCACGCTGCCGCTGTTTTCGTGTCCGAAGCCATAGTTATGAATATAATGTTAATAACACAAAACTCGTCACTAACTATCCCATCCATATCGTTCATAAATACCACTAAACGAGTTAAAAAACGTTTCGTTCTAAAATTCTAATACACGTGACCTAGATCCGAACCCGCTACCCGTCAGACCAGTTATACAGTTATGAGAATAAAAAAATTCTGTTGTGTGTGACTACATAATATAAATAAATAACGGCATATATAAAAATTATAATAATAATTATATTTAAAATGAATGATATTTACCGGTATATTTATTTAAAAAGCGGCTTTAGCGTAGTGGTTACAAGTGTTACAACATCATCGTTAATAGACATTGTGGGTTCGACTCCTAACAGTACATTGTAGACATGGACGTGAATTTGAGTTTAAAAATATATCTAAATACTAGCAGCATCCCGCGGTTTCACCCGCGTAAGTCCCGATCCCATAGGAATATCGGGATAAAAAGTAGCCTATGCCTTAATTCAGGTCTCCAGCTATATACATACCAAGTTTCATCACAATCGGTTCAGTGGTTTTTGCGTGAAAGAGTAACAAACATCCATCTATCCAAACTTTCACATTTCACACATCATTCTTTGTATTTTTTAAGTAAATTTCGGGCACGGAGGAATGTGATTTTTGGAATATGGAAAGTTTATATGAAGAAGTGCAGTAAGAAAAATATGTTAAATATATAAACGTCAAGGTTTGTGTGGATGTATGCACGTTTGTTATAATATATACGGTCGAATTGTAAATCTCCTTTTTTTTCGTCGGTTAAAAATAAGGGATGAAACGTACCAATTGGTGCAAATAAACGTAGTCTACTCTATAATATTAGTTGTATAGTCACACGTGACCAAGTAAGCAGACGATTGTAGCAGCAGAGTATTTTACATAATATATATGTAGGTTAGAAGGTGTCTATAATATTAGCGAGTCTTTTGTAGATAAGGTATCACATAATGTCTCTAATGTGAGGTCGAAATGACTGTTGTTTACATATGAACACATACTTTCACACGCGAAACCGGTCTATATACTAACTAATACATATTAAAAATGCGAAGTTTGTCTGTTTGTTACGCCTTTACGCCTAAACTACCTATCAGATTTTATATAAATTAATTTTGAGTCGGCGCTAAATAATAAAATGATCCTATTTTTACACATCTGAGAACTGAGAAACAGGTCTATATACTAATACATATTAAAAATGCGAAGTTTGTTTGTTTGTTACGCCTTTACGCCTAAACAACTTAACCGATCAACGTTAAAATGCCGCAGTGTAGGTATAAAGCTTCAAGTACACGGCGGGGTTGACTAATCGTGCAAAAATTTAGAGACCTGCCGCGGCCGGTCGGGCCGCACGTTAGTTCGATGCACACTCACGCGCTGCGTCACGTCATCCGTTCGAATCTAGACTATCGAGTTATTAGTACCTAGCTTAGGAGTATTTGTTCACACTAATAGAGTAATAAGCACATTACTTACTGGTAATTAAATATTCAGATTAATTAATTCTTAACGGGATAAAAAAGAGGCAACTTCTAGTCGAATATAACTGTAGGTAATTAGCGGTGTGCGACTTGAATTGCGACTTTATTGTGTGGCAACAAGAGTCGCTATTGATTTTGATGATTTGACGGAGTGAGACTTCTGTACTTGTAATATTTTGTGTTCTGTGGTACTTGCATGAAGGACATCTTAATAGATTGACTCCATCAGTGTTAATATAGACTTCCGATCAAGGGATTGTCCATTAATCACGTGAGGCTCGAAAGGGGTGTAGTTAGATTTCACGTATATTTATTTTTTCGTAGAACGCGTGATTATATCTGTATTTAGTGATCGGTAATATTTAGAAAATTTTAAATAAATACATTTTTACTTATATATATATATAAACTTAAAAAAAACACACGTGATTTTGGCTAGGGTGTTAGTCTAGAGCCTCGCCACGTATAACCAGGGGGAACGGGGCTTAAAAGTTATTAAAACATCCATTTTGTTTATACAGTATGTGATGTGCGGCTGTTATGCTCAAACTCCCTATATCACCATCAATGCTTCTTTGCCACCTTAGAGACAAAAAAGAAAGTATCTGTTAAAAGTGAAATTTGTAAACGTGAGTTTTATAATGTATATTTATTCTGTTCAAATACAAACTCGACACCTGACAGTGATGAGTGCCAATACTCGTTGTTAACATAATGTGTTATTTAGTGATGTCTTTAAGTGATATTTGTTATCGATAGTCGATATCGATAGCTCAGCATTTTTTTTTAATAATAACCGAGAAACTGAATAAAGTATAAACAAATATAAATTAACATCTTTCGAACCTTAGTCATTGATGTCGTAAACCAATTCTTTCGAACAAAAACTTGCTATTTCGAATTACGATGCCCTTATGTGTCGCGGTGGTAAAGCATTCGATTACTTCGCAGGTCGCAGGTTCGGTTCCATAAACATATGTATATACGAAAGAAAATTGTCTAGGTATATTTATTCTTGTTATAGAGCCCTTAGTACAAGCTAAAAGCCAAGCTTGTATTTTTAACCGACGTTTGCGTGAACGTCATGCTCAGATACATATATCTGATAAGAAGTTTTTACTTCTGACGTGCAGTCCTACGACTGAGTTTTTTTGTGTATAATTACGCTATATCTTCACCATTTGCGAACCGATTTCAATAATTCTTTGGCGCATTTAAGTCGGTGATACTTTTTTAACCTTAAGTATTAAATTACCATTATTAAGAGTCTTACGATTTAAAAAATACTACAAGTAATACGCACTAATAAGTAGTATTCGGTTATGCATTGCCTATTTTATTGTTCTACCCTTTTCTAGATGAAAGGTACTCTGTTTTTTTTTGTACTCCTGATAACGTGTGTGTGTGTGTGTGTGTGTGTGTGTGTGTGTGTGTGTGTGTGTGTGTGTGTGTGTGTGTGTGTTAAATATCATGATGATCGGTTGAGTGGTTAAGACGTGAAAGCGTAACATACAAACAAAGAAACTCACATTCGCATTTATAAGGTCAGGGATTTTACTATATCGATATATTAATTTCCATCTCTTAGATATCGATAGTTGGACTTCACTAGTGTCGTAGTATGAGGAATGACACATAATATTAGCATTGCAATGTGAGTTAGTAATCAACAATAAATAAAATAATCACTGTTAAATCATTGTGCATTGTAGTTGTATTTTTATTTATGCACAAAGATTTCTTGGCGGGATTTTTTTATTTTTTTTTATAACAGATAATGTTAAAACATCTCTGCTTTTGTTCTTTTTTCCCGTAAGGAATGATATGCAAAAACATGATTAATAAATAAAACAATAAATGGCATTCTTGAATGTGAATTTAAAAAATGTAAAATGGTAATTGAGAACAAACATTTATTTCTAATGGGAATATATAATAAAATAAATAAAATTAAAGTGTGTGTTTGTAATGTCATAATAACAGTATTTTACTGCTAAAGTTTAGCTAGATGGGTGTGTGTTGATCAATCACGCCAAAACGCCTGAACGCATCTGAAATAAATTTGGCACTGTGATAGATTATAGTCTTTTTACTCCGGAAAAACGGACGGTTCCCGGGGATATTTCCACGGAAACGAAGTTAAAAATAGCTTGTTAAAGCATTTAATATTACTCATGAGTATATTTCGGGGAAAATATACCACACACGAAAGTCATTCTTCTGAAACACACCCTACATGCACCTTCCATGCAATGTTTACCCATCTGTGAATATAATATAATTTACTTTTCTTTGAGAAAGACATTGTTGCCGTCGTGGCGTCGCCCAATGGTCTGCCGTCTATACCGAGACAGAGATGGGCAGTATTTTTGGCCATTCTTACTCTGACTACTCTTCTAATTAGCATAGGAAATAGCTTAGAAACGGATAGGGCCTAAGCTTACGGGAGGGAGAGGCGAGTCCTTTGTTCAGCCTAAATTATTTAATCAAAATCTATACAAGCCTTTGTGGCGCGGAGGGACATTCCACTGCAACGAGGATCAGGTTCCCATTTGTTTTTTTATGGGTAGGGGCAAACGAGCAAACAGGTCACCTGATGGTAAATGACTACAACCGCCCATGGACACTTGCGACTCAAGAGTCACAAGTGGGTTGCCGGCCTTTAAGGTATGAGTAGGGGAAGGAGGAATTGGGGGTTGGGCCTACGGTACCCTCACTCACTCGGCAAAACACAACACAAACATAGCTTCACTACCGGCTTTCTGTAAAGTCGTGGTATCACTCCGGTCGTGCCGGCCCATGCCCATACGTACCGAAGCATGGCTCTCCCACTTAACTTCTTATCGTTGTTTCTTGAGGTTAAGAGTGAGCAGTGTGCTTCTCTTCTCAATTACTATTAGCCCAAAATAACGGCATATAGAGAACTGTAATTCTTAAAATCGTAAGTGTCCATATGTACAAGTCTTAGGGTTGTCACATCTTTTCTTGTAAAAAAAATATTAGTACTTTTAAAGAAATGTTGGAATAAAACCGAACTAGTCCTTATCCTTACTAATATTATAAACGTTGATGTGAGTTTGTATGTTTGTAACGCATGCACGCTTTAACTACTGAACGGGTTTTACGTCCCTCCAACACAAAGGGAGGATCCTCCGACCAGGCGAGGTGATCATGTCTGGCAGACCGTGGCCCAACGGTTGACGTTGGGAAGTTGTATGTTATACTAATCGACGCGAGAACTTTCATGGCTTGTGGCTAAGTGGTAACCGAGTAGGTTAGCACATTACACAGTTAAGTAACACTAGCCAGGTCTGTCTAGGATGGGCAACCATTCTAAACACATTGACCGTCAGTACCGGGTGCCATACAAACATCTGTGGCATTCGTTACGGGTATTGGAGCCCTAAAAAGTCCGACACCTGGTCTAACTACAGAACTTATTGCCTAGTACTCGGTTTGTGGAGGTCTGATGACAGTCGTTTCACGTAAAATATCAAAGTTCGGCCGTATCGTAATTAGACTGAAAGCCGACCCCAACTCAGTTGGGAAAAGGCGCGGAGGATGATGACGCGGCAACTTTCATTGCGCCATGAAGAATTATTAGTTACTACGTAGTTCAGCTCGTCTTCGCTAGATGCTGTTGAAGTATGTTTTTACTGTATGTGAAAGTCGCTATAAAATTTTACATCAAGTCGCCAAGGGTACACAAACAATGAATATCGAGATAAAAAGCAGGCTATGTGTTAATCCAGGTCTCCAACTATCTACATACCATGTTTCATCGCAATCGGATAATTAGTTTTTTCGTGAAAGAGTAACAAACATCCATACATCCATACATCCACACATCCACACATCCATACATCCTCACAAACTTTAACGTTGATAATATTAGTAGGATATGTATTTAGAAATATATAAGTATGTTTTTTAGGAGTCTGGTTACCATAGTACAGGCTCTGCTTAGTCTGGGATGAGACGGCCGTGTGTGAATGTGTCAAGTTAATATTATGGTACGCGTGGCAACCCTAGCCTTAGAGTTGGCACTTGATCAGATGTGCGTTAAACTGACGTCAATCGCGTATCAACGGAGTTTATTGCGTATAATCATAAGTTTATTATAAGATTTAGATGGAATTGGTTGTCTTATTTGCTTTGTTTTATAGGAAATGCAGTTTAATTACTTCCGCCTGATATTTGAAATATTTCAGAGAACTAAAAATATTGATGTGTAATTTGTGTAGACGACACCTCACACACGGCCATCTGATCCCAAACTAGACAGAGCCTGTACTATGGCATCCAGACTGCTGATAAACAGACCTATATATTTCTAAATACATACCGAATCGAATAGAACCCACGACCTCTGGCTCAGAATCCAGGATCAATAACCACTAGGACCAACAACAGAACTAGTGCACTACAAAATATCAGAAATGAACGAAGAAGCGCTTACGTAGTAACTTTACGGTAATCTGGGGTCATTCAAACCATAATAATAAATGAAGGCTAAAATGGGTGCCATATTTTCTATCTTAACTATAGTACAGTTAATAACTGCTTAGAAAATAAGGTTAATGTTTGAACTTTATGAAGTTATGAGGTACGAAGAACAGTTTATTTAACATAAATTTTACACTTTGTTTAACATTATTATATATTATAACATATTCTTACATTGGTAGGGTGTAACGGAACGGAAATCCCGTTTATACATGACGGTGTTTTATATGTTTATATAATAAGTGTTAATTACTTGATCATACTCTAATCTCCGAATTCAACCAAGTTAAATGATACATAGATATCAAAGACGGTAAAGGTACATGGGCTATAGACAGGTAGCTCTCGTTTTTTATTGATAACACAAAACGCCATCTGGTGTCTAGATAGCTAAAACTATATACAGGGTGTTAGTGAAACGCTCCCAAAAACGAAGACAGAAGATAGTACTACTGTTAATGGTCAGAAAAAAAATCGGTCCCAATTTTTAAATTTTTTTTAGCAATTCATCACGCCCCATCATGTTAGGACAGCTAAATTAAACGATAATTTCATTAAAAAAAATCAAAAACTGCTGACGTTTAGGTCAAAGAACGCGCGGGCGCAGGAGGCCGCGCGAGTTCGGCACCCGCGCGTCAGTTGACCCGAGCGTCAGCTGCTTTTGATTGATATTTTTAATGAAATTTTCGTTTAATTTACCTCTGTATGTTCACAGTTGAACAATATATACCTGCTACCTATGCATTTACGGTGTATATATATATGTGTGTCGTTATAAATTGTGTTATTGTAACAATCTGTTTATAGTTTTACTGGTTTTAACTTAAGAACTTTATACCTTTCTCTACATAGTATAAAACAAAGTCGCTGCCGCCGTTTGTACGCTTAGATCTTTTAAACTACGCAACGGATTTTAATTCGGTTTTCATCAACAGATAGAGCGATTCAAGAGGAAGGTTTATACTTATAGTTTTATATTGTTTTGTGTTAATTTGTATAAGATATGACAATCATTGTTCACCGCATTAGTATCCAAATTGCAGACGTGCGAAGCCGAGGCGGATCGCTAGTGGTTAATAAATGTATGTTTATTATTTATCTCCAGTTTCTATAAGTAAAACTTATTTGCAGAAAGCAAAAATTAAAAATATTCGCAGGCAGCCATTTGCAATAAGAGTGTTGCCAATCCAATATTAATAAGTTTCAATTATCTAAAAAAAACTTTACTATTAGGATAATAATTTAAATAATAAAAATGTGTTCGGGAACAATTTAACTTTGTATTGAATTTTAAACGGTTTTTGACATTTAATATGATATCTTTTATTTTAAATCGTTTCCCCCCATTAAAATCATAACCTTTTAATATTGTAACACAGCAATTTAAGTTCGTCTATCTACCCTTGCGATGGCACTGTACTCAATAAAAAAAAGGTAATTACCTTATGTTCCTAGTTGCCGAAAATGATAGATATCAACATAGATACATAGATATTACATTTGTGAAACCCCCCCTACCCCTCCCTGGAGTCACATATTTTGCAATTTCACACCCAGAACCGAAAGAGCAGTTCTAGGATTTTTTTAGTGAAAAAGTGGTAACGTATGTAGTCCTTCAATTACAGGTAATGTTTTGTGTTTAATACTTTAGATTTTGACATGTGACGTCACGAAGCTTATGACCCTTTGTCACACAATGTCACACTTCGGGGACCACCTCCCTTCTTAACGTGTGACGTAATTTTTTAATGGCTCTAAAGTTTAGATGTTACGTTCGTACGACAGGACTTCTCAACAGATGATTCTGATCAAGAAATAACATCAGAGCTAAAATGATGTCGACTTTTTTATGAGCGTTCTCACCTCCAGCCGTTTTAATTAATCTTTGGTTATAAACTGCTCGACTTGTCATAACTCTTTTCGACAAAATTTTGTGCTTTGTCGAAAAGTTTACAATTTCGTCTATAATTTAAAAGTTCTGTGTTTTTTTTCGCAGCAGTAATACCTGTTACATTATGATCTATACCAGGGATCACCAATACTTTTATTCGGGGCCAGTTTTTTTATATAATATGACCGTCTTGGTCCGTTTTTAGTCACCTCCCTAACGTTCAAATTGCCTTATCATTTCTTACGTTCAAATTCTATCTCCAGTCGCAAATTTTTGAAATTTCGAAATGTGCATCATCATCACCATTTCAGCCGTATCACTGCTGGACATAGGCCTTCCTGGATTCCAAGAAGACCAGTTAAAAGTTGCCTGCATCCACCGTCTATCTGCGATCTTTATAAGGTTATCAGTCCACCTTGTTGATGGACGTCTTACGCTGCGCTTTCCGGTGTAATATGTGAATAGAAATTAACTTGTATAAATGAAAACATCGTGCTTAATATTCTGAGCGATCGTAAAGTCCAAGTCTGCAGTAGGATAGCGTGGATTTGGCCTAACCCCTCTCATACTGAGAGAAGGCAAAGCAGTGGGACTATGGGATGGATTTGATATCTCGAACCCAAATGATATCACACGGGTTTCAATAAAACGGATTATTTATCTTATCTATAACACGCTTTAAAACCAAATTAAAAAGTAAAGAGATTCACTATCCATCTCCTGGCTCCATCATCAGACCAACTCCAAGAAGCTATCTAAACTACATATACATAAATTCGATACGAAATTAAAAGTAAGTTAAAAATCTGAAGTTGAAGTTTGATGTATCTTGCCTCCTTCCAAATATAAAAAAAAAGTGGTTTGAACTTACCACCCTCGCCTCAGTTGTAAATAGAGAATTTATCATTTTGAACCACTGTGCTACATTTTTTGGCCAACCATCCCCATATTAACTGGATTGTTCTTATTGCATACAACGACAGAGCCACGCAAAATATGTTGATTACAGTCTATGGGCTAGTAAGTGACTTTTACAGAAATAAATTAGTTTTAACCGACTTCAAAAAAGTTTTCGACTCCGATTTCGACTGTGTTTTTTTTGTGTGTGTTTTACGTAAACTTTTTGCCAATTCTTGAACAGATTTACAACTTTTTGATAGACAGTTTTACCTCCAGAGTAATCCCATAAAATGGAATACAAAATAAAACACAACGGTGGCAAAAGAGTTAATAAAGATTTATAGGTTGATGTTTGTCACTGTATCACGCAAGAACGGCTGATTTTAGCATGGTATAGCACACAGGCTTTTTATCCTGAAAGAAATTCTTATCCGCATCAAAATTTTCACGCGAACGAACTCCCGGGCAACAGCTTGTTTGTAATAAATTAATATGTGTATTTATGGTCTGCGGTGCTTGTTTAGATTTTTACTACTCCATTTTTTTTAGTTTTTAATTTTACAACACGATAGGCACCCCTTCTGATTTGTAATCTAGACTTACGTTGGTGCTATGGTTTATTTTTCTAAGGTGATATAGCATCATCATCGAAACCAACTAAACTAAAGACTTTGCCGTTAGTGTAATATAATTTGAATCCACTATCTATGGGAAGGCACAGGCTATACTAATTAAGCTATTGCTTCTTGACATTAAAGGTATACACGACATATATATTTAAAATGTTTAATTCATTTAGTTTAGATCTTTCGAGAAACGAGAAACACTTAGACATGTTTACATAAGAAATGCAGTTTTTATTTTGCATGATAATCACATTTTAAAACGTATTGAATAGTTTATAAATAAAAACCAAATAATAAATGAGCAAAGATAAATCAATGACTTTCCAATGCATGACATTTACATTAAAAAAAATCGCATATCCGCAGACAGCAGTAACCAACCTCTTAGGCCGAACTGTAAAAAATAGAAACTTCCGCACCAAAAAAAAAACAAGATACAACACAACGTATCACACTTAAGCTGTTCGATTTCTCACTGCGTTTCCAGTTATTAGAAAACCACACTTAAGTAACACAAAACACGCGAGTCTTGTTTATTCAAATACTTAATTAATGTTTATTTACAAAACAATATCCTTAAAAAACGCGGGAATAAATGACAGGAGCATTCGATGACAATCACATGCGGCCAATAAAAATAATTAGGGCCATAAAAAGTGCATAGATAAAAAATAAAAGATTATTTATAATGACGGTTTGTCGCGTCCGCGCGTCAGTTCGCTTTCTTGAGACTGGTTCGTGCAGTTTCACGTTACCCGTTCGGAAATAGAATACTTATTTGTGCCCGTTATACTGGTTAAAATTTGCACTTGAGCATGGGGCATTTGTGAGTCACTGGGGGTTGCTAGTATTACTCTGAGAAATGAGAGTAAGGTGAGAACGACCTACTTTTCTAATTGTCGCTCGTAACTTTTATGAATATTTCAGTAAAGACTGATTGTTGTCGTGCTGATTAAAATACAAATATCGTAGAAGGCGCTGTGGTTTTGTGGTCTACTAAGAAGTCAATCACGGTCGATCTATAATTTACCAATAAGATGTACTAAAAAAGGCCAGATCAATCCGTAAAAAAATATTTATTTACACTGCTGGGTTAATTTAGCCGGCTAACACAGGTTAAAACATTAGATGAACCGGACAACGGACTCGGTACGAAGGACAAGGCCCTTGTAGCAGTCGCCTTGTGTTGAGAACCCCGCTCTTTTAGAGATGGTGACCTACATGTTCAAATGTTTTCAGCTTTTTAAGGCTATGTTCAAATGACGGGCGCTGAGCGCGCTTTTTGATAGGTAATGCTCGTTGATATAGCGAACCGGGTATTTATATTCGCGTACATTTTATGATTAATCTATATGAAACATAGTTCAATATAATAGTTACAAATGGATAGAGGATTAATATTTTCTATATTCTACATTGTAAATTATTATAAAGCACTTTTTACATTGATTTCAATTAAAACTTACATAGATTCAGCAAATTATTATAATGCTTATTGAACAAAACAGATATCATAAATTCTAGAGTTGCGAAACGCAATTTCAAATGACAAAAAATGGTGACACATAAAGCTGTTTTGTGAAATAAAATAGCTCTCTACACAAAAATCCATTTGAGAGTTGCCAGCAAATAATTAATGACACCGCTTTACAAGATTTAGTGGCTTATAGAAATTTTAATATTTTTTTTATAAAATTAATGATCTATTTATGTTGTTAATATTGATGTTCCGAGCTTTATATTTTGGTATAGCACGAATGACTTCCATTCATTGGTAGGTTCATGATTGACGAAATAGACTTTCATAATGTATAATATGTGGCACAGCGATAGAGCATTCAAGCGGGGATCGCGAGTTCGATTCCTGATCAGTGCTAATAATTGTATGCATGAATATGCCTATTTGCATTTGTATGGGTGTTTTTATCTAAGTATGTATGTATATATATCCGTGTTCTAGTACCCATAGTAGGTACAAGCTATGCTTAGTTTGGGTAGGTCAGGTCGACTCTGCATTTTAGGTATTAAGCTACAAGTATGCGGTGGGCTCGACCACGAATTCAGTGGGATGCCACGCGCCAGCCGGGTCATACGTTAGTTCGATGCTCACTCACGCGCTGCGTTGCGTCATCCGTTTGTATATCTAGTTTTTAGTTAATTAGAGAGTAATAGAGACATAACTTACTGGTAATTAAATATTCAGATTGTTTATTCTTTAAAAAAAAGACAACCCTAACGTCGTCAGAACAGATAAGATTTACGACTTTATTGTGTTGTCGCTTTTTATTTAAATGATTTTGCGGAGTGAGACTTCTATACCTGTAGTATTATGTATTCTGTGGTTTGGGTTTAGATAACGCTGTGTAATTAATATCCCAGAAGAAAAGGTCAATTTTAAGACGCTGTCACTCAGTCTCATAGAACAGGTCAGTTTTGAAAATAGGCCTCATCTTAAGTCATTAAAAAAAGATATCAAAGATCCACAAAGAATGATTTTCGTTTCTATCATCCACGTCTAGGCCACTTTGCTAGGTCGTTAAATTCGTCCTCGTTCGAGGTCGTTATTAATATTATCTTCGGTATCTTAAACTCCTATCGTTTCTCGAGCTTGTTAAAAATATGTTAAAATAGCTCGCTGCACGCATGGACTTTAGTTTTAGTATATCTTTATGTTAATCAAGGGTATAACTTATCTGTCTGATAAAATTTAATACAAATCCCTTCAGCGGAAAACGAGTGATTAAGTAATAAACAACACTCAGTCGCGTTGAAAAAATCGTTTTTAGATTTCCATACTTTTCAATTATTACTTTCTCAAAAACCCCATTCGGACTATTACGATTATTAAAAAAAAAATAGACCCAATTGGTGCATATGATTAAAAAAAAACGGACAAATGCGAGTCTGACTCGCTCATCTAGCGTTCCATATAAACTTGAATGTGGATAGTTCACCAATCTTGGCAATCGATTTTTGAAGATTTTTGCCCGTTTTGTCCGAGTGAGAATCTGTTCTTTGCCGTCCTAAAAAAAATATTCACCCATAGATCATCAATATACATCACAGTAAATTTTCCAAGGTAATTTTTTTTTTGTAATATAACAAGAAATGAATGACTTTCGAATTTTTTCTTTTACTTGCGCTGTGTCACCTGGCTTTTCACTAAATTTCATGATTCTAGGTCAATGGGAAGTACCCTTTAGATTTTGATTTTAACTGCACAAGTTAAGGAAAAAATCCGCAATTAGTCAACAAAAATTGTTTTGCGATTACAAAAAAAAAGTAGCAAAAATTTTATTTCCCTTTGAGGAACGGAACCCTAAAAATGACAAAGGTACAACTATTGTCAAATGACGCACAATTAATGGCATTCTATATTTAAACAAGTAGATAAAGATTGTAACTTCGGTAATTCGATCGAATTATCGTAATTATCTATTTATTCCTTTAAAGAAGGGATCTTATCTGTTTCATATCATCACTGATAACATTGTAGGTCAAATAAATGCATAGACTACAGCTTTACGACATGACAGTATTACATATGACGTTTTGTCATCTTACTCTCAGCATTCTGATTCGTGTTCCAAATTTAAAAACAGAAAAAAAAGTGTATGGAAACCAAAACAAGGCTGTTATTTTTTTAAATCAACAATTTTTTTTTATATACCAAGTCTATGGTTATTGTGGTCAGAGAGATAACTTTTATCTTTTAGATAAAGCTTAATTACACGTCATGTCATCAATTGTTATTTTTCCAACGGGTCTTGTCCAATAGATACTAGTGACTGGCGTTTAATATAAACGAATAACAATGTCTGGAGTACACGTAGTTGACGGGACCCAGGTATGTATTTGTATATTTTTAATTAAGTTTTTTTAATCAGGTATGCGTATGAGGCATAAGGCGGTGTACAGTACGGTACTCTGTAGATTTAATTGCGTAGGTATTTGACCTTCTCGAACGCCATTAACTTGGATGAACAGTGGACAGCGTGCGAAAGGCTTATGCACTATATTTTCGTCTGGAGGAAGAAAGAATATGAAAGGTTTTAATCGTTGTGTGTTGCCATTAATGACCTATTTCACACTTAGACTGTTATTTATTACTAGTTGCGCCCCGCGGTTTCACCCGCGTAATTCCCGATGCTGTTTGAATTTCTAGATAAAAAGTAGCCTATGTGTTAATCCAGGTGTCAAGCTATCTTCATACGAAGTACACATTATACATTCATCGCATTCGGTTCAATAGTTTTTGCGTGAAAGAGCAATAATCATCCATATATCCTCACAAACTTTTACGTTTATAATATTACCTACTTAGTAGGATTAGTAGGTAATTAAGTTCTCCAACGTGTTGCCAATGACCTAGACTTTACAGCTAAATAAAGACCTCATGAGGAGTATAGCATTATTTAAACGAGTTCCCTGTCGTATGTTATACTTCAGACGCTCGGCGGATGAGAGCTAGCAAGAAAAAAGTGTTAGTGCAACGAAAAATGCTGACCGCGAGTTGATTTATTTTTGATTGTTGATTCTGCGCGGTACTACTGTAACTTTGATGTTGGATGAATACCTACCAATCCATATATTATTAGTTCGGGAAACTTTCATAGATGGCGCAAGTTTAATTTCGAGTTTGGACAATGTTTACTAAATTTCGATACAATTTATTCAATTCCAAACGGTGGTCCCAAAGACACCTCACTCGTTTTTTTTAAATTGCCAACTTTTCCGACTTCCAGACTCAACTTAGGAAGTAAACACGTGGCGAAGGCTCTGGCCGCAAAGAATAGGGCGCGTCTCTGGCGCCCTCAGAGGGTTATGGCGGTTAGAGCCATACGCGGATACCGCACCGTGTCAACAGATGAGGCGTGCGCGTTGGCCGAGACTTCCCCGTGGGATTTGGAGGCGGAAGTGTTCGCCGAAGTATAACGGCGGGCGGCTGAGTTCCGGGCGGGAAGCGGCAGTCGGCCCCCGTCCGAAGAGATAAATGAATGGCTTGAAGCCGCTCGCCGTGACACGATGGCTCGTTGGTCGTTCCGGCTGGAGGCTCCACGTGCTGGCTTTGCCTACGTGGAGGTGCTCAAGCCGGTCATCGTCGAGTGGGCAGGGTGGCAACACGGGATCCTTTCCTTCCGACTGACGCAGGTTCTTTCCGGGCACGGCTGCTTCGGGAAGTACCTGCATTCGGTGGCTAGGAGGGAATTGAGTCCCGCCTGTCACCACTGCGACTGCAGTGAGGACTCGGCTCAGCATACGCTGGCGGCTTGCCCCAGTTGGGCGGTGCAGCGTCGAGAGAGAGCGGAGAGGATCTGTCGCTACCGGCCGCTATACGCTCCATGGCCGGTAGCGACAGTAATTTTACCGCGGTCGCAACCTTCTGTGAGGACGTCATCTTGCAGAAAAAGGCGGCGGAACGGGTCTCGGAGGATGATATCCACTCGGACCGAATTCGCCGCCGGCGAACCGGGTGGCGGAGGCGCGCTTTCCAGCGCCTCATGCCGCCCTGAGTGAGGCCGCGGGTGTACGTGATTCGCGAGGAGGCGTCGTCCATGTGTGCCTGGACGACACCTAAGCGAGAGCTTAATAAAGCTGTTCCCGAATTCCTTCTATTTTAGGCGCAGTACGGCACACCGTGTGGTTTTAGTCGGTTCGATTCCGACACACCGCCTCACCGAAAACCCCGGTGGGGTGAAGGCCCGAGGGGGTTTCCACACACAAAAAAAAAAGGGCGTAAAAACGTAAAAAGTACGGTACGTTGTTTGTATTCTTTATTTCAGTTACGTAATGTACTTCCGTTTTGATCTACATTCTATTAAAGTTGTTTTCAAACAAACCCTACTTAAATTTGACCAAGTTGTATGAACTACAAAGTTTAGTTTTAAGATCGTTTTAAACAAATTTTGCATATTACATGAATTTGTTTCTTTTAAGCCTCTAAAAATCTTTGTATTTTGTCATTTACTTTTGTTAATATTTGCTAGTGACAACAACTTTTTGAGAGGAAATATCAGTTAGTCGTCGAGAATCCTCTAAAGATACTTCACGTTATATTTATTGTATAAATAAACAATATGACTTACTTGTTCGAAGGCAAGGCAATTGTATCAGCTTTGTAAATAATACATCATTATATTATACATACATTTTTAAACAAATATTTGTCTAAATACATCACGTCAAGTGCACATCGTTGAAAAATTCGAAGAATTAAGGATAAAACAAAACAAAGAAAGAGAGGCAACTTCTAGGTGATTGTAACTGCACGTGATTAGCGACACGGGAGCGGTGTGCGACCTGAATCACACTTTATTGTGTCGGAGCAATAGTCGCTATTTATTCAAATTATTTTACTCAGTGGAACTTCTGTTCTAGTAACTACTATTAGGTATGTATTCTGTGATTCCGGTACGACCTTTCGGTTACGCCTTCTTCCTCAGAGAAGGTAGATATGTACTAGTAGTAGAAATGGATAGGAATTCACTTTTGTCTTACTTCTATCCTAATATACCATTGATGTTTCCCCTCCCCCGCCATTAGACTTTTCAATCAGGTTCAGTGGTTACGGCTACTTCTTCAAATCTACCAAGGTGACCTTTCAAGAAATCATCAATAAAAAAAAAATATTTTTATTTTTTTTTTATTGCATGTTTTTGAGGTTATCCGGCTCGCTTACATCTTTCTTGTTTAGTTGTATCAGTCATGAATGGCCAGATGTAAAGGGGCGATACTAGAAAACCTGCCGCTAGCAATATTTTATTTTTTAAGAAAATAGGTTTAGATGACGAAACATACCTAAGTCCTTTCATATCAGAAATTTAATTCATTAAAACAGACGAATGCTATTTATACTAAGAGAAGGGCTTTACCCAAGAAGAAGAGATAGTTTTGACAGTAATGATATCCAAATTCTCCCTGTATTTATTTATTACGATTGTATTATTTACTAGCAGCGCCCCGCGGTTTCACCTGCGTAAGTCCCGATCCCGTATGAATATCGGGATAAAAAGTAGCCTATATGTTAATCCAGGTCTCCAGCTATCTACATACCAAGTTTTATCTCAATCGGTTCAGTAGTTTTTGGGTGAAAGAGTAACAAACATCCATACATTCACACAGCCATACATCCATACATCCTCACAAACTTTCACGTTTATAATATTAGTAGGATTTACCTCCATACTTATGTGGTTATTTAACATTTTTCAGATAGCCGATGGAGTTCAAGTTGTAGACAATAGTTGGAGTGGGATTCACGTCGTAGATAATAATTACGATGGGGTTCAAGTCGTAGATAATAACTACGATGGTGTTCAAGTTGTCGATAATAATTATGATGGGGTTCAAGTTGCCGACAATAATTATGATGGGGTTCAAGTCGTAGATAATAATTACGATGGGGTTCAAGTTGCCGACAATAATTATGATGGGGTTCAAGTCGTAGATAATAATTATGATGGAGTTCAAGTTGCCGACAATAATTATGATGGGGTTCAAGTTGCAGATAATAATTATGATGGGGTTCAAGTTGTAGACAATAATTATGGAGGGTATCCCGGAATACTACGATCGCAATGAGGCAGGGGTGTTATCAATGTAAGTATATTAAGTAAGTCGGCACATTTAAAGGTAGGTAAACTAAGTTGAGATAAAGTCTAGAACTTACACATTGAAGACACAGTCTTTAGACATTCCGAAATTCATGTTTATATTCAAATTTAATCGTCCCTTCCTTTAACAGTGAAATTTGTAATATCTAGATTTTATTTTTATTTTCATTAAATTCAAATGAGAAATTGCTGTATTATTGCACGTTAACTGAAATACGAGATGAAATATGAAGATGATGATAATATCAAGTAACGATCTAATTAAACCTTAGTTCAAGGTAACATTGTAAGTATCTGCCCAATCTGCTAAGTTTGGCAACTTGCCTCTCATTACCTGCATCGCACTACTCAAATTGTTTTGTAGATTATAGCCCTCCTCCTCCTTCCAATCTTAGATTTGGAGAAAGCGACACCCTAGTGACGTCACTAGTATTGTGAGTATTTTAAGGCACTGGTAATCGAAAATAGGCCGGCAGTGTGCCTTTTGAAATTGTAAAAAAAAAATTAAAAATATGGCGACTTGATTTAGTAATGTAATTGTTTTTTTACAGATATCGTAACAAGAATTGAAAGTGTTGGTTTTGAGCTGTAAATTTTAATAAATTTTGGAGTAAAACCATTTTTATAACATCTACATATTTTAAAACTGAAAATTGCACTAGGCACTTGCACTATATGTACGAGTACATTGTATTAGTTTATGTGGTATTAAAAAGAACAACATTTTGAATTTTGAAATTCATGTATTCAATTCAATTACAGGTTTTAAAAAAATAACTTTAGTTTATGGTACACTTTATAATAAAGACTAATTATTATGGTTAAAAAATAAATTACACCTACGCTTTATTTAACTAAAAAAAAGTTATAACTTAATGTATAAAAATGTTATTTTAATACATATATATATTTATATTTATATATATTTTATATTTATACTTTACAATTATTTTTCTCTATGTTTAGTTTCTTACAGCGTAGCATGTAGTTTAATTATCTTAATTAATTATTAGTTACTAGGTAATACATTGATGTTACGATTTTTTAATTTTTTATAATACCTACGTAAAAATTTTAAATTAGTCGGTGAAAATCAAAACATTGACAAAATTTACATGGTTACCAATGTGTGTTACATAATAAAATAAAAAGTGTATTTCTTCGTTTATTAAATGTTTGTTTTATTGTTTGGAAGAAGTTTATTTTTGTTACCCGCCATTTTTGACGGGTACGTTCTAATCGAATATATAAATAAGGCGATGGTATCCATTGTTATTCACGTAATTATACATTTATGTCCCTCCGACACAACGGAGGACCCTCTAACCATCTGATCATCCACCGGACCAGTGGGTGGTTGTAAGTGGACTGACTATAAATTTGCACAAAGTCGTCGACAAATATAGACAATGTAAGTAAACTAATATTATAAAGAGGAAACATTTGTGTTTTTGTATGTATGTTTGTAATGTTTTCACACAAAAACTACTGGACCGATTGCGATGAAACTTGGTATGTAGGTAGACCTAGATTAACGCATAGGCTACTTTTTATCCCGACATTGCCACGGAATCGGGACTTACGCAGGTGAAACCGCGAGGCGCTGCTAGTCAATAAATAAAAATAATGCCAAACTCAAAGGAGACCAAAAAAACAAGGACCACATATTCGAACAAAACACACCATAGAAGGAACACATAGGCTCGTAACAAAATATGTCTCATCCATTCCGAAAAGAATCTTTCATTGTGTGGAAAGTGTGTTATATTAACCGGGTTGTCAATTCCTTCTTCATTTTGGTTCATCATGAAACATACAACCCAGTCCTGGGTGGTATGTTTCATTTTCATTATGCGATGCATAATCTGGAGTAATTACGTACTTCGATTTGTCTTCACTAGATGGCACTAAATGTGGATGTCGTCATAACTAGAGTAGTCAGTAACGTCTATACATTATCGGTCATATTTTGGGTCGGGGGGGTTGGTGTCAGTAGGAAAGTCCCGAGTAATTACGAAACAAAGATATCACTGCCTAATTAGGTAGGTATTTTGGCAACTACGGAACGCGAGGCATTTTATACGATGACTGTTCAGCTACTCGACCGCTGCAATATGACTGTATCCCGGCGGTATTGGTCTCCTTCCAGAAGCACAGAGGCCTCCCTGTGGTGTTCACAGGCTTCTTGGAGCGACCTTGCATTCGCCAAATATCCTGTAATGGTTCCTACAACTATTCGGATATCTAGCCGATTAAGACTGAGCAGTCTGCAAGTTAAACGTGGCGAAACTCCTGTCAGCACCGGTTTGGACTGCCTGCAGCCAGGTGTGTTGGTCCAATGACCGTTGTATGCTTCACGAGTTCGTTGCGTTACCCAAGATCGAATTTGAGTAGAGGACCCGCTACGAATGTTGCAGCTCACTTCCTTGCTAGCACATGCGCTATGCCCTTTAATTTTTTGGAGGAACACCCTATTTGTTGAGACTTAAACGCTCCAACGTTTGATGGCACTCATAAATGAGACCAGATTAAATAAATTGTGTTGCCCTCCAGTGCTTTTAGGATTGACATACTAACTGACAGTATACGGATGTTATACTCCTTTATACTGCAGTGGCGGCAAAGTTTATTGCAATTACAACACATTCATGTTGAAATATAGAACTGTGTGGACCTAACGCCAGCGATAGATAGGTTTATGGTTAGGTGTTGTGAGAATACTCTGGCTCCATCTCCTGATGGGTCAGGAGATGGAGCAAGGATTCTCACAACACCTTGGAACCATCCATATAGATTCGGACGTCTACCGTTTGTGTCGCTCGCCGATTCGTTGAGCGCCAACCGATGGCGTTTGCGTCCCGTGTTGACAGCAAAATTTGGCTACTAAATAATGCTGATTCTGACATATTATGTACAGTGTACTGCAAGCCTTAGTCCGCTAATATAGTATATACTGGCTTTAGATATTACTTATCATATTGATACAAGTCCTATCACTGCTGTGTATGTTATGTCCCTATCATGTTATCTTTCTAGTTTTGCACGTCCACTCACTTCATACAAAGACTGTGCTAATTACGAGTCGTGTATTTCCAAAATAAAAATGTCGTTCTGGCAACCAGATGATGTTCAGGTACGTGTTTTTTTCTTTTTTTAACCAGTTTGGTAAATAAACAAACATGCGGCTTCATACTAAGTGCTTTTTGGAAAAATGTTACTGTCAAAGTCGTTGAAGTCGGTTTTTTTTTAAATAAGAATAAATAATCCGACTTTAATGAAAATGATCGTGGAAAATTAACTAATAAATACCTAATGTATTATATACTAAAACTTTCCTGAAGATATGTAGAATAGGTTTGTAAAACAATAATGAAAAATTAAATCGCGGACTTACAAACATACTCAAGCCGTTCGTGGGAGAGCCATGCTTCGGCACGTATGGGCGTGATACCACGGCCTCACAGAAAACCGGCAATGAAGTAATATTGCATTGCTTTTCATAATTTGAGTTGGATGCGTGAGAAATATTGGTAACACTTTTGGTCATTATTCTTTACACCAGGCAATTTTTTTTTTTTATTTCAGGCTTACTCAATTATTTTTGACTATTCATTGCCTACGATAAGACCACACCGTTCTGTAACACGTTTTATAAATAAAAATATGTAGAAATATACTGTTACAGATGTCTGACAATGGTGGTGGCGGAGTTCACGTCGCCGACGGAAGTAATGACGGAGGTTTACAAGTTGTAGACAATTTTGACGACGGCGGCGTACAAGTGTCAGACGACCACGGTGGCGATGGCGGCGTACAGGTGTCAGACAACCACGGAGGCGGTGGCGTGCACGTGTCAGATAACTACGATGACGGAGGCGGCATACAAGTGTCAGACAACAACGATAATGACGGAGTTAATGTAGTTGGATGAACAGAATGCATGACGTAAGTACTAAAAATAATATAAATAAAAAGGGAGGACGAAAGACAACGTGATTTGCGTTATTTAAATTTTTATGGGGACCAGGTTTTCTAAAAATATCAGGGTATGTTGCCTGACAGTCGGGAGTATGACATGCTCGCTTTGAAGTTGACCGTCAGTCGGGGCTGGTTATTTCTGGACTGCTATTACTTAAAATATAGTACTATTTTCCAGGATTCGTTTCATGTTAGAAAACTTACAAGCAATTTAACCAGAAATTGTAAATAAAACATGTTATAAATGAGTTTCCTTGAAGTTTTTTGCCTGTTCATCTCCATGAGATCTACGCATTTGAACTGGCGACTAGCTTTAGACCATTAAAAATACTTTGTAATTGGTTTAATTAAAATAAAAGAATTGAATTTGATTTTGAATAAGATGGTACAGGAGTTAATATATTATTGAGGGTCTACTGACCCACACCCCCAATTAGTGTTAGGGTGATCTATGTACGTATGTGTTGCAAGATAGCTATATGTGTAATATATCAATTGTGTAATATATTAATATACCAACACAAAATAATAAATTAAAATTATAATTTTCTCTTGGCAGCGCCGCCATTTTCTAAGCACATCATAAATCAATAAAAAAAAAGCACGCAGAACTAACACTGGGTTTGTACCTACTTAGGACACCTGTAACAAGATAACACGTGAATTACACAATCACAACAGGAGTATTTAGTTAGTTTTTATTTAATTTGACTATCTTGGGTATAACGGAACCGTTCTTTTCAGATTTCTTCGAATCGGTCATTATAGCCTATGTGTTATTCTGATGTATTGCTATATTATTGTAAAGTTTCATTAAAATCCATACAGTAGTTTTTGCGTTAAAGAGTAACAAACATCCATACATCCTTTCACGTTTATAATACTAGTAGGATACCGCGATGCATTCTACAAAAAATAGAAATTGGCAAAACTACTACTAAAAGTACTATTTACTGTAGCTACCGCTAAATCTATGAAAACAAATCATGGTAGCAGTTCATTAATCGAAAATCAGGGCGCTTAGGACCCAGTGGCGTAGCTACCGGAGGGCTAGACGGGGCAGTGCCCCGGGGCCCCCAAGCTCAGGGGGGCCCTCTTACTCTGACTTACAAACTATAAATTGAACTAGTGAAAATTTCTCTCACATTCGGAATATAAATAAACCAGATATTTTAGAACCAGAAGTTATCAGGTTTGTACTAGAGTTGTGACAAAATCACTATTTGCGTACTTGAATGTGGAGTACGACGAATCTGGATTACGACAAATCTGGAGTACGGAACACGGCGAATACGGAACAAACGATTTTAAATTGTTTAGTTGAGGCACTAGTTTATTGCCCCATGGCCTTTGGTTACCTAGCTACGCCACTGTTAGGACCTTACTATAGCGAGAAAACTACAGTTCAAAAACGATCGAGCGCTGTTTGTTAATACTGTAGAATTTGACTACAAATTATTGTTTTACCACTGCAGCGCTTTTTAGTTTCAATTCAAATAAAAAGGGAACATGTATTTTGTTTTGAGTGGTTTCTCTAGTACATAATATATTTACTTATCTTACTTACATATATATCGCGAACAGACAGACGTGGCGGGGGACTGTTATAATAATATATAATAACTCCACCATCCACACACTCTCACACACGGCTGTCTGATCCCAAACTAGGCAGAGCCTGTACCATGGTAACCAGACTGCTGATAAACTAGTAATAATACTTATATATTTCTAAATATATACATATTATAGATAAATTACACCCAGACACAGAACAAATGATCATGCTCACACAATTATTTGTCCTGGGTGGGAATCGAACCCACGACCTCCGGCTTAGCAGTCAGGGTCACTAACCACTAGACCAACAGGCCAGTGTTGGGGGGATTTTGACGTTGTTTTATAATAAATATAGGGGTAGCAAAGACATCTTCAACAATCATCATCATATTTCAACCAATTTACACAAAATCTTAACAAATTATATACCTAAACCTTTCTCATGAATCGTTCTATCTATTGGTGAAAACCGCATGAAAATCCGTTCAGTAATTTTTGCGTTTATCGCGAACAGACGGACTTTGTTTTATAATATGTAGTGATCAAAATTCTAATACATAAAAATCTCGTGTCACGGTGTTTGTGGTCGAACTCTTCCGAAACGGCTAGACCGATTTTAATTTTTTTTTGTATATTTTTGGTTTGTGGATTGAGAATAGGTCATAAAGTATTTTTCACACTCCTGCCCCGACCCCACCCCCCCTTTTTTTATCGTTAAAAAAAAAGGCATTGCAACTCATAACGCATGCCGGGTGAAGCTAGTATATTAGTATATCACACAGTGCTATCTAATTACGTATACAAATATTTGGACAGAGCGGAAATCGAACCCATTGCTGTCGAATGACTAATCTGTTTTGGTCGATGTATTGTTTATTAATGATAATACTAGACATGAAATATACTTGGTTTATTATAATCTTTACAGTGCAATCTCTATCAAGTTAGCCATAGTTAGGACGCCATATTGACAGCCCGCTTTCTTATATCTAGTCATGTAACATCACGATAGTGATGTTACCTACCCATAACATCCTCCTTATTAGAAAAAGATAAAATATTATAATTTTACAACCTAAAACAGTTTACAACAATTGCCTAAACTCTTAACAAGAACTTTTGACAACAAAGACTTTTTAAGTAATTCAAAATAAGACAGTTTGTCTCTATCTATATATATATTCTAGACTTAACTAAATCAATCAGTCCTTCACAGTCACTGCTAAAATGTTTGCTCAATAATCACAATATAACTCTTACAAATCTAACCTTCTTGGCGGTCTTATGACTCTTCCAGACCTAGTGCGTATTTCAACTGGAGTTGTACGCTCTTCAATAGACGGTGCTACTGTCTGAGAATTAGGAGATATCTTGATATTTGGACTTTTCTGTAACTTTTCTTGAGATACTGTTTGAGGTGACTGTGGAAGCTTCAAAATATGTTGTCTGTTTCTCCTTCCTATAAATCCATCAGACCCTTCAACAGTATAAGACCTAGGCTGATCACATTTGGACCTTACTGTGCCTGTAATCCATGGAGTATCTGGCATTTTCTTGAAATAGACTTCATCTCCTTCTTGTAGTTCTGGTAATGATTTAGTCTTTCTGTCATAATAATCCTTCATTTTACTTTTATTTTCTATCTTAGTTTTTACATATTCTTGAAAATTGACTGTTCTTGGTATTAAGTTTTTTGTGACTGTTGGCAATTGTGTTCTAAGTGAACGTGACATTAATAATTGTGCTGGAGATGGTAGATTTCCTCTAGGTGTATTTCTGAATTGAAGCAAAGCCAGATATGGATCAGCCCCTGACTCCGCTGACTTGGTAAGAAATCGTTTACATATCTTTACTGCCGACTCTACCAATCCATTTGACCTTGGTATGTAGGGGCTTGACGTATTATGATGTATTCCCCATTCCCAAATAAAATTCTTAAACTCTGCTGCATTAAATGGTGGCCCATTGTCAGAGAATAACTCAACAGGAATACCATGTCTGCTAAAGATACTTTTGAGACAAACAATTACTGTTTTGGCGTTAGTACTTGCCAGTGCCATTAATTCAATATAATTTGAGTAATAATCTTGTACTACTATGTATTTTTTAGATTTATAATCCATAAAATCAACACCAACTTTTTCCCATGGAAGTAATGTAACATCATGTGGAAGAAGTGGTTCTGGAGCATTTGAGCTTCTATGTGACAAGCATATATGACATGACTGAACCATGTTTTTTATTTCAGTTGCCATAAATGGCCAAAATACATGTCCTCTAGCAAAAGCTTTTGACCTTTCAATTCCCAGATGACCACTGTGTATTATTTTCAAAATCTCTGGCCTTAAATTTTTCGGTATGACTATACTGTTACTTCTAAAAATTAAATCATTTTCTGTATGTAAATCAAATCTATACTGCCAATACTCATGCAGATCTTTGTGAATTTGAATTTTACTTGACGGCCATCCTTCTTTACAGTATTTTTTCAACATCTGCAGACTTTTATCTTCATTAGTGCCTCTGATTAACCACTGTAGACGTTCTGATGAGACTGGTAATGACTTAATCAGTAAATTCACATGAACAATGACATCATCATCAAATTCATCTGAGCTTGTTTCAGAGAGTGCTGCTCTTGACAAGGTATCAGCAATATACATGTGACTACCTTTTCTGTAAACTACATTTAGACTATAGGGTTGTATTTTCAACATCATTCTTTGGAGACGTGTTGGCACCTCGACTAAAGACTTTTTAAACAATGTTATTAAAGGAGCATGATCTGTCTCTACAGTTACAGTTTGTCCATATATAAATTGATGAAACTTGATGCAGGCAAAAACTATTGAATAGAGTTCTTTCTCTATCTGAGCCATTTTCTGTTGTGTATCTGTTAAAGTTTTAGAAGCATAATATACTGGATGTTGATTTTGTAACAACACCGCTCCGACAGCACTCTTACTAGCATCACTTTGTAGGACAATAGGATCATGAACATTAAAATGTGACAACACTGGAACTTGACATATCACTTGCTTCAGATGACAAAACGTTGTTTCATGATTGGCAGTCCACTGCCAATCAGTAGATTTTTTTAATAGTTGGCGTAGCATTTCTGTCTTGCCTGCCATGTTGTTGATAAAAGGACTCAAATAATTAAGTATGCCTAGAAATCTTTGTAAATCCTTTAGACAGGTAGGAGAGGGCTTCTCTTTGATTGCTCTGACTTTGTCCGGATCAGCTGTGATTCCATCTGCAGAAAAAATATGACCTAGATATTTAATACTCTTCTTGGTGAATGAACATTTTTCTTTATTAAATTTGACATTATATTCCTTTGCTCTTTTAAATACTATATTTAGACGCTCATTATGCTCTTGTAGTGTTTGACCGCTAACTAAAATATCATCACTGTATACTGCTACCCCTGGTATGTCACCGAACATTTCAGTCATAATTCTGTGAAAATACTCAGGAGCACAGCTGACTCCATATGGAAGACGTTTAAAGCGGTATCGGCCAAAAGGTGTATTAAAAGTTGTGAGGTAAGAACTCTTCTCATTCAATTTACACATCCAAAATCCACTACTTGCATCCAAGGTGGAGTAAAATCTTGCACCAGCCACCTTGGCACGGACCACGTCTACGGATGGAATAGGATAATGAGTCCTCTTCACTGCCTGATTTAAATTACGGGGGTCTAGACATACCCTTAATTGACCATTTTGTTTTTCTATTAAGATTAAAGAACTCACCCATTCAGTAGGTTCTGTGACCTTGGTAATGACATCCATTTTTTCCATCTTCTCAAGTTCTTGTTGAAGTCTATGATGTAATGCAAATGGGACCTTCCTCGGAGCATCGACTTTTGGCTGAACCTCAGGATTTGTATTTATGTGACACTCACCAGGAAGACAACCAAGACCGGTAAAAACAGAATTATTACATTCAACAAGTTTATTCAAATTTATTTTTTGTGACTGACTTGACTGTAATGGAAATGACTGTGATTGACTTTTTGTGACTTTAGGACATATTACTTGACTTGAATTTGACTCATTTTGACTTATTTCAGAAGACACTTGACTAATATCACTTTCTGATGTTTGCATGCTTGTAGTGTCCACACAGAAAACTCTTTTAATTAGTCCCATTTCTGAGCAAGTAAGTTTACCTAATACAGTTGGAGAATTCACATTCGCAATTATAAAATTAATTTGTTTTGTCATATAGAGGTCATTAAATTGAAATTTACACTCTAAGTTTTGTTGACCTAGTACCTCTAGGCTATTACCAGTGTATGACTTAATTTTTACATCAGTTTTAGACAGTAAATTTTTAGTATTAAGTGAATCATAAACACTTTTTGACATAATATTGACATCACTGCCTGTATCAATAATACAATTTATTTGTGAATTATTTATAAATAAATTAATTGTCCATTCGCTTGACAATGACTTGGATGACTGAACATGACCTATAAACAATTCATCTTGTTCTGACTGTACCTGTTGCCTATTACTATCTGATTGTACATATCTTATTGACTTCGGCTGAAATGATCGACAACAAACTGCAAAATGACCGACTTTTTCACATTTTTTGCACTTTACACCTAATGCTGGACACTTATATCGATGCACCTGACCACACCTTGTACAAACTTCCTGTCTTGACTGCTGACTATATTGACTGACGTTCCTTGAGTTAGACATTGATCTTGAGCGTGACTGACTCGTATTATACAAGACTGAACTTTGTTCTGCTGTCAATTCATCCGTTTGATGTCTGGAAGCAAGCATGGCCTTTGCCATCTCTAAGGCCTTATCTAGATCCAGCTTATCTTCAAGCAATAACTTTTCTCTGATATAGTTGTATTTTTGATGCATGTTACATATAAACATTATTTTGATTAGGCGTTCTTGCAGCTGTCCTAGCTCACAGTTTTGTGACCTCAATTTTAACGTGCAAGCAAAATCGTCTAGGGTTTCATTTTCACCTTGTTTGTATGTGAAAAAATTATGACATTCATAAGTGAGGTTAGCTTTTGGGGCAAAGTGATTTTGAAATAACGTTATAAGCTCGTCGTATGTAATTTTATCTTCGTCTTTTCTAAATGTATTAAATACATCCACGCCCTTTTCACCAATGACGTGTAGAAATAAAGCTACTTTCCTGCCATCACTCTCTTCATCCAATCCAGACGCACGTAAATAAAATTTGAATGACTGTACCCATTTTTTCCATTGTTGAGCCAAGTTACCATTCATCACCATGGGCTGCGGACTGGACATTCCAGAAAGTTTCTTGAGCTTTTGACTTTCATCAGACATGATGACGCCGACTTTTCACACTAGAACTTCACAATGATGATGCATAGATTACGAATCCCAATTCTGACACCATGTTTTGGTCGATGTATTGTTTATTAATGATAATACTAGACATGAAATATACTTGGTTTATTATAATCTTTACAGTGCAATCTCTATCAAGTTAGCCATAGTTAGGACGCCATATTGACAGCCCGCTTTCTTATATCTAGTCATGTAACATCACGATAGTGATGTTACCTACCCATAACATAATCTAGTAAAAAACATATTAATTACATTAAATTTGACATATTATCAGACACGTTTATGAGATAAAATTATATGAGTATCATGTTTTAGGTCTCTAGGAAAGCTCCTATCATGATATCAAAAAAAGATATCATTTTAAAAACCGGACAATTGCGAGACAAGTTAGCAAACAAACTAGTATGTAAATAGTACGTCCATCTCAGGAATCAATTCTTGAAGATGATTGCCTCTTGTTTCCGAAAGACAAACTTAACTTTGCAGTTCTAAAAATACTCCTCCATACATCGATTTACGACAAAGTCAACTGTCCAACCGCAAAATAAAAGTTTGTAATCACAAAAACATTTTTTTTATGTGATATAACAACAAATTTACAACTTTCGGATTGTTTCCTTTACTTGTGCTGTGAGACCTTGCTTCTTACCAAATTTTATGATTCTAGGTCAATGGTAAGTACCCTATAGGTTTTGATTTACCTGCGAAATGTTAAAAATTTAAGCCGTATGTATCTTTTGATTGCGGTGACTTCGAAGCTTGATTTTTTTACATAGTTAAGGAACCGGAGACATAAATATTTGGTGTTAATTTCAACTTGATACGTTCACGGGTTCTTTAGAAAAAGGCCTTAACAGACAGACGGACTACAAAGTGATCCGATACGGGTTCCTTCTTTTCCTTTTGAGGAACGGAACCCTAAAAATAGACAATGTTGTTGAATATTGACATATTTTTTCGATAAATCTAATCTATATTTCATGATTTTAAATTTAGGATAGCTGTTTTTTATATATCGATAAGGGCGTCACTTCCAAGATTTACCGTAGTACTGATTACAAAAATGGCGTCCATTTTGATATCTACGATTGATATATTGCCACGCCTTGCAAGTAAAACAGACTAATAATGTCATGACTCCTCTAAGATCTCGCTGAACGAACGACCGCTGAACGTTGTTTACTAATTATTCATATATTAGTTCGGGCGCCTTTCACAGGTGGCGCAGTTTTAATTTCGAGTTTTCACAATATTTACAATATTTTGATACAATTTATTTGCGCAACAACTTCTTAATTTAATTTTTTTTTTTTTTACAGGTACTTCATCAACGAGTGAATCTAAATATTATTTATATAAATAATATCTGTTACTTAAGTTTTAAAATAAATATATATTAAATATCTTACCATAGATTTTTTGTTAAAATAAACAATAACGACAACGACTTTTTGTTATACCAGTACAGAGCCGTTGGGAAAGAAAAGAAAAAATATTCAAAAAAACTCTTGGAGCCGTTGGGAATATATGTATGAACTTTCCTCAGTACTTTTAATAAATCTTTTTTTAATTTAATTATTTAGATTTTTATTTATTTACATATTTTTGGAGCTGGTGGGAATTTACGTACAATTTCTATTGTCTTAGAGCTTTGGTAACAAGCCTTCAATTCTGAGATATGTTATCAAGCGGTACATTATCTATACTAGTCTACTAGTAGGGTATAACCAGGATAGATGCCGCAGTAGGATAGGAACCTCGTTGCCGAGATCTTAGTTCCTTAAAGTCGCAACATCAAATTAATGGTTTATATAAGTAATGTAAACGCCACATACCTCCGTCCCCCACAAGCCGTTCGTACAGAGTCGCCTCGATTTTTCCCGGTATAGGTGCCTTTGGCCTGTAGGCCTGCCATCACTTAAATTGCCGACGCCAGGCAAAAACAAACTTAAAAAAATCCGAACGAGATTCTTTACCGGACACCTTTAAAAAGAACGCCGATTCCATTTAAATTTTTAACTAGTTAACGATTCATCTAAACAATTATAATTGTCCCTGGGCACAGAGTGTCCGGGTTTTACGCGGACACTTTGAACACCCCGCCCGGACGCTCTCCGGACGCCTTCTAAAATAGGACAAATCTGTGGAAACCCGGACGGATGGCAGCCCTACCTTTGGAGCATCTATCCCCACACACCGATACATACAGCTTAAGTTTGTTTGTACTTATGACAATACAAAAGTCAGTTCATCATAAAAATGCGAGATTAAGGATTTATAATCATTAGTTTCATTTGGCGCTACGCAATGTACATGCAACATACGTAGTTATTCTTTTTGTGCGGTACGTGCGACCTTCAACGGTCAGTGCCGTCAAGGCCCAGCTGATTGCATAAAATGTTTAAATGTTGTTTGATTGATTACATTGCTGTTTTTGGCCGTATGCCAATGTAATTATTAAAAAAAAATCGGTAAAATGTGCTGTTTACTCATTGTGATACTACTTTTAAGAAAAAATTAAAAGTAAAATAAAAAAAAAATATAAATTTTCCTGCAGAAATGTCCAATAATTTTCAACTCAGAATGATGGCAGACTCAGAATACACTATTACAGGATTTGGTACGGTGTCACTTACCCTGTATATAACGGAAGGAAATCCGTTCTAAACGCGTGTCTTAAACATATCTCACGCGGTTTTTTTAAGTGTATCTACTTATTTTCTCTGCATCACCCAAAGGGTGACTGGTAAAAAATGCCTTAGGCATTAATTCCGCCTGTTTAGTACGTGCAAACATGTGCAAAGTTGAAATAAATAAAATGTCTTCATAGCTACAAATTAACTAAAACTGTCAGTGATTTTTATCAGTGATGATAACAAGGAAATTATCACGAAAAATAATTATAAGTCGATAATATTTGTACATAGGTTGTCTGGAAGAGATCGACATGAATGATAAGAACGTCTATTGATATGCTTGAATGCCCTTAACATTTCTTTATTACATTTTCCTCAAATGACGTACAATATAGAGATAAAAAAACGGGTAAATATAGTAAATATTATAAAAAAAAACTCGAAATTGAAATTGCGCCATCTGTGAAAGTTGCTCGAACTAATAATGGATAATTAGTATACATCCAACACCAAAGTATAGTAGTAGCGCGCAAAATCTACAGATGGCGTAAATAAAATAAATCAACTCGATGGAAAATAGCAGTGGGTTTTTAAGAAAAAGAGGGAGATCGAGAGGCGTCCACGGTCAGCATTTTTCGTTGTGTTTACACTTTTTCCGTCTAGTTCCCATTCGCCGAGCGTCTGAAGTGTAACGTAGTATGAGGAAGTTCCAATAAAGAGATACATATTATTTATTCATAGTAAAACTCCACGTTATACCAAACGACGGACTGGACCGACCCAAAAATGGTGGCGAAATGACCTTGACGCATAACGTGAGGAGTGGTTCGAGGTGGCCCAAGAACAAGATGTTCGAAAGGATTTGGGCAGCGACACAGTATAGGCAGAAAAAAAATTAAATTCACTACTGTTTTTCCCTCGACTTCGCCCGTTCTTATCTCAGTTCTAATATGTTAATCCAAGGTATAGTAATTCATCACTATTCCAAATTTTATCTAATCTGTTAAGCAGTAAACGCGTGATTTTTTTAAACAGAAACCATTGCAGGCGTCCTCAGAAAACCATTCCAAAGCTACATCACAATCTGATCAATGGTTAAGGAATGCATAGAGGATTATAAACATGCAAACATTTATTGTTATTTATGTAAGACAAGCGAACCGCTCTGGCTTCGCACGGGTAGCAAAAATTGCCAAAAAAAAAAGAAAATTTACAGGATCACCCGCTGACTCTGATAAATACCTGAAAATTTCAACAAAATCGGGCCAACAGTTTTGATTTCCATAGGGATGTATATGTTCCCTATGGAATTCAAAACTGCTGGCTCGATTTTGAATCGGATTATGTACACAATTTGACATAATTAATAATATTTAGGTAAAACAGCTGGCGGTCTTGTCGCTCATGGTGACTTCGCTTCACTGTTTTAATGACTAGATCACTTGTTATCTAGACAATAAATAAGAAATTAACTAATCCCTTAAAATTATTTTAGTTAGTTGCTAAAATAAGAAGATCTTTAGCGATGATTTGTTTTAATCGGTTGTAAATAACGTGGTATGAAGGAAATTCATATTTCGTTGATAACCACAGATAATCTAGTGTAATCTTTTTTTAACCCGCCTTCAATATGGCGTACCTACCCGTAAACATGGTGCGTATCTTCAAATAGACCTAAACTTTTCTGAAAAAATGTAAGAGAAATGTATGTGGTATACTACAAACTATATTTTAACACGCAAAAAGAAAGCTTTTAGGCATTTTTAATAACCATGTGGTGATATTCACATACAGAAAATATGTTTCAGCGCCATCTAGTGAAAATAAGTTGAACTACATAGAAACTTTTTATCTTACATCACGCGATGGAAATTAAAGGTCATCACACACTATAACGGCACTGCGACACGACGCGAAGTTTTTTCGCTGGCGGCTCGCAGTCGGCGCGTTGTAAGACCGCGCCGACTACGAGTCGAGTTATGGTTGTATTAAACGCGCTTATTGCCTGCCGTTGGCTTTGATATTGACATTATAAATAAAATATATTATAAGACCACGTTTTAATGCACAGATTTGAATGACAACTTAGTTGCTGGGTTGGAGCCGTGCCGTTACCGTGACGGTGTAGTGTGTACATGATGACCTTTATTAGTATTTTCGATTTCAGATTATCAACCGTAGGACATCAGCCCGGCAAATCATCACAGACATCGTCTCTGAAATCAATCCTAAATAAATGACGTACGTTTGCGTTTCCTATAAATGTGATTTACTGTAAAATGTTTTTATAAACATAGCCGGTCACTCTGATATAATTAGAAAATACCTGTAAATAAAAGATTTCACATCAACAATACAAAGAGGAAAATAAGTAAAAAATAGGTAACTCACCAATAACCAAAGAACTCAGAAAGATCCATGCAGTCGAGATCTTTTCGCTGTTCACTCGACAACTCGTCCGCGATGCCAGAATCGACGTCCTCCTCCGAACTCGAGGCACTCTCCGTGTCTGTATCCGAACGCGCGGTGCTCATTTCATAGACAATTCTATTCTTTTAAATTTTCGCGCTATTTTTGTAGTGACGTAGCACAGTGATGAATTTTATATGTTTACGATTTTTAATGCAAATATTATATTTTATTGCTTTATCTTATTAAAGAAAAAATTAGCTTAGATTTTTTATTTACCGCCATGTCAATTCTCTTGGTGGATAAATATTTTAGGATAAAGAGGGGGCTCATTGACTCGATTTTGGGGAGTTTTATAGATCGAATACGAGTACCGTTGATGGTTAATATAATAATTAACATCACAATTGTTTTTGTGTAATAAGATTCACAATAATTTTATTTTTCAGTTATAAACAATTTTCGAATTTGGAGCTTTTCTTTCTTCTTTAAAGAGACCTCTCCGTGCCTCGGAGAGCACGTTAAACCGTCGGTCCCGGGTGCCATACAAACATCTGTGGCATTCTTTATGGGTAGTTGGAGCCCTAAAAAAGGTCGACATCCTTGTCTAACTACAGAAATTCGATATCGCCTAGTACTAGGGTTGTGGAGGTCTGAATGATGGCAGTCGCTTCACGTAAAATATCAAAGGTCAGCCGTATCGTAGTTAGACTGAAAGCTGACCCCAAATTAGTTGGGAAAAGGCGCGGAGGATGATGGAGCTTTTGATACAATAGCGAAGTAGTTTTGCTCTTTGATAAAGGCCCTTATTATCCGAAAATGGGGCATGCCCAAAATACGATCCTGGTCCATCCCAAATTATTGTTGCATGCCAAGAAATCCAAAATACATACATGTGTACAATTACTGTACACCTTTGGAAACACATGTTCCTATTACAACAAATTATCCAAATCATTGCCAATAAAATTAATCATTAACCTACGTAGACATATTATATTTATGGTTGTGTCAGATTAGTAATTAGGCTATTGTCCAAACTTACAATTTAGTCATTTAATTAGAGACATAGGTATACAAGGTGTGGTCACTGGTCCGGTCAGCATTTGGCGATAGAATTAGAAGTAACTCATAAATAATCAATTAATTGTGTCTGGAGATAAAACCTTACCGATACAGAGATGCTAGAACTGATGATGAGGGAGTGAAACAATAATTTATAGATAGTCCGACTTGACAAAATCTACACTAAAGCAAGTGAAGTATAATGTCGTTTATTATAGAGACACTTCCTCAAAGTTTCCACTCTTTTTAAGTGGGAGAGCCATGCTTCGGCACGTATAGGCCGCGCCGGCTCGACCAGAGTAATACACAGAAAACCGGCCTCATAGCAACGCTTTGTATTTCGCCGAGTGAGTGAGATTACCGGATGCCCTAACCGTTCCCTCTCCCTCTTCTACTCCTCTCCCCTCCCTCCCCCTCTTCCTTCCTTTCACCTAATCCCCTCGTAAAGGTTGGCAACGCACCTGTGATTCTTGAGTTGCAAGTGGCCATGGGCGGCGCTAATCACTTACAATCAGGGGCAATACATCACCCGTGTGCTCGTTTGCCTATCCCCACTCAAAAAAGTCTGCTTTTCACCCAAAAAAAGAAGTACTGTTCCCGACGGGTGGTCAAAAAACTTTTACGCAGGCAAAGTCGCGTGCAGAAGCAAATATTTATATAAATAAAATAATTGTCACCGCCAACCGATCTCTCTTCGCCGTGCCCTCAAAATTCGATAATTCTATTATCCCCCGCGGCCTGGCAGACAGCCGGCGACATTTACCCACAGATCGCCAGCCAAAACTCCACTCGCCTGGGCATTATTTATAATGACCTACATACAATCACATACTTCCTGGTTGATCGATCGCTATTGATCGTATGAATGAGATTGGCAGTTAAGCTAACTAATGATTGTCAGACGTTGGTTAAAAATTTTAGTGTTTAGTTTAAATTTTAAACTCTTGGTTTAGTGATTAGTGATGCTGACTGCTGAGCCAGAGGTGGTGGCTTCAATTCCCACCCAGGATAAATAATTGTGTGATGAGCATAATCATTTGTTCTGTGTCTGGGTGTAATTTATCTATAATATGTATGTATTTAGAAATGGATAAGTATGTTTCTCAACAGTCCGGTTACCATAGAACAGGCTCTGCCTAGTTTGAAATCAGCCGGCCGTGTGTAATGTGTCTCAATTTATGATTAGACAAATTGTCAAATATCTAACTTTGAACCGAAACCTATCTGTGTCAACATGTTCTAAAGCCTTGTTTTTCGTTTAACATGCATTAAATCATGCATCCAAATTATCAAAGACGCGGAACCCTAATTCTTGTTCCAAAATAAAAGAAGTAGTTGGTTCTACTTATAACATGAGTTATCTGCCATTGAAAGTCCCGTGGGAATCGGTCCACCCGTTCTGGAAATTAGCCGAAACAACCAGATAGTTAGGGCCTCCGGTAAGGTTGCCGGAGACTCTTAACTTTCTGCCGGATGAGTGAGGTCACTCACCCGGCGAAATACAACACAATTATTGCTTCACTGCCAGCTTTCTGTGAGGCCGTGGTCTCGAGCCGGCCCATACGAGCCGCAGCATGGCTCTCCCCCTGTTAACTGATACAAACAGACACTCCAATTTTATTTATTTGTATGGATATAGATGTATAGACGTACGATGCTTGACTAGTTTTGGACCCGACAGGGGTCCTTTATTATGGAATGAGTTAAATTCTAGTAATCAAGCAAGGGCGCTAATCTAAACATTGAGTTCTGTCAGCTCCTTATTAATGAATGTCACCAACCTGCTAATGTGACGTTTTAAGTTCGTCGCTTCGTTTAAGTTTTCACTTCTGTCGGCAGTATGTTTTTTTATGTACGATCACGCATTACTTTTTACAAGGTGGTCTGATTTCGATTTTTATTGGATCGCGGTAGGTCCATTAGAATTTCAAATAAAAATTTCATGTTATAAATTTTTTGGAAACTTAACCCACATATGTAGTTCTAATGACACTACAACATGACGGACACCTGTAGTTGATTTGATAATGGATGCGGAACCCAGTCAACTCCTCAACGGTTTACAGCAGCTATATCGTGTTTGTTGTTATTCAGCTTAATGAGAATTTTAAACCTATTGGTATTGGTGAAGGGCTCTGTTTCCGCATTTAGAATTTTAAACCTAATAGAAGATTGTCAGCGCCTCGCGATTTCACCCGCGTAAGTCCCGATCCCGTGGGAATGTCGGGATAAAAAGTGCGTGCGTTAATCCAGGTCTCCAGCTATCTACATACCAAGTTTCATCGCAATCGGTCCAGTAGTTTTTGTGTGCACACATTACAAACATACACACAAATGTTTCCTCTTTATAAAATTAGTTTAGACTAGTTGACCGCCGCTAACGCGTGATGCCGTGACCAAGGGAAATAGGGATTAATTTTTATATTTATATATGTAGAAGGTAACAATAATAGTTGAAGTAGGTTATTTTATTAAACATAATTAATTAAATAAACTGGGTAAGTAAGAATTTTCAACAAGTAACTATTAATTATAACTATATTTTAGCCACAAGAACTATAAAAATAACTAATAACTAAAGAAGAAAGGAATTGAAAAGCGAAAAATACACTTGTTAGCCTAACTAAACTCTTACACTAATTTAAATACTTAGAAGCTTGATTTTTACAGCTTCAAGGTACAGACATACGCAACTTCAACCTACAACCAGGTGTTCCTGAGAAAAAGGATCTTGACAGACTGATGGACAACAAAATGATCCAAAAAATGCTTCCTTTTTTGTCTTGTGGAACGGAACCCTAAAAAATCAATTATGATGAAAGGTACTTTAAGTAACTATCACCAAAGATCTCAGTACTCTTGTATAGTGACAAACTTGTAATGAGACATACAGACTATAAAAAATATTCAAATAAAAAAAAAAAAGTTTCATTCAATCGGTAGGCCCTTGTCTGCTACTAGAATAAATTGACATGGAGGTAAAAACTTTCTAGTTATAAATAAAAAAAACACTACCTTATTAAAATCCGATATTTCACCAAAGTTACCATTAGAATAAAATAATTACACTTCACTAAATTCGCAGTTGACTTTTTCATAGAGAGCTGCAAAATTTACAATTAATTATTGTGCCATTGACAATAATAAAAGAAAAAAGTAAAATTATTTATTGTTATTTTTAGTACGTATTACAAATCTTTTTTAAAAGCAACCGATTGTTTACATAACTGCTAAAAATAAGTGTTGCTATATTAAGTTTATTAATTTATAATATTTGGCTATTTTTAGTTTAGTATTCTTATTATTTGTATTATATTGTTACGCGTTGTATTTGTTAGCGCACGATCACATACTGGCTGTATTCTTCGTTTTACTTTGACTACTCGACAACTGAAAAGAATGGAGTAGACATTTTTAAATAATTTGTTGTCATACATTTATTTTGATGGCTATACCAGACCAGGGCGACTCCGCAGTGTAGATATAAATATGTGGGATGCCGCGCGCCAGGCGGGCCGCACGTTAGTTGGGTACTCATTCACGTGCTGTCCTTTCCTATCTAGACTATCGAGTTATTAGTACTTAGCCTAGGTTTATTTGTTCACAAAAATAGAGTAATAGCTTAGTGGTAATTAAATATTCAGATTAATTATTTCTTAAAAAAAAGACAACCATAGCTATGGGTAATTAGCGCTGTGCGATCTGAATTGCAACTTTATTGTGTAGGAACCAGAGTCGCTATTTATTTAAATGATTTGGTGTAATGGGACTTCTGCACCTGTACTATACTATTATGTATTATGTGGCTATCAATACACTATTAGGTCGTATTTATTATATATATTAAATACATTAAAAAAAAATAGTCTGTACAATTATATGCAATTTTTATGGTATAGGGGGCAAACGGTCACCTGATAATAAGTGACTACTGCCACCCATGTTTCCTGAGTCTTTTATTAAATCATAGCGAAGCTTAGTTTCTCTTTTATTATAACACTAGATTGTTAGATACAGGCATCGCAAGACTACTCGTTTTGAAGAGGCTTTTTTCGTAAGCAGTCGTCTGAAGGACAATTTACGAATAAATGAACGTCGACTTCATGATCTACATAAATATATAAATTATTGTTTCATTTAGCTCCAACATCCTCTCCACGCCTCCCGTATTCTTGTCAACGCCAACCGAGGGCTATTCTTAATATAGCCAGTTCGGCGCACTCATATAATAATCTATTTAGATTTCTGCAACGATAATGCAACTGTTATTTGTAGTGCAATGTCTCGTCTTTAATTAAATATGAACCCCTTCACTACTGCGTTTATTTTATCTTTAAGGAAAAACTACACACTTACTTACTTATGCTTGTTAAAGTTCCGATAGATCCATCTCAGTAAATTTTTGATTCGGTTTAATAAAATCGTACTTTTTGTGCCCGTGGCTTCGTTTCGCGAGCGAAATTATGAACCATATAATTTTAGTTACACTATTATCTTGTGTCTTGTATTCGGTTAAGATTAATCTGATTTAATGCATTGTGTGATTTAGATTTGACAGTTTTATAAACTTTGAGATCGTCTGCAGATAGGAACATTCTCCATAATTAACTTGGTCATGTCATAACTTAAGAAAAAGTTAACCGATTTCATTCATCTTTTTTTAATGTTTTCAAAAACTTTGTAAAAGGTTGTAACTTTTTTAATTTGGATAGATTTTAGTTAAATGTAGAAGTATTAAGTAAAATAAAACCGTTATGAAATTAGAAACATGATCGCTCAATAAATCAGTATAAGTAATTAGTAAATGTTTCGACTATGTCAATCATTCATGATCGCCCACCTCTACGAATATACAACACGAGCGGACATGAGCGTGTGGACGAGCCGCTCGCCACTCGTCACTTTTGATTTTGGCCAAAATACCGACAAGAAAGCGAGCGGTGGCGAGTGGTGGCGAGTACGCATGAGGCGAGCCGAGCGGGCCCTCTTCACATGCGCGCTCGCCGTCACTCGGTCCAGGCTCGCTATCACCGCCGCACTTCACGCTCGCCGAGTGCAGGCAAAAAATTTCACTTATGAAAAGTAAGCACTCAATTTGCCTCCGTATTGCACTGTGATGTTAGATACGTTTAATTAATAATTCCTCAATTAAAACATATCTCGAGACATCTTCATAATAGTATTATTCCATTAGTATGTTTCATAATCACCTGCCACTATTGGAGCGGAAATTTTTTACTGCGTTCTCAAAGGTTTGGTGGCAACCCTGGAGACTGACGACCACACGAGCGTGTGGATGGTAGTCTCGCGTTCGGCATCACTCGCCGAGTGGCTCGTCCGAGCGTGAAGTGACACCATTATGGTAAGGCCTCAAGTAGTTGGCACCAAGTAGTTAGCCCCAAATAGGTGGCCCCAGGTAGATGGCTCCAACAACCAGTATAGTTGGCCCCAGGTAAGTGCCCCAGGTAGATGGCCCCAAGTAGTTGACCATAAGTAGTTGGCCCCTAGTAGGAGGTCCATGTAGTTGGCCCCATGTATTTGGACCCATGTAGTTGGCGCCAAGTAACTGGCCGAAAGTAGTTGGATCCAAGTAGTTGGACATGAAAACGTGGCTCCAAGTAGTTGGCCATAAGTAGTTGGCCCCAATTAGGGGGATCTATGTAGTTGGCCATAAGTACTTGGACCCAATTAGTGGGATCCATGTAATTGGACCCAAGTAGTTGGTCCAAATACTTGGATCCAACTACTTGGTGGTAAATACTTGGAGCCAAATATTTATGCCCAACTACTTGTTGATTTCTTCCACCAACTTTAGGCCAACTACTTGAAAACTAAAATTTTGTCGAAGACTTAAATTTAAGGACACAATATATTTAGTAACTGCATAAAATTTTCACAGCATATTTTCTCTTTTGAAAAGGTAAGCACTCAATTTACCAGAGTTTATTGCACTGTGCTGTGATGTTACATAAATTAAATTAATAATTCCTTAATTAAATACTCTTTTCAATTAAAAAATATCTCAAGACGTCTTCATCGTATTATTCCATTAGTATGTTTCATAATGTTTCACTGCCGGTTTTCTGTGAGGCCGTGGTATCGAGCGAAGTCGAGCCGGCCCATACGTGCCGAAGCATGCTTTTCCGTGCTTTTTCCCCATACCAAAAGTGCACCACTTGCCTAAGAGCTTAAAAAGTTTTCACTGCAAAACTGGATAGGTAACAATGCCGAATGTGCCGAACAATCAAATGATATTCAAATGATATTTTTCAAAATCGGCTTATTAGTTTAAGCGCTACAATTGTACAGACGTAAATTCAAACACGTATATTAGAAACAGTCTCAAAACCACTGATATAAACTATGAAAATCACTAACTAACAGCAACTGCCAAGTTGTTCGTACCTCTGTTTGCACTCAAGTCAATCGTTCTAAACATATTCCTACCCTTTTATAATCCCAAAATTTGTTAATATTTATCCATCGACCAATAGTATTGCGTTACCGGTATAACCAGTCAAAATAATATCTATTAACTTATTTTTATTAAATAGTGAACTGTGTTATCATCTATTATAGTTTGTCCCTATTTTTAATAAAATAAATAAGAGTTTTTAATGTGGCGACAACACGTACATAGACTGATTAATTCATAACCCTCCTTTTTGTCTTTACCGTAGTTTGGTCAAAAATATCAATGACAAAAATAATAGGCTACATCACAGACCAATAATTATTACATCCCTACATCTATTGACATTTAATGAAACCTACAAAAAAAGAAAGCTCTCTTTTACACAGTGGCTACGTCACACTTTATTTTTATCTAGAATGTTTTTTATCAATCTGCAAAGTTGCCAGGTCACTGCAGAGTGCAGATCAACATTCTATTCCGGTGCTTTGTTAGCTCTACACAATATTCGTACATATATTACATATATATTATTATGTAAATATATACAAGTTTTAAGAGAAGAATATTTAGAGAAACCTGTTTTAGTGATAATTTACGGTACCAAAAGAACACCTGCGCGTTGTAGAAAACTGTAATTTCATGTTTAATCGGCTGTGTTATTTATTTATCACTCATGAAGTAACTTTATACAACCTAGTCCTAAAATATGTCTTTTTATGTGATGAATTGTGAATTTTAAACACGTGAAATCTAAAATATAATGGAAGGTAAGATTCGTGTTATTTCAATAGTACCTACTTATTAAGTTTAGTTGCTGATTTGAGTACAAGGCGTTGTTTGATTTTAATGTACTTAGTACAAGCTTAATAATTTTTAACTGCATATTACTACTTGTATTTAAAAAAAATTGCTTTGTTCATATACGTATTACAATGGACGAAGGATCTGTCAGCAACTGCATCAGAATTTGAAAAAAGATTCATGGTAGATCAAAGATTCGTAGGACAATTTAATTTTTATTGTTGCAAAAAGTAGACTTTTATATTCCTTTTTTTAATCTAATCAGCAAAGTTTCTCAAGATGTCCTTTAGATGCTTCTGTAGTCTTCTCTGTACCACTAAGAAGGTAAATAGCCATAGATTAAGCCTCATGGGAGCCGGTAAAACTATCGTCTTCAAGCTCTTAATACCAGGACTATCAATCATGCGGTGCCAATACTGTAAAATCATTGCTGCAAACTTGCAACCACATTTGACAAACAGGCACACTGCTGGCCTGACTGCTAGCGGTGACCCTTACCAGCAGGAAAAAACAGCTCTACGATGCTGATGCTGTCATGTTTTTTCAAGGCCAAACTAAATAACCAAACTAATTTTAACAAGATGAATTTCCTTGTGGTAGAAATGTTACGTCATCTTATTAGGATAATATAAAGTGAGATCGCCTGCTGACAAAATATAAGATATACATTAATTGTAATTAATTAGGTATATCATTTACCCGTCGCCCTAGCAGAAGCAGCATTCGGCAAGGGCGGCGAGATTGGAAGCCTGTTGTCAAAAACATGATCAAGTCTGCCGGGGTTCATAGTGGTTTCTTTTCTAGGTAAGACCTGAGCCTCCAGCAACAAGATTCCGTTACGGTACACCGTGTGCAACACATTTCTCTAATTACCGTGAAGTGATGACCCGATGGGGTTTCAACACGTCAAAATAATGTAAGTATTAGATATACCTGATTATATATGTAGGTATTATGTTAATATTTTTTGTGATAATGCAAGTGTTCGAAAAACAAAAAACATTGTGAAACAAATGGACTTAAATAAAATTTGACTGGCCTGTTGGTCTAGTGGTCGTAACCCTGACTGCTCAGCCAGAGGTCGGGGGTTCGATTCCCACCCGAGTCTGGGTGTTCTTTGTGTTCCTTGTTTCTATGTTTGTAAATTCCCCCGCGACACAGGAGTAATTCCTAAAAAAAAAATCGAAATAAACACGTACAAAATGCTGTAGAAAACCTATTGTGCAATTCATGACTTTATTTCTTACAGTCTAGAATACATTTTGTAAAACTGTAATCGATATGACACTGATTAGGAATTCCAAGTTCCAAATATGAATAAGATTGAAAGTTGTGTTCCTATTTTGAATTTTTGAGTGTTGTCACTGAAAAAAAACATTTTCATTTCATCAATTTTATAACGATGGTTTATGTTATAGGTAAAATAAATACACAACTTTAAAAAACTAACTGATAGTTAATTCTTCACGAACTTATTTCATTGAATCGTTATATGATGATGATGAAGTCCTCCTCGACGTATATATCCGTCGACAGTCGTCGATCTACCCTAAGATCTATTGTCAACAAAAGCACAAGCACAAAGCCTCTCCCAGTTCTGTGCCCTAATGCTATTCTGAGATGATTGCCGTGGCTATTACGCTAATGCTAATCCGTCCCTTTTTTAACCTATCCGACGTAGCACAGAGCTTTCGTCTAGAGCTTATATATACTAAGAACTGATAAAGATCTATCAGAGGAACCACTTCAACGTACTCACAGATCCATGATGCCAACGAAATCCACATTTGCTTTATTTTATTTACTGACATATGTATGTTTCATTATATTTTGTTTTGTACTTTACAGATCATCTTTTTATAGAACACATGATAAGAAACACTTCCAGGTAATCTGTAGTAGAAGTCTCCTGAACCAAGTTGGGAACAAAACACTCTAATATGTCTTCCACAAAAGGGACAACATATAAAAAGCGTTTAGCCACTTCAGGAATTCAAGGTCAACTGTATGAAACGAAGCTAATTAGCTTAATTTTATTTAGATTGCTCCACGATGATAGATTCGAAGAGTTTTATTTAGCATCTAACATGGATGAAATAGGGGGATATGACGACTTATGTTTTAAAGCAAAAATTAAGGGTCTTTATAAACCCATATTAGTTTTCCTTCAAGCTAAACACAAAGAAGACGACAATACTTATTTAAAATTTGACACCGTAAACAGTGTTTATGATAGTTATACAAAAGTTATCCAGAAATTTTATTTAAATAATAAAAGTAAAGTTAAAGATAAATTATTTATTGGAAAATTTGAGGATCATGAATGTGTATTTATTTTATACACTAACGGCAGCTATCATTGTGATTCAGATAGAAAATTTGATAGTGACTATGCGGACACTTTAAATGATTTGTTAGCTACTGGCAAAGTTGGTAATCAACTTAATTCTACCAATAAGTTAATAGAAGAAGTATGTGAAACTATAACAAAAGAAGAGATTGCATCACTAGCGGAACGATTCGCAAAGTTCCTCAATGACAAATCGAATCAATCAATGAATATAATGTTAGACGAGTACATTTTACGTTATCATGTAATTTTAGCAAAAACAGTCGTTAATATTTCTGAAATCCATTCTGAAGAACTAAAACCTGACTCTAAATGGCGTATCTTAACATTTCGAACTGATTTCTTTGACACAATTAACACACATACTGATTTATTAAAAAGATCTTTATTTAAGCAAATAATTCAAAATCAAGTCAATGCAAAGAAGAGTAGTAAATCTGTAGAAGAATTTAATGAGCAGTTTAGAACTTTCTTGAACAATCCATGTGCATTAACATTAAGCCCTTTGATTGGAACTCACATTTCGTATAAAAATAGAAAACTAGAATTCATTTTCCAGACCTTACAAAACGACATTCAAGAATTGGAACAAATAAAATTACCTCAGTCTGTCGTAGATGAAGCGGAAGCTATCACTGCTAAAAACATATTACGATCTCTTGAATTAAAAGTTCCTGTTACGTTTGGGAACTTAGATTTAAATATAAATAATAGAAGAATTGACCACTTAACGAAAAATATTATTAGTATTTGTAACAAAGCTAAAGATAAAGATTCTTATAAAGTTATAACATTAGATGAGGCAATTGAAAAAGGACTTTTAGGAGTCAATGGTGGTTTAGCTGGAGCAGTCGGGAATTTGCTGGTTTATGATCATAATACAAAGATGCTCCGATTCTCAGAAAATTCTACATCACTGCAAAATAACGCAAGAATTATATTACAGAAATTGAACAGTAGCATAAACAATTTGGATGAATATAGATTTGATGTAAAACCTTCCTTATTATTTCCAAAAAGTTCTTTCGCGGAATTTGATTACAGCGACACTGCTAATGAAATTTTAAAAAGAGTTGTTATATATGCAAAACAAAGCAATCAAAATGGTGTAGAGGAAATATTAAAGAAACTAATTGAAAAACATTACAGCAATAAAAACCCCCACAGTATTCGAGTCAAAACTGATTCAGTGTTTCAAAATTATCATAACGAAGTACAAACTTGGTGGCTATCAATAAAAAATGTTTACTATCTCACAAAAACAAGTAAAATATATCAGCATGCAATCAGTAATATCATTATTGAACCACTAATGACTTCAATCAAAAATACATTTCAAATGTCTAAAATGAAAAACATCGAATATACTAAGGAGTCACTAGAATCACTGCAGGCCCTTTCAATTAAGGCTTCTATAACTATTATTAGAAGTGATTTTACTACTTTGACAGCTATAAAAGTAATCCAATATTTAAGAAACAAAGGTATAGAAAACTATTCGGTTTTGGACACAGAGTGCATGTTTAACTTGTCAACTGAAGATTTTTGTGCATTGAAAGAAGAGTTGAATAAGACACAAAAAGTACTTATAATTATTTGCGCTAAAAATAACACACCTTACCATCAAAAATGTTTAAAAGAAATTGCACAAGTAGTAACAGATAAACAAAAAGTTTTGATCATAAATGTAGTGTATTTAGAAATAACAAACCAGATTTTTTCATTAGATGACAAAGATTCATGTGAAAATATAATTATTAACAAGCACAGTCTAGTCGATTTAACTTTTGAAACGCGGCAACACGTAATGAAAAAATCTAAAATAATATTTCAAGGCGATGAAACTACCTTAGATTTACTTATAAATGATATGCCTGCAAAATTCATTGAAGGGGCTGTGTTGAATAAAATATTTCTAAATGACCCTATTGAAATTGGCGAACCACTCAATAATCCAAATTATGAAAAAGTTAAAAATCTATACGTAGACAGAGAAGTCGAATATTTCAAATGTCAGCCGCTCTTTGGAAGTGTTAAATGCGGTTGTTCACTTTCGGTCATCGACCACATAAACATAAAATCTAGATGTGTCTGTTGTAATTTTCCAAAGATGATGTGTAAGAAAACGTACTTCTTAAAAAAAGTTCCAGGAGATTCTGACAATAATATAATATTAAAGTACACAAGCCGAAACTATTTGAAGGAACTAGAAAAGTTCCTGCCGCCTGATGATACAAGTACCTCAGGCAATGATGATAAAAATGCACAAAACAATAACGATACCTCAAACAATAGCCAACAATGGGCAACAAGTAAAGATCAGGGAGAAAGTTCAAGCAATAACTGTAATATAAATGTACAAAAACAGTCAAATACTAATGAAGCATCAAAGAAGGAACAAAATAACTCTTTTAATGATGCTACTTCAAGCAAGGAAGAAATTACTGGAGACGATTACTTTATAGAAAATTATATAGATGACTTCTTCAACTTTAATGCAGATGATCTGAAGGAATATAAACTTGAGAATCCTATTTTCTTTGTCAATCTAAGGGGCTATGTTCAGTCCGCCATCTTATTTCCCGGTGAAGAAGGTAGCAATATTTTCTATCATGATTTTAATTTTACATGCCATTTGCTACCAGAATATGTCTTAAAAGGTGTCGAATTTATTGATTTTCTGCTGGTTGATTGCACGGACGCACAGTACATTTCCAATCTTTTCTCAATAAAGCGAGAGCAATTGGAAAATAAAATTTGGTGTGTAGGAATTAAATTACTTGATCGGACGGGCGAGTTCAACAGATGGCAAAATAATAAGCAAATGTTTCGAGATACTTTGAAAATGTTACATTATGTGTGTCACTGTGTCATGTTAAATTACATTTGTCAATATGAAACCGTAAGGATAACAAAAACAGTTGGGTGTCCAGAATTTGGAACAAATGACGTTGGCTATTTTACCATTTACAAAAACGCAAAATCATTACTATCAGACGACATACAGAAAAATAACTGTCATGGCACTTCAAAGCACGTAAAAGAAGAGTGTTACCGTAAAGTAATTTTGGACTACTTTGCACATGATCCATCTAACTTGATTGCTAACATTATTGCAGCGTCAAACGGTATTCAGAATGAAGCGAATATGCCCTTAAACAACACTCAAGTAGATGCCAGTAATGACAATAACAGGCAAGAAAACCATTTCTTAAATGTCTTAGATTCTAATGGAAATTTTAGACCAAATTTTTTTATTTACCTTTATAGTAAAAATCGTTACCTTCCTGAAACATTTCACGACGTAAAAGACGACGTTGTTCTATTAACAGCTAGACCAGGTATGGGCAAATCAACTCTTCTCACTCATTTAGCACTTAAAACAAAAGAACTTGATAAAAGAACTTGGATTATAAGAATTAACTTATTAGATCATTCAGAAGTATTCAGCAAATGGGAACAAGACAAGGATACCGTAATTGACACATTAAGCACATTAAAGTTAATATGTCAAGTGGTAATAAAAGACAAAAATATTACGATCAATTTGAAAGAATCTGGCGATAATGTGTACCTAGAATATTGTTCAGGCGACGAGTGGATAAAATTCCTTTTAAATATGTTCTTGTATTTTTATAACAAAAGGAGATTAATATTATTATGCGACGGTTTTGATGAAATCTGTCCACATTACAAAAATGAAGTCATGAAGTTTCTTCGAGCAATCAAAAGCTACCCTCAGAAAAATAAAACATGGATTACCAGCAGACAATACGATAAAATAAAGCCAGATTTGGAAATATACAGTAGATCACTTCACTTATATAATATCGAATTAGCCTATTTGACCAAAACAGAACAATTGGAATACTTGACGAAGTTTTGGGATGCCAATTCAAAGTTACAAAATCTCTGTAAGGATAACATGAAATCTCTTCTTCATTGCGTTTTAAATGAGAATAACAAACATCAAATAATTTATTACTTTTATAGTTACATAGACTTAAAATATCCGTTACAAGAGGCATTAAAGTCGGAATTTAAAACTCACATCGACAGAATAAAAGAAGCTTATCTATCACCAGAAGGAACGAGCAAAGATTGTGTGATGTCGGAAGTCGATGAATTTTTGGGAACACCATTACTCTTGCATTTGACAGCTGACTATTTTGTGAATAGACTACTTGATTTTAAAACGTTCAACAATAAACAACATTTTAACATGATTGCGTTATACAACCAATTTGTGGAAACTAAACTGAAGAGCATTCTCTTCAAAGATAAATGCGGTGTGAATATCGAAATGCCGTTTATGAAGGAACAATGCGAATTAGCTCTTAAAGAGTGTATAAAATTACATAAAAGGTTAGGTGCCCATGCTGTTTTTGGAACTCCTTTATTTAAAAGAGACATCAACCGTTTACATGAAGATGTTGCAAAAGACATCCAAGTTATGAGTCCATTTAACTTCATGAACGAAGAGCAAAACAAAGAATTCAGTGCTATCATGGAGCGTATTAGGAGCGGTAATGAAAAGACTGGCCTCATTACAAGAGTAACGGATGACAATATTCCCATATTTCTACATGAAACGTTTGCAGATTATTTTGCAACAGAATATGTATGTGACGTCATGAAAAGTTCTAAATTTGAATACGAACAAAAAAGACTTATATGGTTTCTGCTTTTGGCGACATCGCGTTTTTACATAGCTAATAGAACGTTGATGAAAAAAATAAATATCACGCGTAGTTGGTTAACGGAAAAAATCAAAATAGATAATGAACTTCGTACTACTGTGTTAGATATACAGAGCGAGCCATGGGGTGAAAACGACCGTTATTTTAAATATGTTGATATGTGCCGCTGTCCTAACAAATCTTGTACTAAACTTCTAGACATAGAATAGATATTTATGTTTGATCTACATAAACTAGAGATCGCGTGGTGGTTGAATTTCGACCATAGTTTTTTCATTATAGACTTACTTACCATGACCGGTAATTACATATACTGGACGCGCGTAATTTCATTCAACCGTTTTCACGCAATTTTTATAGTTGTAAGACATATTGTTTAAAAATTTTAGCTTTCAGCACTTCTTCTATTTATAAACTGTAAATATTCCACGTTACTACGTTCGCGATTTTTTTTAAAAAGGAGTACTCTTTTCTATGTTTAGAAGTTTATCAGATCAGAGTTATTTATTTCCCTATAATTCCTTGATTTAGGCCAGTTGGTCCAAGACTGCTACCTTGAGGTAGTCCTAATCCAGTGTAGTAGGCTATATTGAATTCAATTTGAGCGGTGCAATGCAAAAAAATTCAGAAGTTTAACTGGAGACTAGTCATGTCAATTCTCAACAGTAAAAAATAATGATTTACAATGTCGAAAGCTTTCTAAAAACCAAAACAAGCTCTATCTACCAGTTTACTTGCATTCATTACTCTTGAGGCATAAATTTCAAATCGCTTATTGGCATCACGTTTGGAAGCTATGCTGGTCATTGCCAATACGCACTTTAATCTATTATATGGATTCACAGAAGATTTAAGGGCAATCAAAATGCTTATACATCAATAATACTAGATAATTTAATACATGTATGTAGCTCAGGATATATTTAGAACAAGTAGTGATGGTACTTCTTTTACTGATCTTTAAAATAACGCAAGGTTCACTGTGTTTCCTCTTTTATTTATATTGTAGCTTCTCTTTTTAAAATTCCATATTTTTGTGATAATTGAATTTTAGATATATTATATATGTATGAATAAATAAGGAATTCCACAAGGTTCAATTTAGGGCCTATTTTATTTATTTTTTGTTAAAATTGTTAACGTTATCATTTCAATGTGTTATTGTTTTTTTAATACTTGAATAAAAAGATACCTAACCATCCTTTATTCTTAATTACAGAATTCATACTGCTAAGCCTTTTATTTATAAATACATCACCATTTATCTTCTACCTTGCTACATATTGCGTTAGTGACAATGAGCAATTCCACTAATGGAGAGTTGTTATTTTTGCCCAATAACACTTGGAACATGAGTGACGTTCCATGCCTTACCGACCGGCGGTCTTAAGGTGGCGGGGAGAATTCGTTTTTTTTTACTTTTATTTTTTACTATTTAAAATTTTCGTTAACCGTTCTTCATTGTTCGATCAAAATTTTTATTTATTATTATTATTATTGAATTATGGACGAGCAGCAAACTTGCTGATGTGTCCACATTACTGCACTGGAGTAAAAGTCTATGGTGTATACGTTCGTGTATATTTAACCATCTCATTTTATGTTAATAAGTTGTTCAGTCCAGTGGGTTGTATTTTTCCAACAATTTGCCTAGTTGACACTTAAAACTGTTCACCGATTTCGCAGTCACGACACTTTCCGGAAGCTTGTTCCATATAGTGACGACACGATTGTTCAAAGTGTGATAGGCCACCAGCGATTGCGAATGTGAGCGATTGAGTGTGAGGCTGTGTTCCAGCGACGAGTATGGTTTTTGTTGAAGTAGGAACATATCTTTGATCGCCGCCGGCGAACCGGGCGGCGGAGGCGCGCTTTCCAGCTCCTCATGCCGCCCTGAGTGTGGCCGCGGGTGGTCGGGATGGGTTTTCCCTTCCACCCGCTATAGTGGCCCCCCGCGAGGAGGCGGCGTCCGCCTGTGCCTGGACGTCGCCTAATTGAAAGGTTGTTACCCGAAGGTGGTGCCCGCGCTTTTGCGGGCAGGCACTGGGGGCGGTCCGGATGTCTTAATAAAAGCTGTTCCCGGATCCCTCCTAATTTAGGCGCAGTACGGCACACCGTGTGGTTTTAGTCGGTTCAATTCCGACACACCGCCCCACCGAAAACCCCGGTGGCGTGAGGGCCCGAGGGGGTTTCCACACGCACAAAAAAAAAAAGGAACATATCTTTGATATTCGGCAGGTTATATTTTGAGCTTAATATGTTACAGGCTACAATATTTGTTCGATCTTAGTTTTTTTTTTATGAAATAATAAACTTACTTTCTTAAGTTGGCGGGGAGAAGTCGTTTTTAACCTTTTTTTTGCTAACTGTTCGTCATTGTTCTATCATTTTCTTTTTGTTCGATGTTAGTTTTTTTAGGCGGTATGACCAAGTACTTCGTTTGACATAAAATTCGGTTCTGGCATTATGGTCGTTATGGTCACAGTTCTTTTTTTTTTTTTTTGTGCGTGTGGAAACCCCCTCGGGCCGTCACCCCACCGGGGTTTTCGGTGAGGCGGTGTGTCGGAATCGAACCGACTAAAACCACACGGTGTGTCGTACTGCGCCTGAATTAGGAGGGATCCGGGAACAGCTTTTATTAAGACATCCGGACCCCCCCTAGCGCCTGCCCGCAAAAGCGCGGGCACCACCTTCGGGTAACAACCTCTCAATTAAGCGACGTCCATGGTCACAGTTCTTTTTTTTTTTTTTTTTTTTTGTGCGTGTGGAAACCCCCTCGGGCCGTCACCCCACCGGGGTTTTCAGTGGGGCGGTGTGTCGGAATCGAACCGACTAAAACCACACGGTGTGCCGTACTGCGCCTAAATTAGGAGGGATCCGGGAACAGCTTTTATTAAGACATCCGGACCCCCCCTAGCGCCTGCCCGCAAAAGCGCGGGCACCACCTTCGGATAATAACCTCTCAATTAGGCAACGTCCAGGCACACACGGACGCCGCCTCCTCGCGGGGGGCCACTATAGCGGGTGGAAGGGAAAACCCGTCCCGACCACCCGCGGCCACACTCAGGGCGGCATGAGGCGCTGGAAAGCGCGCCTCCGCCGCCCGGTTCGCCGGCGGCGAATCAAGTCCGAGTGGAGATCGTCCTCCCGGACCCGCTCCGCCGCCTCCTTCTGCGAGATGACGTCCTCACAGAAGGTCGCGACCGCATTAAAATTCCTGTCGCTACCGGCCATGGAGCGTATGACGGCCGGTAGCGAGAGATCCACTCCGATGACTGCAGTGAGGGCCCGACGCTGCGCCGCCCAACTGGGGCAAACCGCCAGCGTGTGCTGAGTCGAGTCCTCACTGCAGTCGCAGTGGTGACAGGCGGGACTCAATTCCCTCCTAGCGACCGAGTGCAGGTACTTCCCGAAGCAGCCATGCCCGGAAAGAACCTGCGTCAGTCGGAAGGAAAGGGTCCCGTGCTGCCGCCCTGCCCACTCGACGATGACCGGCTGGAGCGCCTCCACGGCGGCAAAGCCAGCACGTGGAGCCTCCAGCCGGGACGACCAACGAGCCATGGTGGCTCGGCGAGCGGCCTCACGCCATTCGCGTACCTCTTCGGGCGGGGGCCGACTGCCGCTTCCCGCCCGGAACTCAGCCGTTCGCCGATATACTTCGGCGAGCACTTCAGCCTCCAAATCCCACGGGGGAGTCCCGGCCAACGCGCACGCCGCCTCCGTCGACACGGTGCGGTATCCGCGTATGGCTCTAACCGCCATAACCCTCAGAGGCGCGCCCTATTCTGGGCGGTCAGAGCCTCCGCCCACACCGGTGCACCATACAGTGCCATTGACCGGACAACCCCCGTGTACAGCCGTCGCGTAGCGACGCTGGGTCCGCCCAAATTGGGCAAGAGTCGCCCAAGGGCTGACGCAGCGCCGACCAGCCTTGGAGCAAGCTGCAGGAAGTGCTCGTCGAAGCGCCACCTACCGTCGAGGATCAGGCCCAGATATTTTATGCAGGCCTGAACCGGTACGAGGACCGAGTTGACCTCGATAGAGGCGCCAGGGGGTGGACCACGACGGGGCCCATGAAATAAAAGGGCCTCCGTCTTATCCAGGGCCACCCGCAAACCCAGCGCCTCGATGCGCCCAACCACCAGAGAGACTCCCCTGGTGGCCAGGCACGCCGCCTCCTGAAAGTTCGCCCCCCGGGCCGTGACCAAAGTGTCATCGGCGTAACAGATTACGCCGAGCCCGGGGGGGAAGTCGCCTCGAAGGGCCCAGTCGTAAACCATGTTCCACAGGAGTGGTCCAAGGACAGACCCCTGCGGAACACCGCACGACATGGGCCGACGACTCAAAACTCCATCTCGGTCCTCGTACATGACGGTACGCTCCTCTAAATAGTCTGCCACTAGCCGCCTCAGGTACCCTGGCACTCCGTGATAGTGGAGTGCTTCCCTGATGCAGCTGAATGGCAGACTATTGAACGCGTTGGCGATGTCCAGCGACACCGCCAACAGCACGCCGCCACAGCTCACTACCTCTTCGGTCACGGCCCTCAGGCGCAAAATAGCACCGACCGTCGAACGCCCCGCTCGAAAACCGAATTGGGCGTCCGACAAATCGGGGCCGACCTCGCACAGGTGCCGGACGATGCGGGCAGAGAGGACCCTCTCAAACAATTTACCCGCCTCGTCCAGCAGCACGATGGGCCTGTAGGCCGCGACCGAGTCAGTAGGCCGTCCCGGCTTTCTTAAAAGGACCAGCTTCCCGCTCTTCCAGCAGTCAGGGAAGCGCCCGGACGCCAAGCAAGCGTCAAACACTTCCCTGAGGCGGTCGGACATGTGGTCGAGGGCGAGGGCCAACACTCGGGCAGGGATCCCGTCTGGCCCGGGGGCGGTGTTCTTGGAACGGATTCGTAGAACAACCGCCCCTACCTCCGCCTCCGTGACGGGCGGAACACCATCCTCCTCGTTCTCCCCGTCGTCTCCGGCCAAGGGGGCCATCGACGGGGGTACGTGCTCCGCCCGTTGCGGGAAAAGGCCCTCAACCGCTTCTTGCAGGAAGCTGGGCTGGAGAGTCTCCGTAAGGGGGGGGCCCGATGCGCGGAGCTTTTGTTGCGCCGCGCGATATGGGCGACCCCAGGGGTCACAATCGAGACCCTCCAGCATCTCCTTTCTTTTTTCCTCTTTGGCGCGGCTAATGGCCAGCTTCAGAGTTTTCCGCGCATCCCGGTACTCCTCATGAAGCCGGTCTTCCTCCCCATCTTCGCCATCTTCGCGGTGACGCCGCCGGCTGCGGGTGTAGGACCTCCGGGCACGAGTACAGGCCACGCGGAGGTCCGCCAACTCCTGGGACCACCAGTAGACCTCCTTCCTTGGAGGCCGACGACCTCGAACGCGGGGCATGGCCGCATCGCAAATCTGCGTAATCGCATCGCGAAAGCGGCCAGCCCCCATGTCTGCCTCCTCGGTCAGAGGCTGCGGAGACAGCCAATAGTAAATAATGGCTGCCTCCTACAGTAGGTCCCTATCCAACTTGGTAACAGCCCACCGCGGGAAGCGGGAAGAACGCCGCACCGTGTGACCCCTTCTGGGGTCCTGGGTCCGGGAGAGCTCGAATCGGATATAGAGGTGATCCGAGAGCGTCTCAACCTCTTCCAGGACACGCCAGTTCCTTACTCGTGCGGCGAGAGCAGGGGTAGCGAACGAAAGGTCCACTATCGACCCCCCCTGCTGTCGCACGCACGTGTTGGTGGAGCCTCTGTTTAGGAGACAGAGGCCCACCGATGCCGCCCACTCCTCCACGGCATCGCCCCGTGCGTCCGTCCTGGGGGAACCCCACGCAACGGACTTTGCGTTGAAGTCCCCCAGCACTAGGACGTGCCCAGACGCTAGTCGCCGCATCGAGGTCTCCAAGTTGTTGAGGAAAACCTCGAAGTCGCTCAGACTCCGGTTGGGGGAGAAGTAGACACCATATATGGTGATACCCCCCCACTCGGCAGCAACATATCCGGTACCCTTGTCTCTTAGCGACAAGGGTGGGGAATGAGCCGCCGTGGAGCTGATGACTGCCACGGAGCCGTCCCGGTCACCCATCCAGTTTGGACGGGGAGGAACGTAATAGGGCTCCGAGGCTACGGCTATACCGATCGACCACTCCGCCATGGTTTGCAGGAAAAGATCCTGCGCACCGGCAGAGTGGTTTAGGTTCGCCTGGACAAGGAGGCTAGAGACTTGATCCATTTATTGGACCGCCTCTACAACCTCCTCCATGGGCGACGACGACGACGCTGGAATGACAACGGTGGCAGCCTGGGTCGATTGGCTAGCCCCCGATGATTTTTGAGCAATGCGAGGAGGCTTGCAGCCCCCCTGCCCCATTTGATGGTTGGCGGGCAGATTGCCCGCCGCACACGCTGGGCAGTGAGGGGCGGCGGAACATTCCGCCGCCTTGTGCCCCGGTCGGCCGCAGCGGAAACAAAGACCGCTGCAGTCAAAGCAAATTGCGCATTTGACGCGGGTGTGTACCGTGGACAGGCACTTAAAACACCTCATCGGTCTCGCCTCCAGGACTGTGACCCTGGCGTTGACGAAACCGATGAGGACCTTGCCAGCGTCGCACAGGATTTTGGCCGACGGCACGGGACAACTCACCCACACCGCGCTAAGCCCTCCTGGGCCGGGGCGGATGGTGCCAACCCGGATGCTGTCACGGGTGCATCCCGTTTTTTCTAAAACTGCAACCCGGACATCTTCAGTCGTCACGGAGTCATCCAGGCCCGAAATACGCAACTCCGCGCACTTGGTGGGCCTGGCGATCTTGACACCATCCGTCGCTGCGAAGATACCCCGCAGCTTCTCGGCGAAGGTATCAGCCGTTTTCGCACCTTCAGCCCCGGGGAACTCTAAAACCCGAGCTCCCGTCTGGGCGAGGCGCATCCTCACACCTGAAGCCCCGAATTCACTGGAGAGGCTATCCCGGGCTTTCTTGAACACAGCCGCGTAGGATAGCCCGCCATCTGCCGCCTCCGGTGACACGGTGATCACCACAGCCGCCGTTTTCGGTGGCTGCAGTTTTCGCGGCTTCCTCGTAGTAGCTACTGCCACCGATGGCGACTGCGGTGTAGAGGCTGCTTTATTGGCAGCCTTCTTGTTCCGCCTTCGGGACTTCTTCTTGCTTCCGTCGACTTTCTGCCACCCGTCGTTAGAGGAGGCAGACGTCGAGGGGCCAGATGCGGAGGGGCCAGACACAGTTTTGGCACCAGTAGGAACTGTTGTCCCTTTAGGTGCCGGAGTGGGGAGCGGAGGAAACTCCGCCACTGCTGCAGCCGAGGCCTTAGCGGGTTGCCCGGGCTTCGATGCCACTGCTTTTGCTGTGGCCTTAGCCGGTCGCCCGGCTTTCGGCGCAGCTGCGGGGACTGGCGCTGATGTTGCAGCCGCATAGGAGACCGCAACGCGGCCTCCCGAGACGGAAAGTGGCATTGGGCCCGATGCGGCTTTGGGCTTATCCCCGGCGAGTGGCGGTCGGATGATGGGGGCCGGAGGCAGCCGTGCCTCCAAGCCCGCGAGGCGCCCGTCCATCATCCTCCACACCGCGTCAATAATTTGACGCAGGTGGGAGTCTGGAACTTCGGAGGGAGAGGCGGTGGAGAGAGCAGGCTGTCGCTCTACTTGGCTTGGTTGCTCAGGGGAGACTGCCTGAGCCCGAAATTGGGCGAACTGAGCGCTGAGCTCAGCCACCTGTCCCGCCAACCGGTCGTTTGCCACCTGGAGGCGCGCCACGTCACCAATTAGGGTCTTCACGACCCCAGAGACAGCGGAGGAGGAGTCCTTAAGGGCCTTTACAAAAGAGCCCTTAAGGTTCGTGGACTTGGTGGCCACTTTTTGAATTATGGCCACCGCCGCGTCCGCTCTCTCCTGCATGGTTACCGGTGTATGGGGGACAGAAGCCCCTTCCACCGGCTCCCGGATCTTCAGCAGGAGATCCGCAATCTCCTCCTCCGCTACAATTTCACCTTCCGCTCTAGCCCGGGCGTAAATGCCTGCCCTAGAAAAGGCGGACCCTGCTGGAGCGGGGACCGGCGTCCGTGATCTCGACCTGCCTCTGAGGCTGGTCGCCACTTTCGGCGGCAACATATGTTGCGACGCGTCACCATCTTCGTCCCCGGAGCGTCCACGCTTGCGACTCTCAATGTCGCGGACCTCCAGCTCCATATCTTCGGCGGAGGCGGTCGTTGGACTTGCGGCCCTGGAACGCACCGACATTCTTCTGCTCCCAGGAGTCGGATTGACTTCTGGGAGCTCCACAGAACGAGTAGTCTCGCATAAGACTTCCTCGTCCGTCGACGCAGCTTCTCCCGCTAGCCGTCTACTCCTTCTTCTATACTCCTTTTTTTTTTTCTTCGTTACATTTTTTATTTAAAGTTTCATTTTCCATTGTTGTACCCACGATTGGGGGAGAAATAAAGGTCAACCCGGGCAGAGATCCCCCAATACCCGGGCAAGCGAAAATTTATGCCCAACCGTGGGGTCCGCAGGTGCCCCGGCTGGGAGTGCGCTTGAGACTGAACAACCCATCAGCCATGCATCCCCTGGTCACGCACCAGAACACGGGATTCGGGGTAATTTTTTAGAGAGGTTTTCTTCCTCGCAGTCCGGGCGGCTAAGCCAAGACCCTCGCCCCCAATCGGAGTCACGAGACATGACCACGACTCCTTTCGGGATTACGATATGCCGACGGTGACAAGGAAACTAAATTTCCCATGCCTACTCGGTGGCAGTGTGAGTGCACGCCGAGCCCGTCCTCCTTCTCCACTGGGGACAGCGAAGAATCTCCGACCCATGGAGGGTCCCTCCCTCATGATTTTTTACCGAGGTTTTCATCCTCATAGCCCCAAACAGCGAAGAGCCAACAGATAGGTGTTCTCTGTTAGGCCAAGCCTCAACCGAGTGGCCGAAGAAAGATGGCCTCCTCTTCCTACTAGAATATTGGCCGTTGGCGATGACGCCGCCTCACAAAACGGAGGGAGAAAATCAGCGTCATTGCCAACGTTTCCAGGGTGCACCACGTGGAGGTTTTCTAGACAGCACCCCATGGTCACAGTTCTAACCTAACCTACACCTAGCAATTTCTGTCGCTCACTTAGAAATTCAGTCACACGCCTAAAATTTTAATATGGATTATACGCATCACGTGAGAGCGACATCAAAGAGGGGACTTTAATATTAAGTTGGTGATGATTTAACATTAGTAATATAAGTGAATTGAATATAAATGGCTAGGTTTAGGTTAGGTTAGAACTGTGACCATAACGTGTGTGCCTGGACTGAATTGTATGACAAACGAAGTACTTGGTCAAACCGCCAACTTGACGGCATTTTTTTCTTTTTTTAAACTAAGATCGAACAAAAAAATTTTTGATCGAAAAATGAAGAACAGTTAACGAACAGTTGAATAGCAAAAAAAAAAAAAAACGACTTCTCCCCGCCAACTTGAGGGTAATTTTTATGTTATTTAAAAAAAAAATTAAGATCGAACAAATAAAAATTTTGTTCATACAAAGAAGAACTGCTTCCTTTATTCATAATACCTGAAACTACTAGGGATGGGCAAGTGAAAAATATATGTATCGATATTTATCGTCTTCTTTTTTGTCTTTCTCTATGCTTAGAACCTTTTTCTCGTACATCAATAAAAGTAATGCTTTAAAATTTCCTATATCAAAATCTCGTACATAATTGTACGAGCCTGATCGTGTCCTCATACCTTGTACAGCAGACCACAAATCTCGTATTTGTACGAGGAACCACCTAAGGTTGGCATTTTGTCAACCCTGGTTGTCACTTTCTGTCACTTCTGTCAGTTAGTTTTTGTGAGTGAGGTTATGTATTCATGTCAAGTGGCCACGGTGTAATAAAAATAAAGAATATTTCGATTTATAACACAATTTACTTGGGTTATTGTGTAAAATGTCTCCGTTGCAAGGTCCAGTTAAGGAATTAGATGACAAATTCGTGGATAAAATAGGCAAATTTGTTGCTGACATCAAAAATGGGTTAGTATGTTAGAGTTATATTATTTCTGTTTTATTCTTAATAACAAAAGTGTACGTTTGTGAAACGTGCCTTACATAAAATCTGAAAACATGACAGTACCAGTATTCAGACTTAAAGATGAGTTTCTGTATACAATCACTTAATTTTGTACAAACGTAATTGTTGCATCAGCTGTACTAGAAATGCAAGCGTCATCGAGTTGTTTATTCATACGTCATCATATTGACTATGCCTGTGCATATTATTTCTTTTATCTTCTACTAATATATTTTCTAGGAACTTAGTAAAAAGTAATGTTTGGTAAGTCAAAAGTTTATTGTGAAACCATAAGTTCATAGTTAAGTCAAAAGATACAAAGTGAGTCTAAAGTAACGATGCTACAATGTTGGCTGAGTTTTGAGACTAATCTATGCTTACATCGTGGGTTCGATTCCTACCCAGGACAAATAACTGTGTTATGGGCACGACCATTTGTTCTATGTCTGGGTGTATCTATAATATGTATGTATTTAGTAATATATAAGTATGTTTATCAGCAGTCTCGTCGTTAAGTACAGACTCTGCCTAGTATGGGATTAGCCAGCCGTGTTAGATGTCTCAATTTATTATTATTATAATACTAATACACAAATAAAAGCATAAATACCTTTAAAAGTCTGTTTATTAATAATAATAAAGATATAAAGGTTTACCTAGTATATCTCTGGTTAATGTATTTTCTGTACTCATAAATACAATACAATACAATTCTCTTTAGTGTACACCATGAGGAACAGTTTAGAATGTTTACAAAGACAAACAAATAATTGGAATAGCGGTCTCATCGCTAGTTGTGATTTCTTACAGACAACCTTTAGGTGGACAGATGCAATGAATTTGTGTATAGGGCAGTTAACAGGTGCACGAGTTTAGCTAAGTAGCGACTTATACTACTAATAAATAAAATCTATACACGTCTATGTTCCAGCAAATTGCGGGGATCGAACAATGTGGCTTTATCTATGGTCACCTTGTTGGAGACCATCATCAGTGAGTCTCAGCATGCAACAGCTTAGTAAGTATAAATAATGGTCATATACTCTTACTTATACTGGGGTTTTTTAAATTTTTTTTATTAGCTTCACTTGTAACTAACCAACAAAGTGAAAATCAATATGTGCTTTTATTAGTTTGACCTGTAACTATGTAAACAGATCTTGGAAGTCAATTTGTGCTTTTATTAGTTTGACTTGTAACTATGTAAACAGATCTTGGAAGTCAATTTGTGCTTTTATTAGCTTCACTTATAACTTATTAACAAAGTAACTTATTAAACAAGAAGTTGAACTTTCTATATATATGTAGTTTGGATGACAATACTGTAATTTGGCATCTTGGAGCTGATCTGATGGAGCCAGGAGGTGGTTAGTGGAACTCTTCAGTGGCTATTAGTAAACTCCTAGGGTTTGGGCTCAAAATATTTATTTGTCTTGACAAGTCTGTCAGATTGGGCTTGATAAAGATGGTCGATGATAAAGCCAGGAGGTGGGTAGTGGAATTCTTTTTAGTTTTTCATCTGGTTCGCTATTAATTGGCCATCTTGGGCATTCTGTATCTAGATGTAATTTATCTATAATTTATATTTATTTATAACTTAAGTTATTATTCATACAAGCGAAGCCGGGGCAATGGCTAGTAATTTTAATAAAATTGAACATAATTTAAGTAAGTTTTATCTGATTTGACTTGTCAGTTGACAGTCAAAGAATGAATTCGAATGTTATGTCAACGGCATTACGTTTAGATTAAAGTAACTCTCGTTACAGTGAGCTGTTAAGCCTGGTGCGGTCGGCTGGGAGACGCGTGGCTGCGGCACTGCCTCATCAACTCGCGGCTGCCAACGTCGCTCGAAGGATACTGCGCGCCATCAGAGATGAGAACCGGGCTTCTGCTAATCAGGTACTTTTCTCACAGCTATAGTTCTATACTGCACGGGAAATTTGTTGACAATAAAATTTGACGGCAGGGTTACAACAGGGTTGCCAACATAAATGTACATGATATTTAAGACAGTGTTACAAAGAAAATTAATAGGACTGATTGTGTAGGTGTTGAGAACACCTACACAATCAGTCTCTTTCATTTTCTTAAAAGAAGAAAAGAAGCCATTGAAATAAATATTTACAATTAAAATATATGAGTATGGAATTATATAAAGACAGAAATAATATTTATTTTTTGTCCCTTCTTTTTAACCGCCTAAAAAAAAAGGAGGTTCTCAATTAGACCGTATAATTTTTTTTTTTTTTATGTCTGTTCAGCCCTCACTCCTTTATTTATGAACCAATTTAGATTTTTTTTTTTTGTTAGGGTATACCTCAATGATTAATTACCTACGTAGAGCCATGTCCATTTCTACTTAGGTACATATAGAATTCTGATAATTAATCAGTTTGTTGTTTGGCGCCGACTCAAAATAAGTTTATATAAAATTAGATAGTTTATGTAAATAAGCTCAATACTGAAGACTTAAGGTTTATTTATTTTTTGCTTTTTAGTTCTTTTCGTCGGTTTAATTTTTTGTTAAAAAGATTTTTATATCTTACAATCTGTCTTTTTATCAAAAGACATTCAGTAATTGTTATGGCGGATTTTTGTCTTGTATGGTATGCGCCCTGTGACACATCCATGTATCAATAGCAACTTGCTAGTTTGGTATCAGGTCTTGTGGTATCTGTGCTTGAGTCTGCGGAATTCTATACACTCATCCCTAAGGCGGTTTGCCAGGATGTCAGGATGATGGAGTATTCTTTCCTTGTATGATTGAATACAGTTTTCTATTTCTGTAAATTATTAGTTTCATTACTATTTATCCGCAGCTGACAATTATGAACGTTGTCGTGACCAAATTATATACTTTTAATTCTAAAAACTATAGAAAATGAGCTTTTTAGAGTTTTTATTCTTCTTTTCGTAAAAACCCGACTAGCACTACGAACATATAAAATAATGATTCTTGAAATATTTGTGACCATTTGAATGAATTTACTGTCTGAAGTTACTTTCTTTTTTAACATTATCCACTGATAAAATAATAGCGCATCACTATACGCTATTAGTTTTTTTTATTTATAGGTTTTAAGCATTAATTCTACAAATAATGGCGTCTTCGCAAATGGTGATTGTAGTGTTGTTCTTAATAAATGATTTTTTTTAATAATACCAACAAAATGTTGTTCTAGAGTGGAGAGGCATCAGGCGAGAGTTTACAGCGGTTAGTTCTAGCGGCGAGCGCTAGACGCGCCACCCTCGGTACTGCGCACCACGACCTCCGAGAACCTCTGAGGGACCACATCGCTGAGGTTCGTGTACATCAATACCGTACTTTGAACTTGATTGCCTGTTAATAAGGTGCATATTTAGACGACTGCATCTTTGAAGACAGCTTGATATTACTACAAAACATACGTCAGCGCCATCTACCGAAAGCAAGCTGAACTACATAGTAACTACTAGTCCTGTATCGCGCAATGAAAATTCTCGCGCCCATTAATTTATAATATATACAACTACCAAACGGCAACCGTTGGACTGCAGCCTGCCAAGCATTATCAACCAGGATTAGGAGGAATCCCACCTTTGTGTAGGAACCTCCTCCTAATCCGGGTTATAACACCCGTTCCTCCATATCTACAACTTTGCATTAGATTGATAATTTGACTTTGACAATTAAGTTATAATTGACTTAAATAATGTAACATTAGAGTTTTGATGGTTTGATTTCCGTTTAGTGTAAATATTTGTATGCCTGAATGTGTCTATTTGCGTTGGTGTGAGTGTTCCGTATACATACACTACAAAAAAAATGTAATTGTGTGCAGTTTGGTCCAACTGATAGGATAGTAGAGATAGGATAGTTTTTTTTTTTGCTAATTACCTAGCTACAGCAACGTGTCTATATACAGGGTATAAGTGACACCACCGAATTCTGAAACAGTGTATTCAGACATCATTCTGAGTTGAAAAACATTGGAAATTTCTGCCGGAAAAATCATATATTTTTTTTCTTTTTTTTGCAAAGTGATATCACAATTAGTAAACAGAACATTTTACCGAAAAAAAACCAATAACTACCCCATACGGCCAAAAACTGCAATGTAAAACATTTATGCAATCAGCTACTTCGACGGCGCCGTGCACTGAAGGTCATTCACCGTACCGCACAGTACGCGTGTTGCGTTACATTGCGTAGTTCAAAATCAAACTATTGACTGTAAATTCTTAATCTCGCTTTTTCATGATGAACAATCTTTTGCATTGTGATAAGTATCCAAAGAAAGACGTTTTTGTAAGTTATTCGCGAAGGTGATACTAACACGCTGTATATAAACTTGGTTGCTTTCACGTTTGCATTTTCAGGAAAATCGTTTTTTGATCCCTACAGGGGCCCTTCATCAAGAAGTAAAGCTACTTGTCCAAACCGTAACCCTCAGTCCAAAGTACGGTAAAGACGTAGGACAAGGACGTAATTTTAAGTGACAACTAATAAAGTGGGTTACACATTACTAGTGTTATCTTCAGTAGATTACTGGGTGGGGTTCAAACCCCCAACCATTCGATCGCAAGCCCCCATTCTCTCTCTTTCACGACCTTCATCTAACTTCCACAGCTTCGCACAGAACTGGAGTCGTCATCATCGACAGTCTGCTCCGCAGCCCGAGAGCACGTCCACGCTGATGAGCTGATCCTCACGTACGGAGCCAGCGCCCTCGCTGAGAGGTTCCTCAGGACTGCAGCCTCCAGGAGGTATAAGTTAATACTGGCTGAGGGAACAGACGTTCAAGAGGTATGTTTCTATTTTAACAAGAAACCATTAAATAAGACATAAACCCAACTGCGTTTTTTGAATTAACTAATTAATATAAATTGTATAAATTTTTGTAATAATCTTTTAAAAACCTTAATTTTTTTTATGGTATAGGGCAAACGAACAGACGGATCACCTGATGGTAAATGACTACCACCGCCCATGAGCACTCGCTACTCAAGAGTCACAAGCGCGTTGCGGGCCTTTAAGGTGGGAGAAGGGTAGGGGGGAGGGAAGGGTTAGGGCCTCCGGTAACCTCACTCACTCGGCGATAACCCATGCAAGCATTGCTTGACTGCCAGTTTTCTGTGAGGCCGTGGTATCACTCCGGTCGAGCCGGCCCATACTCCCATCGGCTCTCCCACGAACGAAATATACACCACTCGATAGCGACTACGAATAGACACACAAATAAGTCACAATTCAAGTCGCACAACTCTTAATCACTTACAGTTTTATTCACCTTTAAGTTCCCTCTCTTTCTGTCGCGCAACTCATCTTTTCTAACGACTATAGGGTTGTGTTATTTGACATAGCAATTAATCTGAATATAATTCTAGCAGTTACGTGCCTATACTAAGAAGCCGAATACGATGCTATATGCGTTTATAAATATGTTAACGGGAAAACAACTTGTGTACATTTGAAATACGTGATTACGTTAATTCCCAATAACATATTTATATTATCATGAAACGCGAAAGTTTAAAACTTAGTATAGCAATATGCTTTTGCCTTTATTTGAGTTTGGAAAGATCTTAAGCGCCTACTGTGAACGTTGAAGTAAAGTGCTCGCCGGCCGGCGCGCGGCAGCCCACTGAATTAGCCCGACAAGTCGAGTCCGCCGCGTACTTGTAGGCTCATGCCCAAAGTGCAGTGTGGGCCTGGGCTGTCTCTATCTAACTTGGGTGACTACAATTAGATCGCAAAACTGCTGTGTAATATCTCATGCTTTTACTATTATTCTGTGAGTCATAGATAGTTTGTTTTTAAAAGCCGTTCCTCAGTTTCAGCGTCGTTTATGGTCACTGCTAAGCTCCTAAGGGTCGTAGCGTGATTTTACGTACCCTATAACCTTCCTCAATGAATACTCTGTACAATACCAAAAGAATTGTTCAAATCTGATTGATAGTTTTAAACATTAGCGCGTTTAATCAAACAAACATTCTTCAACTTTTTTATTATATTGGTATTGATAAGTTACGACACCATTTTATTGAATTATTTCGTAGTAATTTTTTTATAGCTAAAGTAAACCTATTTTGTGTTATCACTAGAGATGGGATATTCGGATGCATATTTACCTAAAGTTGAGATGTTGGCTATTACGGAAAGCACTTTTTCATCGAAAGAATCCCGCGATTCCGGGAAATTCAAATTTAAGTGTACCTATACTCCGTGAAATGTAATAAACCCCAGTTTGACACAAATGACACTTGCTCTGTTACAACGCATAATGGTTGCTTTTCATTGTCAGTGATTTTTTACGAAGCAAAAACAACCTTATTACGTTGTAACAAGTGTCAAATCGGGCCTATTAAACCCCAGGAAATGTAAGCATTTTGTACGAGTGCGAGTGAGACGGCAAATTATACTTGCTTGTGCGCAAGTAGCGACGCGACAATACAACTGCATTCGTAAATAAAAATATACTTAGAAGCCGCTTCCATAATTTGTTATCCAAAAATTAACTTTAGGTAAATATGCAACCGATTATCCGATCTCTAGTTATTACTTAGGTTGTTGAAAATTTGCAAACATTTTTTATCTATTTGCAAACATTAGGGGGCATCCATTTATTACGTGAGGTGATTTTGGCGATTTATACTCCTTATAAGACGAGTATACTTCTTTCAGAGTCACGCGATGGCAGCCAGGCTGAGTACAGCAGGAGTGTCGGTCACCGTCATCAGCAGTGCTGCCATCTTCGCTGTCATGTCTCGAGTTAACAAGGTACATACAAGAGCAACATCTGCTTGTGGGAGTGGGTTCATGTCCAGGTGTCATCACAACAGCTGTTCCCGGACCCCTCCCATCTTAGGCGCAGTCTGGTGCACCGTGTGGTTTTACCCAAACCGGAAACCTGGTGACAGCGCGTGGGGGTAATGTATAGGTTAATGAATGATGTGTGTATCGGCAGGTGGTGGTGAGCGTATCCGCAGCCCTAGGAGGGGGCGCAGCCCTGCTGGCGGGAGGAGCACACGCCGTCACGCAGGCTGCCAAATACTACAGCGTGCCGGTCAGTATAAATACGTGTTACAATATTCACATATACCAGAAAATTTAATACAGCGCCATCTAGTGAAGACATGCTGAACAACGTAAGAACTACTGATACTACATTGCGCAATGAGAGTTTTCACGCTTGTCACACCAGATGTGATCACCAAGCATGCTCATTGGTATGGACATTCAGTTCTAGTTGAGCGATACCAAGTGTTAACAAGTGCGAAGTATAGCGAATAGTACAAGTGTATAGTGAGTGGAAATAGTGAGAGTTGTAACAGTGACTTGTAATTGTGTTAATTGCTAATTATTTAAATAAATTGTGTCTATTTCGTTATAAATTGGTAGACATTCTAATCCCGGACCCCGGCTCGTAACAATATGAACAGACATGTTAAAAATGAGTGTCTTTGGAGTTTCTTGCCTGTTCTTCTCCATGGGATCTACATATTGGAACAGGCAACTAGCTTCATGAATCATTCTTACAGACTTGTACTCCTGACAATAGAAAAATTCCTATAATTGGGTTAATGAAAATAAATTATTTTGATTCCGATTCATTTAAATGACTGGTCTGTTGGTCTAGTGGTTAGCGATCCTGACTGCTGAGCCAGAGGTCGTGGATTCGAGTCCTACCCAATACAAACAGTGGTGTGATGAGCATGATCATCTGTTCTGTGTCTGTGTGTACGGTGTTTGTATTTAGTAATATGTAAGTATGGTTATCAGCAGTCTGGTTACCATAGTATGAACCCTGCCTAGTTTGGGATCAGACGGCCGTGTGTGAGGTTTTTAAAGTTATTGAAGTGAAAACTCCTATAGGCACGTTTGTGCACTTTTGCTATGGGGAAAAAGCACTTAACTTGCTACCATCACGCTAATATTACATGTATGGATCCACTAGAAAGCGCTAATCTAAAGATTGAGTTTTGTCAGCTCCTTATCAATTAATCTTTAAAAAATGTGTTTTTACTTCTGACGTGCCGTCCTACGACTGACAGATTATTATTATATTAATGGTGGTGTTTTGTCCAACGCAGGTGTTGGCCCTCGCACCTCTGTACAAGCTGTGCCCTGTCCACGCGAGTGACGACACTCACTTCAACACCCTCACATCACCGAGCACAGCCCTCTCCTATGAGTAAGTGTCGTTCTCCACTTCTCTCTTTTTATATACTAGCTGTTCACAGTTTCACTCCTCTGTCCGCTTCTAAGCGTCGTAGCGTGATGTTACATGTATACTAATCTTCTATATACAATATAAAAATTTCGTGTCACGTTGTTTGTTCGCGATGTACTCCTAAACTAATGAATCGATTTTAATGAAATTTTGCACAATGGCCGTGATTCTATGACACACTCACTAAACTATAATTTGACTTAATTTCTTCATATAAAATCAACCTTGTCTTCTTCGTAACAAGACATTATTTTAATCGGCACCTACGCAGACTCCTACTAAAAAAAATCCGGTCCCGAAGCAGGCCCGAAGAGGTAGATTTCGTGTTTTTTTAAATATTTATCTACAAAAATATAAGTAGCATTAAAAACTTTTTAGTCTGCATTGTAGAGTAAAATAAAAAAAATAGTTTTCTGTTTACACTTTCCCAAGTTAAGGATGGAATCGTTTAGGTTCATATTAAAAAATGTTCATATTTACTATGGGCATGCTATTAATAATAAACGGTCAAAAAAATTTCCACAGGAAAAAAGTTATGCTGAAAAAACCGATTTTTGAAAATCTGTCCCCCAGTCCCCCCCTTTGGGGGAATATTCCCCATTCACGAACTTAACCTTAATTTTTGCCCTGTTGATTTATCGTACAAGTTTGAAAGCAATCGGTGCATAAATGCGAACTCTATCGCGCCGGTAAAATTGAGGTACACACATACATAAAGGACTAAGGGGCAGATTTTCAAAAAAATTTAAAAAACACGAAATCTACTTCTAACTTACCTAGCTATAGCAACCCGTAGCCGGGTATCTAGTACTAATATATAATGTATTATAAGAAAGCTTAAGAAGTTTTTTGTTGTTTGTTTGTTTAAACGCGCTTATCTATGAAACTATCAGTCAGATTTGAATAATTCTTTTTAAATTGGATAGAGTATTCATTCAAGAAGGTTATAGACTATGGAACATCTTACTACTACGCTTAGGAGCTTAGCAGTGGCCATAAACGCAAGTGAAACTGCGGGAATGGCCAGTAGCTTGTAATCTCAAGAATAAGCTTTCAAATGCAAAAAGTATTGTTCAAATCAAACTCCTACTTTCAGAGATTAGCGCGTTCAAAAAAAACAAAGTCATGAACTTTAATATACTATTTGCATAGATAACTGTTCCCAGCAGTTTGTGTACCCAATAGATAACAGCCTAAAATAAACCTTAATGAATTGCCATAGACAGAGAATCAAACCGAACGACACAAAATGTTACCCTTACCATGTTTATACATCCTAAAAATATGCGTCTTTGTAAAACAACATTCTCATTTATATAAAAAATTGAGGGATATGCCAAACAGCCGAACAAGGCATAAATATAGACTGCAAGTCCCAAAGGTAACCCTGGGGGTGTGCAAAAAAACTCATACTCAACTTGCGTGGGGTGATAAGCACGTTGACGAGTCCTTTCTTTACTTACGCTTCGAAAACAAAACGTCATCACGATTTGTGAGAAATATGGACAAATCTATTCTGTGCTAGCTTTTGCCCGCCGCTTCGCTCGTGTAGAAGAATTTTTTCTATCGCTCGGCAAGAGTTCATGATGATTGGTTGAGGAGTTTGAGAGTGACAGCTAACAAACAAACTCACTTATGCATTTATTATTATTATCTTAACTAATATTATTGTACGTGCATAACACAAGAAACTAGAAGGATCATTGTTCCGTAAGAAATTGTATGAAATCTTAAGTGAAAAAAATTACTATAAGGTTAATGACTATTTGAAAGATAAAATAATCTATGAAATCTAATTTTAACGCATTTTCATATGAAATTATCTAAAATTCTGATTTATTCGACATTCTAAAGGATTACTGACATTCACTTATTATTTAATATAATTTTGTGGACATCTTAATAGTAATCTTGTGACATTTTTATATTCATGTATGGTCATCATAAATTTATTTACCATATAACCGTTTAGATATGTTTCCACGCCATACATGGCAGAATATGTTGCACTTAATATTAATGTAAAACCTATTAATACCATACTCTTAAGGAAATAAACACTGATTTGATTTGATTTGACCTCCACAAAGAACTGCTTATCAGGTCTTGCAGGTAAAAGCGTAATGCGCAATCTTTTGTTGTTTGCAGAAGAAATAGTTCGACACGTGTTTAGACTCTCCACAAGACATGTTAAGGAATATTTCGATGGTTCAGCTGATCGGTTGATATTCTCTTCAATTAAAAAAAAAAAAAAATAATATTACAATTATTATTTTCATATTGTCGTTAAACTATCTAAGTTCAACATGTTGTATGTATATTATGTTTTCAGACATCATGAAGTAGGTGATGTACATGTATACGCACCGATGTACGACTTCGCGCCGCCAGATCACATCACCCTTTTCATCACCAATTTGTAAGTATCTATGTATAAATTTCTATTATTATTTTGTCTAAGTTGTCTGCTAATTGGCACATTGGATTATTCTCAACATATTTGCAGGAGAGCACTTGATAATTTTGGTAACTACCCAATCTGAATAAATCAAAAATTTAAAGGAAAATAGATGAAAATATTCTTATGTAGTAAGTCTATTGCAAGGGACCCGAGTATACCCTTAGAAAGAAGCCACTGACAAGAAGAACAATTTTCCTTACCCAGGAATCCATCCCAGGCCCTTCCGATTGTACGCAAGTATAATTTAATTTTTTCGCTACTTACTATTTTTTTTTTCTTTTCAGAGGCGGTAGTTCTCCTTCATACATGTACCGGATGCTTTCAGAGCTTTATGACCCTAACGATTATACTCTGTAGTCGGTACAACACACCTGGCAAGAACAACATAGAGACAGTTGAGGATTGCAAGATGAAGAACCCCCAAGAACCCCATTATTTTTTTGGAATGGCAAACAAAACATATGACAGACAGCCGTGTGTGAGGTGTCTCAAGTTATTAATATTAACTCCCTTTCTGGTATGTTACCTCACGAGTTTCTTCTTCTCTTCTCTCTGAGACCTGTTGATCAGAGGATCACCAATTTGATAGATTTATGTTTCAGTACTTGCCCACTAAACTAGTTTGTCATTTCAAGTGATACAGAATGAAATGCTATTTAGAGGTACCTAGATACATAATTTTATATAATTAAAATATATAAATTTTATATAAACTGGTGTTTTATTTAAAATTTCTTATTATACGAAGCAGGAATGTTGCGGAAATTCGCATCCGCATCCGCAATAATCAAGGCGGATGTTTATGCAGATGTAATGCAAGACGCGACAAGAACACGTGCTGATTGACCAATAAGAACGAACATTTCGGTGACAAGGTCCGACGCATTTGTTATTGTGTATCAGCCATCAGGGATGTTGCGGATATTCGACAACCTGGTCTAACTATAGAGCTTCGATATCGCCTAGTACTTTTGTTGTGGAGGTATTCGGCCGTATCGTAGTTATACTGAAAGCCGACCCCAACTTAGGTGGGAAAAGGTACGGAGGATGGATAGGACGATGTTGCGGATCATCTACATCCGCTTCTGTGGATGCGAATTTTCAAATTCCGCATCTGCGGCCGCTTTAGCGAATGTCAAAAATGCTGCATCCGCAACAACTGAACAACTGATTTATAAAAAAAACATGCTGTCTAGTTTACCTTCAAAAAATAGTATACCAGAAAAATTATAAATTATTTTGGACAGCCCTAGCGGTCTGGGGGTGTGGCTAAGTGGACTCGGCTACCAGGTTCGTCGTAGCACCGATAGACTTGATTGTCGGGTTGTTATGTATTGGTATAGGGCTCTGTTTCCGCATTTAGCACAGAAGCCTCCTAGGGCATTCTCAGGCTTCTAGAAGCGACCTCGCACCCGCGAGGATACTTGCCCTTTGTGTGGCCACTCAAATGCGATGTCAGGAAAACGTGGACGGCCGTTTCCTCATTGTTGTTATGTAATATCGTCAAATATTTTTGGACATGCAGATTGAAATTTATTATATAAAGTTAGCAATGAAAGAGTTAACCTAGTTGATAAAATATACTCCCACATGGATTACCAGGTGGCAATCGGGAATATCGACTGGGAAGTTATTACCCCCACTTCAAATAGCTATACACTGCGACGTGGATCAAAACTCAACCCGAGGAACCCGCCTCATCGCTGTCTGACAGAATATTCTGTTGATACAGAGTGTAAGTCACGTTAATTGTAATCCTCAACTAAATAATGTAATGATATCTACGAAAACATACCAAAGGGGTACACTCAGGCGTATTAATCACCAAAATTTTGCCGTCAATCGGAATTTTTTGGAATTCAAGGTGGGAAAATTGTGAGTATATTTGGGGTCGTCCATTAATCACGTGATGTTTTTTTAGCAACTTTTTAACCCCCTCCCCCCCCCTGGTGACACGTGGTGAGGTTTTAGACTAACCCCACACCCTAGCCAACATCACGAGTTTTTTTTTTAGTTCAAAATTTATTTAAAAAATTCAGAATATTATCTTTAAATACAGAAATAATAGCGCGTTCTACATTTATATACATTCGTTACGGGTAGTTGGAGCCCTAAAAAAAAGTCCGACAACCTGGTCTAACTACAGAACTTCGATATCGCCTAGTACTTGGGTTGTGGAGGTCTGATGGCATTCGCTTCACGTAAAATATCAAAGTTCGGCCGTATCGTAGTTAGATTGAAAGCCGACCCCTACTTAGTTGGGAAAAGGCGCGGAGGATGAGGATGATGAATAGCGCGTTCTACACCACACGAAATATCACAAGGATATTTCGTCATTTTTTCCGAACCCCCTCACCCCCTTTCGAGCCTCACGTGATTAATGGACAATCTCTTGAAAGGGAGTGGTAGGTAAGAAGAAAAGAAAATTGTTTTTGTGTGTACTTACTGTACTTCATTTTATTTTTAACCGACGAAAAAAGAATGAGGTTCTCATTAACCGACAAAAAAAAGGAGGAGCTTCTCAATTCGACCTCTGTATTATACCTATGTGTTTAGCCCTCACTCCGTTATTTATCAACCGATTTTGATGTTTTGTTTTGTTTTTTTTTTTGTTAGATAGGGTATACCTCAAAGGTCCCATGTCAAGGAAGTCAGGATCTGATGATGGGATCCTCACAAAATTGAGAGAAACCCTCGAAAATTGTGGGCACGAACAGTGTTTCTGTTTAATTTTCGTAACATATAATATTTTGAAGCTGAGCTGATGATGGAAACCATACTTTTCCTAGACAATTAGAAGTTAGATATGAAAACTGTGGTTTTAGTGACAGAAACCAATTAATATGCTTCGAAGAAAAGACATTTTATAGCATTTTAAAGTATTTAGTATTAAATTGACTAAAAATTTGTTGTTGTCAGAGTACTAAAACATGACGCGAGCTACGAAAAATCACAAAATATTTTTTTTTAACGGACGAAAAATTCTGTCAAGTCTTGAGTATTGTATTAAACTATCAAATTTTATATAAACTAATTTTGACTGATTTTTTGGCCTATATAACATCGACATTAAAATTATTTCATTTAGCGTCTTGAAGCATTGTTTTCGTAATAAAGAACTTAATCCGAATTTATCCTGTCATTATTTTATTGAACTCTTTAAATATATTTGTTAAAAAATATTTTTTAAATTAAGAAGGCAAATTATGTTGAGCATAGGAAATTATGCTTTAATATTGTGAGTTAAATTGAATGAAAAAATTAGTCGGTATAAAATGGGATAGACGGTATCAATTACTTTTTAAAACCCCTGTAGGATACCGTCACTACTAAACCAATCGTCATGAAAATTGCATACGCGTTGTCAGGTGTACAGAAAAGGGCATTATCGAATATCTGAATTGATTAAAAAAAAAAAAAACCAATATCCATGCGAGCGAAGCCACGGACGATAGTAACCTAGTTTTTCTTAAAGAACAATATACAATGCGTTGGACTGGTCACCGTTCTTATCTCCTTATGCTGTATTGTAATGGCGCCAATGTACAATTCGACCGAGTTAGATAGCAATGTAATCAAATGTGTGGGGAAAATAGTTTTGTAACCATGTAACTTGGTGCTGATATACAAGCAGCACGCCTGTACGCCTCGTAGCAGAGGCTACATTTTGACACCTATAATTTGGTCCGACGGACTGAATAAGGGCAAGCCTACTTATTTTTTTGTTTTTTATGATATTAGGGGCAAACGAGCAGATGGGTCACCTGATGGTAAATGACTACCGTCGCCCATGGGCATCTGTAACTCAAGAGTCACAAGTGCGTTGCCGCCCTTTAAGATGGGAGTAGGGGAAGAGGGGGATTAGAGGGGAGGAGAGGGGGAAGGATGGGAATAGGGGAGAGGGGAGGGTTACAAGCAAATTGGGTTGAAAAGCAATGCAATCATTGCTTCACTGCCGGTTTTCTGTTAGGCCGTGGTATCGAGCGGAGACATGGCCGAGCGGATACGGGCCGAAACATGGCTGTCTCACGTTAATTAAACACTTTGAGTATTAAAGATAAGAAAATTGATAGTATATGAACGGGGAAAGTAGGTAAGGGGTCGTCCATTAAACGCGTGCATAGCAACTTTTTAACCCCCCCTCCCCCTTTGTGATACGTGGTGGGGTCTTAGACTAACCCCATCCCCCCTAGCCAAAATCACGTATATTTTTTTAAGTACAAAATATATAATAAATTTTCAAAATATTATCTTTAAATACAGATATAGTCACACCTTCTACCTAAAAATAAATACACGTGATATTTCACTACATCCCCTCTCTCACCTTATGAAATTCCGTGATTTTTCAGAAAACACTAACTTCCCCCCCCCCCTTCTTTTTTCTTGCCTCACGTGATTAATAGATATTCCCTAAGAATGGGAAGGTAATTGAAGAAAATTGATTATATTGCTTCTATAGGGATAGATTGAGGAGAGTAAACAATAGCTTGAGCAGGGCAGGGTTGCATATAGTTTTTTTTTACGGTATAAGCGGCAAACGACGGGTCACCTGATGGTAAAATCTACCGCCGCCCATGAGCAAGTCGCAAGTGCGTTGAAGCCGGCCTTTAAGGTAGGAGTAGAGAAGGGGGAAAGACGGGAAGAGGCCTCCAGTAACCTCACCTTCACTGCCGGTTTTCTGTGAGGCCGTGGTATCACTCCGGTCGAGTCCGCCCATACATGCCAAAACACGGCTCTCCCACGAACAAGATACACATAGGGATGTCCTCTAACATCCCTATGTGTTATGAGTAGAGATCGGATATTCGGATGCATATTTACCTAAAGTTGAGATGTTGGCTATTATGGAAAGCACTTTTTTATCGAAAGAATCCCGCAATTCCAGGAAATTCAAATTTAAGTGTACCTATACTCCGTGAGATGTAATAAACCCCAGTTTGACACAAATGACACTTGCCCTGTTACAACGTATAATGGTTGCTTTTCCCTACTTTTATTGTCAGTGATTTTTGACGAAGCAAAAACAACCTTATTACGTTGTAACAAGTGTCAAATCGGGCCTATTAAACCCCAGGAAATGTAAGCATTTTGTAAGAGTGCGAGTGAGACGGCAAATTATACTTGCTTGTGCGCAAGTAGGGACGCGACAATACAACTGCATTCGTAAATAAAAATATACTTAGAAGCCGCTTCCATAATTTGTTATCCAAAAAATAACTTTAGGTAAATATCCGATTATCCGATCTCTAGTTATGAGTTATTGGTGTTGATTGTAAATCAATATTAGGTATTTTATTTGCATGTCAACACAGCATGATACTAAGCTTGAAAGTCGAAGTCTTACTGCTCTGATTAATTGGATCAGACGCAGTAATGTATTTCTTCATCACTGAGGATGATACTAGGAAGACGGAGTCTCATGGAATTAAAGTGTCTTGAAATTGCTACTAACTTTATTAAAAGCAAACTGAAGTTAGGTATTATGAAAAATTCGTTTCACTTATTATCGAACCCGGAAGACGAAAGGGCATAAAATATTTAAGATCTTCAAAAATAAAATGGCTTTACATTCTCAGACATGTTTCGTTTTTAAGTTACTTCCCCAAATAGCTTATCTCTTGGATGGAAAATAGCGCTACCTATACATACAATACGCAAGTTAGGTAGTTATTGTATTTCATACTGCATAAAGGAACATCTCAAATAAACCTTGCTCTGATGTCTTAAAGAATTTGGTAATGACCAACTCTGAGAAACCACCGAATAGCCCGAGAGCATAGCGCCTTCGTGGTAGGTAGTGGTAAACACCGTTGTTTGGCGACCATTCCGCTTCTGTTGCAAAATACAATTAAATTAAGTGAAAGTCGGTCTCGTTAGTTGTTTCATCGTAAAAATAGAATAGCGCTGCATGGGAAACGACGGGAAGCGCCATCAAAGCAGGCATCGACACATACACGCCGCGCCCGATTCACGCCCGATTTGTGCTCGCTCGCTCACTCCCACACATCAGACAAAGAGAGCGTACTCCAGACTCGCAGATAACTTCACACTGCACTATGTGCGTCATGTTGGCTGCATTATAATAACAATAGGAGGGGCTTTTGCTTTGTACAGCTCTAAAGCGCTTTGTAAAGCAGAACCTTTAATGAATACGGTGTGAATAGCGCTTGATGAAGCGCACTAAAAGTAAGGACAGGAGTTGTGTAAACTTTTTTTAATGAGGCTTACGTATCGGTCGTCCGGACAGGGCGCATAGCGTTACATTAAACTCAGGTTTTTTCATAAATGTGTTGGAATTTCATCTTTTCTACTCTGTATTTCTTTACTAATGAACTTTTTGGTGTTGTTTGTGTTTAATTTGCGTAACTGAACTGTGCGCCAGTGCGTGACGATCGTAGCAAGATCACCTAGTCTGATTCACATTAATTATGTGAACGGTGACGAACCATTTTAAGTGCGCGATAACACGCCCGTTATTCTCGGACGTTAAGATATTTTATTCTTACCTTACGAAGAACTCTTACAGTTGCATGTATATCGTTAATATAAAATCAATACTTCACAAACTGTTAATCCTCACTGCGCTCTCGAACTAATTCACCCTCAGTAGATTGTTGCGCAATCTTAGATGTTTATTTTTATCAGTGTCGTTAAATGTTCATATACACGTTTGTGGTAATAAAATATTTTTAGCAAAATGCAAACCTACGCGGGCGTTTTTGAACATAGTTCGCAGTGAACCCGCCAGACAGCTCTGTCGGCGGTGTGGGACATCGTGCGCCTGCGTGTGCTCAGTCCGCGCGAGCTTCGCATCGTTGTAGTAGGTTCCAAAACAAGAACGTAGGGCTCCGCGGAGTCCCAGGAGTCTTCGTCAAACTAAGAGTCGGTGTGGTGAAAGTGTCGCAGTGCAGTGTGTCAGTGTTGTGTTTCGTGGTAGTGGCGTGGCGCGGGGCGCGCGAACCCGCTGTGTTAGCGCGGATCGATACGGCCAGGTGCTATGGCGCAGCGGATATGAGCCAGGGCGGCTCGCGGCGGCCCTATTCGCGCGGGGGCCCGCGCTGGCACCCGCGCTACAAGGATTACTGGGACTACGAACAAAACTATAGGTACCAGCATTTTTCATATTCTATGGATTAAGGAACATATTGGTGATGGTTTCGGTCTGCGTGAGAGCGCATCTCGTCTCGCCTGATTTGGCACTGAGGCATACTCTCTCTTAGCTCTCACGTGCCATACGGTGCATTATAGGATGCAACTGAAGTAATTACACCAATATTTTTTGCTAATGTACGACATGCTTCCTAAGGCATCAGGTTTACGTAACTCCGTGACGTGGGCTTGAGAAAATCATCAAATTATAACAAAATTATCATATTACGCACGAGAGAAGCGTATATTTTACAATTTCAAGTATTCACTGATCTCATTCTGTATGGCAGTTGTTGAGTTTTCTTGAATACTTTGACGAATCAAAACAAATAAATATGTTTTGTTTGCCGTTATTATTTACTATCATTATCACAGTGCAATGGCCAATGATTGGACAAGTTGTTCTCATACATAAAAAACGTACCACATTATTCATATCTAATCGTATTACTTTCCTACGAAGTAGGTATGTGGATAATTATACGAGAATGTTTTTTTTAACTTATTTTTTATGTCTACTGCCAATATTTTTTCATAGGCTACGCGATGTTCGCGATGTTTTCTACATACAATTGGATATGTTTAACAAGCACTTGATGGTAAGTGGTAACCGGTGGCTTTGATCTCTCACCATTTATTAGTCATTGACAACATGCACACCATACTGCTAGTAGCAGCAGTTGACAGGCCTGTTGGTCTTGTGGTTAATAATCCTGACTGCTGAGGACAAAATAATTGTGTAATTAAGCACAACAATTTTTTCTGGGTCTAGGTGCATACACAATACGTACCTACAAATACTTATAATCGTACTATTTTAATATTATAAACGTGAGAGTTTGAGGATTATGGATGTTTGTTACACTTTCACGCCAATTGAACCAATTGCGATGTAACTTGGTATGTAGATAGCTGGAGACGTGGATTAACATATAGGCTACTTTTTATCCCCATATTCCCATGGGATCGGGACTTACGCGGGTGAACCCTCCTAAGATTGGCTGTATATAGGTAATAAAAGTTAGAAAAAAGGATAATTATTACTGACGTCTGGTTTTTTATTTTCTTTAATTAACTGTTTATTCAAGTGTGATCACCTCAAATATTCTAGGCAACATCACGGCATTTTTTAAGACCTATTATATATATGCATCTTAATATGGTATGCAATTATAACCAACACTTGGGTTTTATAAATAGATTAGCGACCCGTGCGACCCATTGCACCCGTGCAAAGTAGATACTAATGTAGTTAACAATTATCGTCATATTTCAACAAATTAACACTAAATCAATATTAAACTATACATATAAACCTTCCTCTTAAATCAATCTATCTGTTGATGAAAACCTCATTAAAATCCATTGCGTAGTTTAAAAGATCTAAGCATACAGAGAGACGAACGGCAGGAAGAGACTTTGTCATACATACAAATAAATAAAATTGAAATAATGTCAAATTTAATAGTTTTTTTTAAGATCATACAGTTGTTTGCACAATACCTATGCCAAAAAATCAGTTTTTAACATTTTTGTCTGCCTGTTTGTTGTGGCTAATCAGAACGGGTGGACCGATTTCCACGGGACATTCACTAGCAAGTCCCGTGGAAATCGGTCCACCCAGCTATCTAGCTGGTGTTGTAAGGAGTAACTAAAGCTACTTTGATTTTGGAAAAAGAATAAGGGTTCCGCGCAAAATACATAAATACATACCCGCGAGCTAGACCGCGCGGGAACTGCTAGTTTTATACTATGTAGAGATTAAGTTAACCCCAAGCCTATAATGTTTTAGAAAAATTGATATACAGTTCACATAATTTATCACACAATCACACATAACTGAAACTCACAACACACCATAACCTTCTTTGTTGTCTGCCATTTATGAAGAAATGATTAATGTTTGACTTTCACTATGTACGTACAGATGAGTAACAAAGAAACAAGGATGTTTATAATGACTTATAGTTGAATCCCACATACTCGATCCGTATCCCACACTTCAAGTTGCTCAATGCTGGGCAATTAATATGCTATACTATGACATACTGACACCATTCTCAAGGAGATGCCATATTGAAGGAATATATTGTTTTCTTTGTAAAGAGTTGGTGTATGAGTGTTTTTAGTGAGGCTTTGATGTTTGAGTAGAAAAGCAATGGCGTAGGTTCATATAGCTAAAAGGAAATAAAGAAATTGTTTTTGTAGGAGCACAGAACACATTATAGTACATATACTGAAGTCCCACTGGCCAAATCATTTAAATAAATAACGATTCTTGTTCCAACACAATGAAGTCGCAATTCAGGTCACACAGCGCTAATTACCTACAGTTTTATTCACCTAGAAGTTGCCTCTCTTTCTATCCCGTAACTCTTCTGATGACGCTGCGACGTTAAGTTTGTTTTCTTTAAGAATTGATATTTTTGTGAACAAATAAATCTAGTCTAGGTACTAATAACTCGATAATCTAGATACGAAAGGATGACGTGACGTAGCGTGTGAGTGAGCATCGAATTAACGTGCGGTCCGGCCGACGCGCAGCAGCCAACTGAATTTCGACACTATTTGTCGACGCCGCCGTGTACTTGTAGCTTTATATCTACACAGCGGAGTGGACCTGGCCTGGTAGAAGGTAGGCTATAATAGTTAATGTCTCCTCGGCAGCATTGTTAGGAAGCCTGCTTAGCCTTAGAGAAAAGCACATTTAACTAGCACTGGAGCTAGTAAACTCCAGCTTGGCTAAGTTCCAACATTGCTCACAAGATTATAATATTGGAGGCATTATACAGCGCTGGGTGATTCTTCGTTCTTTTTGCTTCCGGGTCATTGTTCGCAACGGAAAAAACTTCAGAAATTTTGTTAATCTCTAAAAAATAAATCGAAAATATTTAAATCCTTATCATTACGTCACGTGATTTAAATCTCATAGTTTTTTTTTACCATAACCAACGAATTATATTACTGCAGTAGAACAATTATGGCAGAGACAACAAGAATTCAAAAGTACGAATACTCGCCCCGCTGTCTAGACTCAAAGCAAGCATAGCCTGTACTTCTAGTCTCTAGTTCTAGAACGCGGATATGGCATGTTCTATGTCCCCTGGATGTAGCAGAGGGCATCCACAGCAGACCTCCATTGCGATCGGTTTTAGCTTCGCCCTTAATTTCGCCCCGGATTGCGGTCATAAAACGCGAATATACGGCACGTATGGGCCGGCTCGACCGGAGTGATACCACAGTCTCACAGAAAACCGCTGTGAAGCAATGCTTGCATTGCATTTCGCCGAGTGAGTAAGGTTACCAGACACTCTAAAATTCCCCTACTCCCACCTTAAAGGCCGGCAGCGCAGAAGTGACTCTTGAGTTATAGGTAGGTGTCCATGGGCGGTGGAAGTACTATAAAAAATGATATGCCATAAAAAAAAACTTAGATGTTTTTTTTTTTGTAAATACAAACATGTAAGTATATAATATGTATGTATTTAGAAGTATATAAGTATGTTTATCAGCAGTCTGGTTACCATAGTACAGGCTCTGCCTAGTTTGGGATCAGACGGCCCGTGCGTGAGATGTGTAAAGTTATTATATTATTATTAATAAAAATAAGATATGCGATACTTAAAATAAGTGGGCTGTTGGAACTCAATTATTGTGATATCAACGGCGAAATTGGCAAATATAATTAAAACTCGGAGCACCGAATGTAAAAGTGAATGTTGATGAGTACTTTCACTTGAAATACACAGTTACATTATACAAAAACCATTGAGTCATGATATGTGAAAGGTTAGCGGTTTCGGTCTATCACCTATACTTAATATTATAAATACGACTGTCAGTTTGTTTGTTTGTTTCCACTTCAAACTACCAATCATCATGAAATTTTACCATCATGTTGTCAGGGGTACCATTCATCCCGTAAAAGGTACTGTTCCCGTGATAACTGAATTGACAAAATCTACATGAACGAGAGCGAAGTCGCGGGAAGACACTAGTTACGATTATATGCAGACGGATAAACACCAGGTTTGCTTACAGAATAGGGACACTGTTAGTATAGGTGTGACGGTACATGGCTAAACAAAAATATTGGAAATGGGGGGTGGTTCCCTATCTTTTGCGTCATGGAGCTTTCACTTAGGCACGGCTTTCCCTTAAGTTTAGGACAGAAAGCGGTTGAAATGTACTAGCGTCGACCGCGACGGACGGCGCTGTGTGACATAACTACACAGTACATTACAATCTGCTCACGCCGCGTCGCCGTGCCACTCCGCCCGCTGTCTGTCCCAACCTTTCATCAAGAAAGTATTGTTCCCAAGAGATAGATAAATAATTTTAAAGCGAGCGAAGCCGTGAGCTGAATAATGTATGTCAGACGACCTCTAGATTACCACATTCAAATGAACATATTAAATTCTTCCCGATAGAAAATCAATAACTAAAAACCATACGTCACAAAGGAGACGCGATCACATTGTATTTGTGTGTGTAATTTATATATATAAACGAGTGTGGGTGACTGTGTGCGCAGACGCAGGTAGCGACCGACCTTCGGGGTCAATGCGCCGCCGCCCTAAAATACACGCGGATGTCGCCCCGAGAGGCAAGAGGGGTGTAGTATTTGCATTGAAACGCTACTCAGTTAGAGGAAAATATCATTTTTTTTTATTTGGAAGCGAGTCGTTAGATAGATAATTGGGATTTCAATATCTGTCATCTACCTTATGGTAAGTCCGCGTAGAGGCAGCCGGGTTGGCCAGGCGCTCAATAACAAAGTCAAACAAGTATTAAATGATTACTAAAAGACTGCAACACACATACGCATAAACGGTAAATCAGTAATAAAAAAATTATAAGCTGTTATTTCTTAGATTTTTAAAATTCAGAATGAATTTCTGTCGATGTCCAACGATGCATTGATGAAGGGTAGCCGTGGTGCATCATCTGAAACAATTTTTATACACGAACCAATGCAAGAAGTAAAACATGCGGATGCTAAGTATAAACTCGTCCAATGCTACGAAGTAAGGCTGATAACCTCTTAAATGCTAATTGTTTCTTTACCATTGTGTAGAAACGGGTGTTGTGTCCCTCCAACATAAAGAGAGAAGATTCTCCGACCAGGCAAGGTGATCATGCCTGAGAACCCCGGCCCAACAGTTGATGCTAGGCAGTCGTATACATATAGATACAGTAATTGGCGTCATAGCTTTCATTGTGCCATGCAGGATTAGAAGTTACTACGTAGTTCAGCTCGTGTTCAAAGATAATGTTCAAGTATGTTTTTTTGCTGTTTGTGGAAGTCTTATCTGTTTCTTTACCATCACGACCTTGATGACACCGCTACTGTTAAAATGATTTTCACAATGAGCTGTCTTCCACCGTCTTATTTCAATGGCTGGTGGTGTCATTTACGCGTTGCCAACTCTATAATCCATTGATGACCCCCACTCACCAGCATATAAAGAAACATAATGACCCTAGTAATGTTTTTGTATTATTGAGACACTGGACCAGGCTCGAACAGTACCTTTACTTTATTGTCGACTGCAAATACGAATCCTCAAGTACTTCGGACACATTGTTCGAAACCAAGACTCCATGGAACGACTCGTTGTCCAAGGACAAGTGGAAGTCAAGCAGCGGTCACGCAGTCGACCACCTACGCGTTGGACAGATAATAAAAGTTGCAACACAAACCTCCGTAGTCCAGTGTTCTCGTATCACTGAGGACTGCAACAAGTGGAGGCGCATTGCAGAGGTTCATTATGAAACCAATACCACTCTGTCAAGAGTGACCGACTGAGGAGAGCCTACCTTTTTTACCGTACCGTTAGTAAGGAAATACCTAGCGTCATACTTAATTAAATAAGCAATATGACGCCACCGGTTTTCCTATAATAAATGCGTATTTTACAACAATGTAATTTTGTACACATCTGAAGTTTTTAACTCGGAAATCGTGCCGTCATACCACGGTTGACCTCCATCGCGGCACCCAACGCTTCCTCGTTTTGTTTAAAAGCACTGACGATTTAACCGAAGGTCTCATGAGTCTACAGAAACTGCAATAAATTCCATCATTGGCATCAAAATATTTTTAAAATACTGCTTAGTATTTATTAGGGGGGTGTGTGTGGGTTACACTACTAGTATTCTCGATAACCCATCCGGGGAAGCTAAAGGCTTGTTTCAGGAGTGGGTTCACATCTGTAGTTTACTGGATGGGGTTTGAACCCGCAACGCCCTGACGCCTTAGCCATTACCAACCCCAGAAAAGGGATATACCTGTCGGATAGCAAATCCGGTTTAATAGGAATCGTACGAAAAGGCGAGTGCCTTCACCCAAACACTCAAACTCGTGCAAAGCTACTACAGCTTCACCTAAACACAATACTTTTTTGGTGTTTTGGAGGAGGCAGAACACATTTCTTGTTGAATTGAAGTCCTGTTGGAAACGCACCTCGATCTTACAAAAAATACGGTTTTATTAATACTACTAGCCCAGTGTAGGATGTCTGTGGTAGAAGTATTCTTGTCAGAGCTGCACGGGTCGGAATGGGTTTTCAACATGGAACACCTCTTCTAACATTACGGGTGTTTTGTTAATCGGAGTAATCCCACCTACATTTCGTTAGTTGTAACTTCTGTGCACACTGAGCATGCCAGGCGACGAGACGCAAGAAGAGTCAAACTCTTGAAACCCACAACGCATTTAATACACTTTTCTCCTTAGCAAAAGCTGGGCTGTTGGTCTGGTGGTTAGTGACCCTGACTGCTGAGTCATGGGTTCGATTATTGTGGATACATATATACACCCAGGACAAATTATTGTGTGATGAGCACAATCGTTTGTCCTGCCTGGCTGTAATCTATCTATGATATATAGGTATTTAGTAATATATAAGTATGTTTATCAGCAGTTTGGTTACCATAGTACAGGCCTAGTTTAGGACCAGACGACCGTGTGTGAAGTGTTTCATGTTAACAAAAAAAAGTTAAAGAAAGAGAAAAGGGCAAATAGGTTAGGAGTTTCAGAGAATGGCACTGCACTCAACGTGCGGGGATTTTATAGAGACTGGGAACTTACTCGCCAAAACTACATAAATATTTATCCTACTTCCTACTAATATTAAAAACGTGAAAGTTTGTGAGGATGTATGGATGTTTGTTACTCTTTCACGCCAAAACTATTGAACCGATTACGATGAAACTTGGTGTGTAGATAGCTGGAGACCTGGATTAACATATAGGCTCCATTCTTTCTCTTAGCTCTACACATCACTTGCCCAACTCAGCTCCCTTGCTTTTGGATCTCATATTGGTTTCTTTCAGAGAGCATGTCGCGTGGAACCATGGATTTGAAATGAAAAGTAGAAGTAAAAGTGTCACTGTGCTCGTGCTCTTGGATTTTTCCAATGCGTTCAACATACGTACTTTTTATCCCGATATTCCCACGGGATCGCGACTTACGCGGGTGAAACTGCGGGGCGCTGCTAGTTAATAATATAATTTTGTGTACATAGTTTAGAGATGATTCATGTCATAATACTGAAGTGGGTTCGGGACGTTCCCCCAGAGCGAAGTCAAACATCCATAGGTACCAAAATTTTAAAACTAAATCAACGAATTTACTGTTGGGCGTGATAACACTTTAATTAGTGCAAATAACAAGTAGATGTATGTTGATGAATTGGTATAGCCTACTAATATTATAAACGTGAAAGTTTGTGAGGATGTATGGATGTGTGGATGTATGGATGATTGTTACTCTTCCACGCAAAAACTACTGATCCGATTGAGATGAAACTTAGTATGAAGATAGTTGGAGAGCTAGATTAACACATAGGCTACTTTTTATCCCGATATTCCCACGCTACCGGGACTTACGCGGGTGAAACCGCGGGGCGCAGCTAGTTCATAATAAATTTTTAAAATACTCCCGACTCGAAAATCCCTTCAACGATTAGAAAAAAGCTGATGATCGTCGAACGGCTCAAAAGAATTTCTTGAATTATATCTATGAACACCCTCGATCTAGTCACCTTCAAACGAACAAAAAACGCACTGAAATCGGTCCATTCGTTTGGGAGCTACGATGCCACAGACAGATACACAGACACTTCAAACTTATTACACCCCTCTTTTTGCGTCAGGGGTTAAAAAAATAAAACTCGTTATTCATCTGTTCGTTTTTTACTTAGCGAATAAATGCTTTCGTTAGTGAATTGTTGTAATTAAAAATAATAATTTCACTAAATATTGTTTTTTGAAGTCAGACGAGCTCAAAGCCTTTGACGCACTAGTGAAAGAGCATTACCTAACATTACAAGTGTTTTACAACTCTCTCACATTATGCGATACCTCGTTATTAACTCCGCTAATTTGTCTTATACGTATGTATATATATTCTGCATATATGTGTTTGCGTATTTATGTATGTATGTATACTAGCGATGTGCCGGATCGTTAAAAATGTATATCCGCACGGATTATTAGTGTTTAGATCCGCAAATACGGATACGGTCCTGAAGCTTTTTCTCAGTTGATGCCGATACACGTGACCTTGATGCGAACTTGAATTTCGCGTGTTTTTTTTTAATAATGATTTAAATACACATATCACAAAGGTTTGGGGTTTTATCTCGTTATAAAGCTAGTCAAATACTACCTTATAATTGAAAATAACATTAGTAACTCAGTACATTATATATTGAATATTTATATTTACTATAATAAATTTAGAATTTCATAAGCGTAATTAAATATAATAAAGTAAAAGATCCAATCAAGATCCGCCAAAAAGTAACGGATACGGATATAGATCTTTTTCTTCCCTCGTATAATCGCGTATACGAGTACGGATATCAGGCACTTTACTAATGTATACTAGAGATAGCCCGGTGTTCGAATATCGATCATGGTTTATTTGTTGGCCAGTATAACTTGAACTATCTTTGTACGAGAATTACGTAGCATGACAGGTCAACACATACTGGACGTGTGTAATTTGATGTAGCCGTTTTTAGGTATTTTTATTTATTATTACAGTTTTTCTAAATATAAACTAATAACTAAATAAGTATTATAAATTTCACGTTAAAATTTTAGCGAAATTTCCTAAAAAGAATTCTCTGATAGATATCCCCTTTTTTCTCCTTTAACTCTTGTATAAGTCGTAATACTCTTCGATTTTCTTTTTTTTATACTACGTCGGTGGCAAACAAGCATACGGCAAGCCTGATGGTAAGCGGTTGCCGCAGCCTATGAACGCTCCTAATTCCATTAGAATCGCACACTCCTTTCTTGACGAACCCATTACTGTACACCCTCGGGAACACCTCGGCAGGGAACTCATTCCACAGTCGGAGCGTTCGCAGGAGGGAATTCCTCTGAAACCATACCGTGCGCAACCATTTAGGTTCCAAGCTGTGAGTATGCACGCATAGTTTAATATGTCTACCCGTCTTTCATATTTGTTTTATTATCTCTGTCTCTCTCTATTGTATAGAATGCTGTTTCTATACGAAGGTTGTCTGGAAAATATCGCTTTTAGCGATAAGACCGCCCCTTGTACTTACCGTCTTTCATTAACAGTTTCTAATTATGTAAATGTATATTTATAACGTGGTGTACAATAAATAATTTTCGATCTTTACAAATAAGAGTCTGTTTGTAATGTCATAGTAACAGCTATTTTACTAAATGCATCCGAATTTTTACACGGTACATGTATAAAAAGCAATTTTTAACATTTTTGTGTCCGTCTGTTTGGCTAATCTCCGGAACGGGTGGACCGATATCCACGGGTCTTTCACTGGCAGATGGCTCGTGTTATAAGGAGTAACTTAGGCTACTTTTAATTTGGAAAAAGAATTAGGGTTCCGCGTAAAATATACAAATAATGTACACGCGGGCGAAGCTTTATAATTTTAGTTATTTTTATTTTATTTTAATATGCTATAAACAATATTGTTATTAATTATTATCTTAAAAATTACATGCGGTCACGGAGGCATAATGTGTTGTAAGCAAAAAAAATATTTTGTTTTTTTTTTAATATTTGACCACAAACCTAGCTAGCTATGTCTACGTGTCGTCACTTTTTGAATCCAAGTACAAAGTATCAATAGATTATTAGATGCACTTGAAATTCGGTAATTAATGTAAATTTATCAGTTAATTAATACAATTGTTCCAAGGTTCGTCGTCTTTAAAAACTCATGCGGAAAAATGTAATCATTTAATTGTTTTTGCAATGTTCATATATTTATAGACGCCGGCGTCTGTGACTATTTATGTATCCGACTTTCCTACAAGAAGGTATTTATAAGTAAACTAGCTGACCCGGCGAACTTCGTACCGCCATATTTTATTTCTCTAATCGCAACTAAGGAAATAAAACCCTTCCGGTAAAATCTAATTAGCTAAATTGAAAATAAAACTAAAGTGCTCAATTGAAAAATTCATATTGTTGTACAAAATGACTCGTCCATCAGATGTTAAATCGCAAATAACAGACAAATAATTAGCTGAATTATACGGTATTTCGTTCACTACAAAATAAATTTAATTAATTTTATAGCGTCAACAACACGTGGTAATTATGCTGTTAAAATGTAGCTTATATGACACGTTCGTAGATTTACCGTAGCAGCGCCATCTATTGATTAATTACTCAACCCAGTCGAAAGGTATCGACATCTGTTAGAATCATTTGGAGTTAACAGATAATTGTGACTGTCAAATAATAACAGACAAATAATTAGCAATAAATTAAAATTGCGACTATAATTTGAGATTTAAACTATCCTATCTCTCAAGTTGGATCGAACTGCACATGGTGTGCGAATTTTATTATAATCGGTTAAGTGGTTTAGGAGTCCATTGAGGACAAACATTGTGACACGAGATTTATATATATTAAGAAGATAGGTAATAATCATGACTTGTTTTACTGGGGAAGTACCTAAACCTTCCGTAACGCTAATGAAATATTTTCACTGTAGAATAGTATTTTCTTATAGTATTTTTAGCTTTATGAACGTTTTTAGGGTTTCGTTCCTCAAAACGACAAAAAGAAACCCTTGTATTTTATCATAATTATTTTTTTGTGATTACAAACTTATGTATTGCGGTTGGCAAATTGACGTTTGTTTAAGAACTGAAAAGTTAGGTGTCAAAAATCTTCGAGAATAGATTCCCGAGATGAACGTACTATCTACATACAAATTTGTTTACTTACGGAACCCTCGGTGCGCGAGTCAGACTCGCACTTGTCCCGTTTTTTTTTACTTCTATTATGTTTTTTTTCTTATTCACTTCCGTAGTGTATGGTCCATCGTTTTATGTTACCATGTTCCAATACACACAAGTATAAATTAAAAATACCTCCAACAGAAAAATGATCTTAGAATGGAATTATAGCTAAGAACACTCTTGGTCAAGTTTTAAACAAAAAAACTAAATGAAAGTCGGTCCATCAGTTTAAAAGCTATGATGCTACAGAGAGACAGATCAGACGTTAAACTTATAACTCCTTATTAATCCTTTCTGCGTCGGGAGAGTTACAACACAACGTTAGAAACTTTGAACTTCCGTGTTCCATTATATACTTAATTATGTATTTCCACAGGAATTCTTCTTTTTTTTTTAAAGACAACCCCCGCATTAGAAATTACTCCTGTGGCGCGGGGGACTTTACAAACATACAAACAACGGACAAAAAGAAAACCCAGACTCAGTCGGGAATCGAACCCACGACCTCTGGCTCAGCAGTCAGGGTCACTAACCACTGGACCAACAGGGCAGTCAAATTAACGCGATCACGAAAAGGTATGACATATCTCTGAATTGCCTGACCTTCCGAGTCAGCCTGTGACCACGGCCTAGCAGATTTCGGTTCGAAATGCTGTCAGACTGGAGAACCATTTCAACCACAAAGAAAACAGCGGATATTAGGACTATTAACGTTATGAGTGTGTACTTGTTTACCTACGACACGGAAAGAAACTTCTTCAAGTTTCTTTCCGTGTCGAGTGGCTCCGAATCGAGCAGGAATAAATCGTGCGTTTACCTTCCTTATTACATTTACAATACCAAAATATACCAGAGTACCATCTATTGAGTCATCCTTTACGATTCAAATGACGCTATCTCACACATTATAAATAAATACTTCATATCATAACAAAAACATACACACGACGTCCGTGCAAACAAAATTCACTTTTAACTTCGTTGTTATAGAACTGCTAATAACTTGCGTGAAATTACGTATCTCGTTTCGTGTAGTTGCATGACCAAAATGATTTTAGTCCTTATCTATATTTGCCTTAGGTCCAAATTACTCTGAATCGTTTCATTGAATCCTTTGTTAGAAACAGTAATCTCAATCGATTTCTTGGTTCAAGGAACTTTCAATCTTATTGTATATAATTAGAGTTGAAATTAATTTGTATAGTACAGTCTGTTTTGTTTGAACAAAAACGTGCGCTAACAAAAAGTGCGTTCTCTACCTGCTGATACCCCCCTCTCGCACTCTTCAGGCCTCCCAACCCCTCGCGTCTGAGGATGTCTTTATATTAGACAACGCTGCGTTGTCAGGGCAATAATACGAACTTTGATAACTAGACACAGAATTATCGTCTGGGGACGATTCCTTGTTCAAGACATACCATTAAAATGGCAGATAAAATACACTGCTAAGGTATGCAAACAATTTAAATTCTGCTCCAATTGGAGCCAACTGGCTAGTCCAATACTTCCGCTGTACTGAAGACCAGGGTTACATAACACAAGTAGTAAAGTGAGAGGAAGATAGGTTTGGTAACTCAAATTTGACAATATTATTGTTGTAACTGCTAACCGCGGTAACTATCAAGAAGGGCGGTAACCGAGTATAAGTTAAAAAAATCAAAATGACCCCCGATTCAAAAATTCTTTTAAAGATTAGAAAGATTTCCTTGAAATTATAGTTAAGAACACACTCGATCAATTCACCTTCAAACAAAAAAAGTCCGCTTAGAAGCTGTGATGCTACAGATACACATTTCAAATTTATAACACTTACTTTTGCGTCCTGGGTTAATAAAAGCATGGGTCAGTATGTCGCTCGCGTGTTGCCAATGGTTTAAAAATACATACTTGTTCGTAGAGCCTCTAGAAAAACCACGAGAGGGAGGTTATTTTCCTCATTCGGTAAGTTCTTATCAAACCGCATTTTTTCCTATATTAGATTTTTTGTCTTAAAGGACCCCGGGCATCAAGACCACGATGAAGTATCTTGGGGCTTGTCCTCGATAGCCGATGTAATTTCAGATCATAACCCAGAAGTTACATCCCGAAATTGAATTACCCTTAGAGAACGTACCCATACTATGTGACTCGTTCTGAGGGGTGAGGGGGGGTCTTCAAAATACCACGCTTGGTCACAGGAGGGGGGACTTAGGTTTTCGTCATGTAGTCAATATCCTCTAGGGAATCTCGAGTGCTTTTTCGAGCTAAATTCAAATATGGCGTATAGCGCTTTTTAACTTTCTGTCGGCAAAAAATGTTAAAATTACTACGTGAAAACTACAGGGGGAGAGGGGGTCTTGGCATATACTACGGGTGATCACCCAGGAGTACGTTATGGTATGTTCCCTTAGCTCAGTTGTTGCCTAATAGTTAACTTTGCCTGGACAACAGTTTAAATATAGTACAAGTCCTATTGTTCATTCCGTTAGTCACGTTTGAAAAGAATTTTTTTTCTCGTTGGCAACTCGTTCGTGTCAGTTGAAAGTCTTCAGTTCTGTTGTGTCCGAGTTGGCGTCAGTTGAGAAACCCTTACAAATGCAAATTTTATATTGTTTGCTTAACGTGACAAAGTGAAACTACGCTGGTAATTGTAAAATTGTTCTTTTTTTTTAAACTGTTAGGTAATGTATAACTCAGCTACGAAGTCTTACAAATAATTTAAATTTTTATTACAATTTTTTTTTTGTGTAAGAGTCGCTCCTGTTATGGAAACCTTCCTGACTGCCCATTATACTCTCTGGGAACTCCCCTAAAAACGTAATTTTGTTTTTCTATCCTTGGGTAGGGCTCCTTCACATTTCAACATGTAAAACCTTTTGCTAACTTGCTTGCTGGCGAACCGTAGAAGGCTGAATATCTCGTTTTCATGTTTTAAACCAGGCATCACCTAATTATTTTACTTTGGAGTTCGATTTTTTAAAAACAAAAACTTTTGATAATAACTTGACACATCTCACACGCGGCCGTCTGATCCCAAACTAGGCAAATCCTGTAATATGGTAACCAGACTGCTGATAAACATACTTATATACTTCTAAATACAAACATATTATACATAAATTACACCCAGATACAGAACAAATCATCATGCTCATCACACAATTATTTGTCCTGGGTAGGAATCGAAATCACAAGCTCTGGCTCAGCAGTCAGGATCACTAACCACTAGACCAACAGGATATTCAAAATATTGATATGACTGTCGTGGTCCGTATCAAACTTTTTTTGAAGAGGAGTTCTATGCCATCCCCCAGCCATCGTCACGTTGTAACTACTTTATTAAACTTCAAGTAATACACCTGTTATAAATATCAATTAATAAATCAAGCGAAGAAAACCCTGAAAATTATTTTATTGAATTAAGGTACTCCCTCATCGGGAGCATTCGCCTTCAATGTAACGTTACAGATCCGAGCATTATATCAGTGAGGGAGGAGAACCGAGTATTACAGTGTGCAACCTGTAATGACACAATCTGTAGTATTTTGATACAACTTATAAAACCGCCTGTGTTTCGTCGGTTTTGATATAATTCATGAAACCAATATTGTTTCTTCTGTGTTACATTATAGGGGAATGCTCGGGAGGCAGTATTAGAACGTAATGCTCAAAATCGAATCATAAATAAATTGTCGCCTGCGGTATTTCCGTACCGATACGACTTTCAAACCTTCAAGAAAAGAGCGTACTTCTATCTCAAAGGCTGCAACGCACTTGTGACTCTTGCGTTGCAGGTGTCCATGGGCGACGGTAGTCATTTACCATCAGGTGACCCGTCTGCTCGTTTGCCCCCTATAATATAACAATTCGACACATTCTACAAAACATAGAGGCTTCATCTCCCTCCAGTATCTGGAAGTTTCTTAGCACTTTGGGTATTGGCAAACAACAACGTACTGAGTTTCAGACAACAATTGGTTTGAATGATATCAACCGTCATTTTTCATCTACAACTCAGCTCGATCATCAAACCAAATGTCTCAGCCTAGACCATATTGCTAATCTAACTAGACCCAACATCAATAACTTTAAATTTTCTCCGGTAGCTTCTGAGGACATCAAAAAGATCATCCTGTCCATCCGTTCCAGTGCTGTGGGCTGTGATGACATTAGCCGTAGGATGATTGTTACTATTCTCGAACACGTTCTTCATGTTATTACTCATATTATTAACTTTTCTCTTGACTCTGGAACCTTCCCCTCTCTCTGGCGTAAAGCTTACATCATCCCGTTGCCTAAAAAAAGTAATCCTAGTCTTCCTGACCACTTCCGTCCAATTTCTATTCTTCCATTTCTATCCAAAGTCCTTGAGGCTTGTGTACACAAACAGCTCTCACATTTTGTCCTTAAAAATAATCTCCTAAGTCCTCTTCAATCTGGCTTCAGGAGCGGTCACAGCACTGTTACTGCACTCCTTAAAGTGACTGGCGATATTAGGGAGGGCATGGAGGGCACCAAAGTTACTGTCCTAGTTTTGATTGACTTCTCGAATGCCTTCAATACCGTCAGTCACGAAGTCCTACTATCCATTCTATCGTATCTTATGATCTCCTCAGAAGCATTGGAATGGTTCTCCACTTATCTTCAGGGACGACAACAGTGCGTACGCATTGATGACTTCTCATCAGATTGGTGTGATCTCTACACTGGTGTCCCTCAAGGCGGTATTCTATCTCCACTTTTGTTTTCAATGTATATTAACCTCATAACTCAAGAACTTCAGTGTGCGTATCACCTATACGCCGACGACTTGCAGCTATATACACAGGCCAGCATTGAAGACATATCGAAAGCCATTGATAAAATCAACAACGATTTAGAGTCAATAAAACGCTGGTCGATGAAGTTCGGTTTATCCGTAAATCCTGCAAAATGTCAGGCGATTATTGTTGGAAGCAAACGCATTATGTGCAGGATAGATTCTACTACCATCTCACCTGTAGTCTTCAATGGCTCATTCATACCCCTGAGCTCAGTGGTTAAAGACCTGGGTTTGCACATAGACTCATCCCTTGATTGGCGTGCCCAGGTGACTCACGTAAGCCAGAAAGTGACTGGCACTCTCCGAAATTTATATCGGTTAAAAAATTTCCTTCCTACTAAAACCAAAACTATCCTAATGCAGTCCCTAATCATTCCTATCATCGACTATGGTGATGTGTGTTATTTCGACCTGAATGCAGACCTTCTCAACAAACTAGACCGTCTTCTTAATAACTGCATTCGATTTATATTCAATCTTCGCAAGTATGACCACGTGTCTGCTTTACGTTCCGAATTAAAATGGCTACCTATTCGCCAGCGCCGTAATCTACGAGCACTAACTTCTCTTTTCTCTTTTCTTAACTCTCCATCTCCACCTTCTTATTTAGCTCCCTACCTTCGATTCTTGTGCTCAAATCATAATAGAAATCTTCGTTCTACAAATAACAACCTTCTCTTATGTCCCCCACATAACTCCGATTTCGTGAACTCTTCGTTCTATGTCCAAGCAGTTCTTCTCTGGAATGCACTCCCACTCGAAATCAGGATGTCCACAAACCGCTTTACATTTAAGAGGAGAGTACGGGATCTGCTCCACAATGAGTTGGCGGAATTGACACAGCGCTAGTACATAACTCTCTATGTGTGTATATATGTATGTTTATGATATGTATATATTATGTAGTATATTATCTATCAATGACACATAGCAAACTTTGCACCTATGTATTTTATTTATGTATTTAACGTGTATATTTAGTTCATGGTTTGATTTATCTATCAAAATTATTATAAGACCTAAATTCGTATCTTTGGAATAACATCTCTCTCTCTCTCTCTCTCTCTCTCTCTCTCTCTCTCTCTCTCTCTTTCTCTGTTTTCTCTCTTTATCATGTCTTTTGCACCTACCACTTTTATTTCTGCATCACCCCAAGGTTGACTGGCAGAGAATGCCTAAGGCATTAAGTCCGCCTTTGTACAGTCTGTGCATGAAGCATTAATAAATAAATAAATAATATAAAAAAAATGTTACATTACAGTCAAATGCTCGTCAGTCAGGTAGGCAGTATTGTAACGTATTGCTCAACATTGAAGCGAATGCTCCCGGTAAGATAGCACCTTTATAGACGAACGTAATGAACAAAAGTACCAAGGCTTTTTGAAAAATGACATTTCTTGCCTTGATCAGTCTGAAGTTTGGAGTGAAGTTTGTACACACAGTTGTAAGACACACCAATTTTATCCAAAGGTCATGACAAGACATTTCCGTAGTTTTGTGTTTACGTCCTACAAGTTAATTTATAATAGACATTTATTTCAAGAAGATTAAGCTTCTGTTAATGATGTATTATATTGTACTGTTTAGCTGAGTAGGTCGGCGGTACATTTGATGACCCCTGTTTTTGACCCTTGACACGAGTCGGTTTTGAAAAATTCTAGCGCAATTCTTGAGGAAGGTTATAGGCTATTTAACATCACGCTACGAGCCTTAGGAGTCGAGCAGTGATCACGAACGCCGGGAACGGTTAGTACAGAAATGTAATCAAATCTTGCAACAGCGCGGATAATCGGAAGCGTAAATAATGTGTAGCGATTACATCTACGTACGTGACCGCAAGGTCGAGCGTGCTGAGCAGACCTCGGAGTCACGCGAGGACAATCGAAAATGTACAATTATTATTATCTTCCGATTTATAAATACAACACACTTAACATGCTAAGGTTACCACACTAAAGATTGTACGGATTTAACCCCCCAGTGTCGTCAATGTCAAAAGTCAACTGAAGTGGTGATGGTGATTTTCGGTCTCAGTGTTCGTGTGCTCGCATTTCGCATACATGGCTTATGTAGCCAATGTCTCATGAAATCCAAAAATCAAGAAACGATTCGTTTTGCTTACGGACGGTAAATTATCGTTGAATTTTCAAGGAAAAATTTACCGTCCGTAAGCACAACGGATCGTTTCTTGATTATAGGAACGCGGCATTAGTCTGACTGACTCCTACTCCTGACAATTCAAAAATACCTATAATTGATTTAACTGAAATAAATAGTGATTTGATTTTGAATCGTCTACCTGTCAAAAATGTTGTTCCCAATGTCGAATGTTCAAAATCATCGTCAAATAGATCTATAACTCAGAATACATTATAGTACATGTACAGAAGTCTCACTCCGCAAAATCATTCAAATAAATAGCGACTCTTGCTCCCACACAATAAAGTCGCAATTCAGGGCGCACAGCACTAATAATTACCTACACTTCTATTCACATACAAGTTGCCTCTCTTTTTATCGCGTAACTCTTATCTGTTCTAACGACGCCGCGTCGTTAGGGTAGTGTTTTTTTTTAAGAATTAATTAATCTTCATGTTTAAAATAGGTTATGAGCCTATAACTCTATTTTTTGTAAACAAATAAACCTTGGCTAGTTACTAATTAATTTGAAATAAAATACGGATGACGCGACACAGCTTGTGAGTGAGCATCGAACTAACGAGCGACCTGGCGATCAAGTCAAGCCCGCCGCGTACTTCTGGCTTTATACCTAATGTACGGAGTGGACCCCTGGCCTGCCTGCCTATAAAGCAAAAAATGCACTATTCCCCCATGATTCAAGAAGACGAAACGTGTCGTCTCTGTGCATCCTGTGCAGAATGACGTGATATCTCAACGCGCATCGCATGAGCCGTTAGTCGGTTAGCATTAGCAACTGATAGTTTTTGCAGCTGCTGACTTCATTCAAAAACCCAAGTTACTAGCTGGTTTTATATCGCTTCTATTCTCTTAAATTCAATGCAATGTAACGCCGCGTGATTTCATTCGCCAAAACACGATGCATTATCGAATCAGTCTCGAATGATTTGAAAATAAAAATATATTATGTGACGTGATCCTAATCGGGAGTGTAAAGAAAAAAATTGAACATACGCTACTAAAAATTTTTTTATAATAATCGGATTAGTATTTTAGAAAGGTGTAGAGGACTAATAATAATAATAACACCACCTTCAGGGGCTCACGTTAGGCAGCTGGATTAAGGGTCTGAAGCAAAAGGCGGTCCTTCTTGACACGGCACGTATTGTTAGGAGGTTTCTGTCTCTGGAACCCTAACCACCGGTAGCTTGGTCCCTGTTCCCGATACCGGTGGGATACTATGTTTTATATTTTTTTTTAAATACTAATGATTTGAAAATGTAATTAATATGTTTAATAGATGTTAAGTAATATAATAACAGAATAATAATAATACTCTTAAGACATTTTACACAGCGTTTTTTAGAACAAAACTAAGTATACCTTGTTTTGTGTATTCTAAAACACGGATATACATGAATAGATATTATTTTTGTATACATATTCTTTTCTAAATAGAAACATTCAAACCAATGAAGATGATAGCATTCATCATAATTATCATATTCATGGCCTCTTCCCAACGTTATTTGAGGTCGGCGCAATGTGTATATCATTGCAAAGGGTTTTCGCTGGTTCGCCAACACTCTTTGCGAATGTAATCGTTTTCAAGCGGGACAAAGGAAGGAGGTAAATTAGGGTAAAGAAAACATATAGGGCGAGGGAGCTAGGGTAAGAGTTACCGCAAGTCCTGTGACTGGAGATGACATTGGGACACGAACACAACCTGACCTTTAATGAAGACAGCATTCATGCATACAAATATTTGCACTAATCGTTTTAAAACTGTGACCTCGGACTTTTCAGGCGATTGCACCACCGACCACAAAGGTCGTCACGATGAAATAAATTTATTTTTGAAGTGAAAACTCCTTTAAGCACGTTTGTGCACTTTTGCTATGGGGAAAAAGCACTGAACTCGTGACCGTTACGCTAATAATACATATAGATCCACTAGAGGGCGCTAATCTAAACATTGAGTTCTGTCAGCTCCTTATTAATTAATGTCACCAACCTGCTAATGTGACGTTTTAAGTTCGTCGTTTCGTTTAAGTTTTCACTTCTGTTGGCAGTCCCATGACTGCCTATTTTTATGGCATCATTATATTAATACGTGAGGAGAATTCCTTCTACCCCTTTTTAAGAAAATTTCGCAAACGTAGTAACGTGAATTTTGGAATATTTACAAATTTTATATAGAAGAAGGGTAGGAAGCTAACATTTTAAACAATATGTCTTACAATTTTACACGAGTCCAGTATATGTAATTACCCGTCATGGTAAGTCTATACAATGACATTTCAATACAATGACAGTTCAAGGTATATTGGCCAATGAAATAAACCATGGTCGAAATTCGACCACCACGCGATCTCTAGTATGTTAAGTTTTTTTTTTTTTTTAAAGACAACTCCCCGCATTAGGAAATACTCCCGTGTCGCGGGGGACTTTACAAACATAGAAACAACGGACACAAAAAAACACCCAGACTCAGGTGGGAATCGAACCCACGACCTCTGGCTCAGCAGTCAGGGTCACTAACCACTAGACCAACAGGCCAGTCATGATGCATTGCCTCATCAAATATGTTTATGGCTTGTCATCATCTTTGATTGTACTGCGGAAGCACCGCCAAGGTCGCTACCTCGCAGTTGTATTACTGCGAACAATGCAGGTCTTCTCGCGATAAGACTATATGTATGTATATACTACCTGTGCCAGCCGCGGCTTCTCTCGCGTGTACTATTTTTTTTGCGCGAAACCCTAATTTATTTCCCATAGTAAAAGTAGCCTAAATTACTCATTATTACATCATATCTGTGAGATTTCCGGAGGTTAACCGAAACAACTAAACAGACATACAATTTTTTTTTTTGAATTTTTTGGTTAAGTGTAAATTTTATGCATTCAAATGCATTTAGTAAAAAGCTTTTCTTTTGATATTACAAACAGACACTGCAAATTATTTTTTTTGTATAATATGTGTATTTGTGTATATTATTATATTTTGTATAGCCGGCTCTACCGGAGTGATACCACGGCCTCACAGAAAAACGCGCACCTGTGACCCTTGAGGTGCAGGTGTCCATCGGTGAAGATAGCCACTTACCATCAGGTGACCTGTCAGCTCATTACCTCCAATATCATAAAAAAATGATTTTTTTCTCGATGGAAGGTACCCCTATGTCCTTTTCTAAACACCTGATAAATTTAATGATGAATCGAATCATTACTACGATATGGTCTCATTGTATATGGCAATAGTACTGAACAAAATAGAGCATTTATTGCGCAAAAAAGATGACTCGACTCGAGAAACTGTGTATAAATTACCTAGCAATTTGAAAACTGGAAGCAACTTAAAAAGAAATCGTATTAATGGCTTATCCTACTTCCTACTAATATTATAAACGTGAAAGTTTGTGAGGATGTATGGATGTATGGATGTTTGTTACTCTTTCACGCAAAAACTACTGAATAGATTTTATTGAAAGTTTACAATAATATAGCTTATATATCAGAATAACACATAGACTATAATTTATGAAGATATTGTGTATATTGGCCCAAATATAACGATAAGTGTTAAGTAAGTCGGAAAAAAAAACTGTCATCTGCGAGCTATTCTGGCGTGCGGATGAAAAACTGTAAGAGTTACACGAAAATAATGTACGGTGGGATTGTTTCTCCTAAATAGTTCTACAAAAAAGTCCGCGACAGTATATATCTACCTTTTATGTGTAAGCCATTATTGCCAAAATAGTAAACCATAAATACAATAAACTTTGATTTTTTATTTTCAACTAGCTGAGCCCCGCGATTTCGCCCGCGTAAGTTCCGGTACCATGAGAATATCGTAACAAAAGGTAGCATATGTGTTAATCCAGGTCTCCAGCTATTTACATACCAAATTTAGAACGCAATCGGTTCAGTAGTTTTTGCGTGAAAGAGTAACAAACATCCATACATACATACATCCATACATCCTCACAAACTTTCACGTTTAAAATAAAGGGTCTTTCCACAAGGACGGGTCGATGTTAAAATTTAATAAAACAAGATGTGTGTGAGATATTAACGAAATTTATTTTTTTATTTGAAAGGCCCATTTATGCCATTATGGATGGAATATGACATCGTTCAAATGTCCGCCGCGGCTTCGTATGGTGGCACGAATCCGAGAGGTCCAGTTTTTATTGACTCTGCTGCATAGATCCGGCTGAATCTGAGCGATGGCCTGCGTTATGTTGGCTTTCAGGGCAACGGTCGATTGTGGCTTATTGGCATAGACCTGCGACTTCAGAAAACCCCACAAGAAAAAGTCTAGCGGAGTCAAATCACACGATCTTGGTGGCCAATTCACGTCACCTCTGCGAGAGATAACCCTACCCTCAAACCGATCATGCAGAATGTCCATTGTGTCGTTCGCTGTGTGGCAAGTAGCGCCATCTTGCTGGAACCACATGTCGTTCACGTCCATATTGTTCAATTCAAGCCAAAAGAAATTTTTTATCATTGATCTATAGCGCTCGCCGTTGACGGTGATGGCCTCGCCAACGTCGTTTTCGAAGAAGTACGGAGCAATGACGCCGCTAGACCAAAATCCGCACCAAACAGTAACTTTTTGTGGATGCATTGTCACCTGGTGAACCTCATGTCTGTTGTGGTCATCCCATATACGGCAATTTTGCTTATTAACAAAACCATTCATCCAAAAATGTCCCTCGTCGCTAAAGATTATTTTTTCGGCCAAAATCGGGGTCCTGTTCCAAGCGTTCCGAAGCCCATTCAGCGAACACACGGCGTTGTCTATGGTCATCAACTTTAAGCTCTTGGGTCAGTTAAATCTTGTACGGATGCAGGCCCAAGTCCCGACGCAAAGTTCTCCAAGTTGAAGTCTGCGGAAGGCCGAGTTCTTGTGCACGGCTAGAAATCGACTGCCTCGGAATCTCCTGAACACTCTTACGTACAGCGGCGATGTTCTCGGCCGATCTGGCGTTCCTTTGACGTAAAGGTGTTGGTTGGTTGTTTACCGAACCGGTCGTCTCAAATTTGGTCACCAATCGTTGGAGAAAATGGGCGCAATGCGCGCAACGTTTGCACTAACGAACACTCATTTTGATAATAAAGTTTTATCATTTGCACATGCTGCTCAACCGTGTAACTTGCCATGGTGATTTGGCATCAGTGACTGAATAAGAAAAAACAGATTTGACAGATGCCGCCAAAACAAAATGCCCGCCAAAGTTTATTAACGTCGACCCGCTCTATTTGAAAGACCCTTTATTAGTAGGATTCACATTTAGCAGTAACAAATAGATTTTTATGAAAATAAATACTTTTATCGCTTCTGATATTCAAAGTAGATAAACTTTGTCTTTTAAAGTACGTAATTTGGTCTAATATTTTAAAAGTTACGACTATAATATAAAACTGCGAGCGAGGGGGGTGGGGAAACATCGCTCACCGCTGGGTGGCGTGAGCCACCTGGACGCGGGCAGACGCGTGAGGGCAAACGTTGTTGACGGTTGTGTCCGTAATGGGAATTTTGAAGACACTAGCGATTTGTGAAAAAGCTCTGTATACATACATTTCTATAATATACTAGCAACCCGCCCCTGCTTCGCACGGGTACAAATTATATACCTAAACCTTCCTCATGAATCACTCTATATATTAGTGAAAACCACATGAAAATCCGGTCAGTAGTTTTTCAGTTTATCGCGAACAGACGGACAGACGCAGCGGGGGACTTTGTTTTATAATATGTAGTGAAGATATAGGATGTGAAAAAAATTTGAAAGTTTGTGAGGATGTATCGATGTTTTTTACTCTTTCGCGCAAAAACTACTGTATCGATTGCGATGATAATTCGTATGTAGATAGCTGGAGACCTGGATTAACACATAGGCTACTTTTTATCCCGATATTCCCCTGGCATCTGAGTTACGCGTGTGAAGCCGCGGGGCACAGCTAGTTGAACATAATTTGTATTCCGTAAAAGAGTTCATTGATAAAAAGTTTTAAATAGTTAAACTACATAAATTAGATCAATATCATAAACAATACCTAGGTACTTGGAAAATTTGCATTCTGTGTATATAATAATAATAACTTCACTCACACATGTTGGTCACTTCTCACTGTAAGACCTTTTATACTATGTTTTATGGCAAATAAATATTATTATTATCATCGATATATTATTACTTACGGTGTAATAACTAGAGATCGGATAATCGGATGCATATTTACCTAAAGTTATTTTTTTGATAACAAATTATGGAAGCGGCTTCTAAGTATATTTTTATTTACGAATGCAGTTGTATTGTCGCGTCGCTACTTGCGCACAAGCAAGTATAATTTGCCGTCTCACTCGCACTCTTACAAAATGCTTACATTTCCTGGGGTTTAATAGGCCCGCTTTGACACTTGTTACAACGTAATAAGGTTGTTTTTGCTTCGTCAAAAATTACTGACAATAAAAGTAGGGAAAAGCAACCATTATACGTTGTAACAGAGCAAGTGTCATTTGTGTCAAACTGGGGTTGATTACATCTCACGGAGTATAGGTATACTTAAATTTGAATTTCCTGGAACCGCGGGATTCTTTCGATAAAAAAGTGCTTTCCATAATAGCCAACATCTCAACTTTAGGTAAATATGCATCCGAATATCCGATCTCTAGTAATAACGTAACAAACAACAAACTCACATTCCCCCTATATTGTGTTTGTTTCTTTGTAGGGATTTATCGTAAAAATATGGAGTCGTAGTATAAAGGCCAGTTATCCTGGCTGTGATCCGTCAATTTAAGAGCCCAAAATATATATTCGCAACTATAGATGTCACATACAAATGTTTAAATACTCCAAACTTATCGCCGCCGCAGGCTGTGCCTGTCTATGACACGCTAATGTTCCAACATCCAGGTCAATTGAATATGTAAAATAGAAATATTATAATAAATAATCCATTACATATACCTGAGTGTTGTTCTCACGCATATTTGGACAAGAACTTTTAACCTTTATGCGATTACATGTTTGTCAAATACAGCTTAGAAGCTTCTACATTTTAGAAAATCATTAATGTAGTCCGCGAATTCCAAAGAAGTACATGCTGTTGCCCAGCAGGTGGCTAAGGTCTACCGGAGCCGTGTATTTTATTTACACTCTGGGCTTCCATAAATGGAACACTGTCTAATTTAAGACGGTGTTTTTAACCCCCGACGCAAACAGAGAGGTGTTATAGTTTGACGTGTCTGTGTGTCTGTCTGTGGCATTATAACTCATGAACGGATGAACAGATTTGAGTGCGGTTTTTTTTTGGTTTGAAAGGTTACTTGATTGAAAGTGTTTTTAGATATAATTTAAGAAAATCTGTTAAGCCGATCATCGATTCCCTTCAACGATTACCAAAGATCTCTTTGGTAACAGGGATTTTCGAGTCGGGGATATTTAAAATTTTTCATTTATGATTAATATAATACTGTTATACTATGCAATTACTTATTTATTTATATATTTAATACTTCTCGCATTTTACATTGCACTGGGCGGACTTCATGCCAAGTGACAATCTACCGGTCAACCTTTGGGTGGTGCAGAGAGGAACGTGGTAGGCCTACCCTTCACAGTTAACTTGGTAAGTTGACGAAAACTACGAATTCCACTCGTCAAAGAAAAAGTGGTGTGCTGGTTAGGAGAACATTTTTCACTGAGTGAAAGGTAGAAAGGTGGAGTAATTTATCTACTACATATTATAGGTAAATTACACCCAGACACAGAACAAATTATCGTGCTTATCACACAATTATTTGTCCTGGGTGGGAATCGAACCCACAACCTCTGGCTTAGCAGTCAGGGCCACTAACCACTAGACCAACAGGCCAGTCGGATAATGGTTTGTGAGTAACTGTAGGACTACGCCGAGCGCGTGACACCGCAGTTGTTTCATAGCTACCGATAAGAGCTTGGCATCAGGCGGCCATTATTGGCTAGTTGTACACGTAAATCGATCTGATCTGCGCAACGCTTTGTTGAGAAAGAAACCCTTATTACTTTATGCTTAAGTGTAAATTGTGAAGGCTTAAGCTATCACTGCTTCAACATATTATATAACTCATAAGTGTGTTGTTCTACCAGTCACGTATGTGAGAACAAAAGGCTTTAAAATTTATTTCTTGGCACGACTTCAAAAAAAAAAATCTGAAGGTGATTGGTGCCACATCATTATTTGTTGCTAGTATTCGTGCTAATATCTGTAACTAAGCTGTTTTTCCATGTTATTGCGAACCGTTGATTTCGTAAGAACACGATTCCAATAACCCTTTTTTAGGGTTCCGTACCTCGAAAGGAAAAACGGAACCCTTATAGGATCACTTTGTTGTCCGTCCGTCCGAAGGTCTGTCTGTCTGTCAAGACCCTTTTTCTCAGGAATGCGTGGAGGTATCAAGCTGAAATTTATATCAAATACTCAAGTCTAATGTCCCTTAGAACTGTGAAAAAACTTCAAACTTCTAAGCCAACGCAATCAAAATATACAGCCGTTATTACCTCAAATTTCCGCAAATTTACGACACTCGCAAGTGAATCAAAACCTACAGGGTACTTCCCGTGAACTCAGAATCTTGAAATTTAGTACGAAGCAACGTAAATAGCATTATAGCACAGATAAAGGAAAAATTGCGAAAACCGTAAATTTTTAGTTACATCATAAAATTAAAATATTTTCGGAACCCTCGGTGCGCGAGTCCGACTCGCACTTGGCCGGCCGTACGTCATGAAACTTTGTAGGTATATGTAGTTTGGATGACAATAGTATAATTTAGCATCTTGCATGATCTGATCATGGAACAAGGCGGTGGAACTCTTCAGTGGCTACTATTAAACCCCTTGAGTTTGGGTTCATATGATTCGTTTTGACGAGTCCAACAAATTGGGTTTGGATACTATGATCTGATGATCAATCCAGGCGTTAGATAGTAGAAGTCTTTGTTAGATAGTGGTGCGCTTAGTCAGAACTATTGTTGATGGTCTATGTCCAATAGTAGACTAAGTACACTGGACTTCAATAGGCTGAACTGACTGCTTTCCTTAAGACAGAGAGTATGCTTCTTCTTCACATTAATGTTATAAATAAATCCTAACTAATGTTATGTGAATGTGAGTTTGTTTATATTTATTTACTAGATAAAAACCCAGCTTCGCTCGGGTGAAATGTGACTCACACATAATACACAATATTTTACAAAATGTAGGTAGATATACGTGTGAATCGGCCTTAACGAACTCAAGATTACATCCGTACATTACATTATTTATATTATTTATTATTGCTATGGCGCTCATTAGGAAAGGCCTATATCCAGCAGTGGACTAACTTAGGCTAATTGATTGATTGATTTGAATATTACACTAATGACGAAATTATTACTAAGTATTATACAATTAAAAAAAAAATCATGTCAATCATACATATATATAGATAAATCAAAATTATGATACAATAATTTACTTAACTATTTATTACTAAATGTTTCTAATTTAAAATTATTAATGTCAAATGATTATGATACAATTCATTACGTACATATTACATAACCCATTCATTATTATATAAAGCACTACTTATGGTGCCCAAAGGAAAGTCATAATTCTTCACTACACTACATACTCCTTGAGTTTTGTTTTAATAGAAATCGTGTATACCATATTTTTTAATTCAACAGTCAACTTATTAAACAGTTGAACTGCTTGGTAACCAGAGATGCATGTGGAATTTAAATTCGAGTTCTTGTCTTGCCATTCGTTCATCAGGTTGTTTGTTACACTTTCAACACCTTAATTACTAAATCAATTATCATGAAATGTTGTAGACACGTCAGGGGTATAGAAAAGGACATAGGGTACCTGTCATCTATCTATCTCACTGGAGAACAGCTCGACCAATTCGGCAATTTTTTTTCATATTTTCGCTAAGGCACAAGGAAGGTTCTTATGGAGAGAAAAAGCGTATAAATAGCGAGGAAAATAGCAAAAACAACACTTCTTTTCCTATACAAAACAGAGAGTAAATAATAATTAAAACACATGTCCCAGCGGTCAAACTTTGGTCGTCAATCAATAACTTTTGACAGAACGAAGTCTGTCGGGGCAGATAGTACACAAATAAATATTCTTTTATTTTGATTTTTACAAACACACTGCACTACAGTGTGTTTGTAATGTCATAATAACAGCGTTTTACTAAATGCAACGGAATGTTTACACGATATTTACACCAAAAAGTCTTTTTTTTTTACTGTCTATGTTTGTCCAAGGGACTTTCACTGGCAGATAGCTGGTTGCAAAAAAAAAAAGAATAAGGGTTCCGCGCAATTAACATAAATATGTACACGCGAACGAAGCCGCACGGGGCACAGGAAGTCCAGAGTAAAAGGACTGTTTCCGAGGGTTCATTATAATAATAATAATAACTTGACACATCTCACACACGGCTTATAAAATCAGCTATCTGCATGTAAAAGTCCCGTGGAAATTGGTCCTGAAAGAATGGTCTGAAGATTAGCCGGAACAAACAGACAGACAATTTTTTTTAAAAACTGATTTTTTGGCATAGGTATCGTGCAAATAACTGTGTAAGCTTAAATAAATACTATTATTTTAACATTACAAACAGACAATTCATTTATTTGTATTGATCTGAATAATTTATAGTTACGTTATAGTATTCCTAGCAACCCGCCCGGCTTCGCACGGGTAGCAGACACATCTTCAACAATCATCATATTTCAATCAATTTACAAATTGTAACAAATAATACAATAAACCTTTCTCATGAATTACTCTGTCTATTAGTGAAAACCACGTGAAAATCCGTTCAGTAGTTTTCAGTTTATCGCGAACAGACGACAGACGCGGCGGGGTATTTTGTTTTTAAACGACTTCAAAAAAAGAGGGAAAGGAGGTTCTCAATTCGTCGGAATCTTTTTTTTTTATGTATGTTCACCGATTACTAGAAGGCGCCTGAACCAATTTGGACAATTCTTTTTTGTTTCAAAGGTTATACTTCCCAGGTCCCATTGAAATTTTATCAAATTCAGTCTAGCGGTTTTTGAAAAGTCAACAAATATCTAAAAATTTTAAACATTGATGATATTTTCGTTTACTCCATTGGTTGGCCATATCATATTTAAACAAAATACATCTACTTTCCATTAAAAAGCACATTGAAGTCGGTAATACTTTTTTTTAAAAGATAATTATATAATATGTAGTGATGTTAGGTATATAGCTGCGTGTTCTCAATGTCGTGGATTTACCACAAGTAGTTCCCGGTTAGGAAATTCATAAAGTCGCTTCTGCAGTTACCGAGATTTTACCGCCTATTGTTGCGGCGGCCATCTTGTTTCGCTTAAATTTATAAATAAGTGGTTTCTGAGCGCTTGTCGCGCTGAAGCCAAAGTTTTTTTTGTTTTACAAGTATTGCAAAGTGAGAGAGTAGTCGTTGCGTCACCGCTGTTGTGAACTCTGTTTCCCGACTTCAACAAACGAGGAGATTATTAATTTTACAATATTTTGTTGTGTATATCGCATATCTTCGCCAAAATTGTATACAGATTATTATTGTTATTGTATAGATGAAATCTTTGGAGGATAAATAATTAAAAAATCAATATTCAACGCCAGGGGAGGCGAAATATCTAATGAATATTTTAAGTGGCATGATTACTCATGATTTATTAGACGCATGAAAGTTGTTTCTACTTTTTTAAACATAGTGTGAGTGTTATTTTTAACCCCCGACACGAAAAGGAGGGGTGAAGTTTGACGAGTGTATCTGTAGCATCATAGCTCCTAATCAAATGTAGCGATTTTGACTTAATTTTTTTTTTGTTGAAAAGCTATAATTTAAGAAAACTTGTTCAGCCGGTCGAAGATCATCAGCTCTTTTGTAATCGTTGAGAGGACTTTCGAGTCAGTACTGTTTTAAATTTCGCTTTTTTCGCTTCGCACGGGTACAAATTATACTCCTAAACCTTCCTCATGGGAATTACTCTCTCTCTATTAGTGAAAGCCGCATGAAAACCCTTTCAGTAATTTTTCAGTTTATCACGAACAGACAGACGCGGCTGGGGACTTTGTTTTATAATATGTAGTGATTCGTTTGTACGAGGGGTGATCAAAAAGTAATGATAAACGGATATTTCTAGTAATAATAAAATTCTAAAAAAATATTTTTTCAACTCCCTAATCCTTCACAACTTCCCTGACAAAAAATGGTATAAATAGGACGTCATTTTTAAAATATATAAAAGCTCGTCATGGCCTTCAATAGTATCCATCTTGTAATAATGGCTTGGATAGATAGTCGGACGGTTATACTCTAAATCAAGCAAATACTTTACTGTAAATTACGGCACAAAGTAATAAAATCGAATTGGATTGAGCCGGTAGACAGCGATTCGTCGAAGACGTGGTGCGCAGGCGACGTTCCGATCAAAAGTGATCTACCACATTACCGCCCCGCCACCAAAGACACGACGCTTCGCTAGAGTGACAGATGTCAGTCACTCTTTGACACTTGATAGTGACGTAAATACCGCAACGCGCCGACACGGCCGGACTGACATACGACCGTCCTCGGGCGTTCTTACTTTATCTGAAACAATCATTATCAATTCAGTAGAACATCCGCTCGTTCATCCTGACACTCATGATTTTTTTTAAGACTATATGCATTTCATTGGAAACTTAATTCCCATTTTTGGTAACTGCAATACAATATATTTACTTGGCCAGTGCATCACCTCAACTTACTGCGTAACGGATCTGTATCAAGTGTCAATTTTCATTAAAACAAGCCAACTAAATATCATCTGGACCTAAGGAATTGTAGCCCTTCAACCAACCCATCCGGTCTGATCCGGACGACTCAGTCTTAGGCCAGGCTAAACCACACACCATCTGGACCGAACAAGTGCATCCCTTCAACCAACCTCCATGGCTGTGGCCCGGACGACACTGTCGACCAAGATAAACTTCACATCTGGACCAGACGAGTGCATCCCTTCAACCAACCCTCACGGGTCTGGCCCGGACGACACTGTTGACCAGGATAAACTACACATCTGGAGCACACGAGTGCATCCCTTCAACCAACCCTCACGGGTCTGGCCCGGACGACACTGTTGACCAGGATAAACAGCACATCTGGACCGAACGAGTGCATCCCTTCAACCAACCCTCACGGGTCTGGCCCGGACGACACTGTTCCCCAGGATAAACTATCAAAACTCAGCATCTAAATTAGACTAATGACTCCAATCACATCGCTACCTAGTTATGATAGACGGCTCGACCCTCACATTATGAGTGGCGTAGAATTATACATACCAATGTATTACTGCAAATTATCTTGTTCATCATAAATTTCATTCTGCACATCCCATGTCTCTGGGTCAGAGTGTGCACTTAGTGTGTCGGAATCGGCGCTTAAGGTATCCGAACTAGCAGATAGGGTATCCGGGCATGCGGTCAAGGTGATATTATCGTTATCAAGTCTAAGTAAAATATCACCATAGGTTGATTCATCCCTATCTTCTGACGCCGATTTGGCCTCATTTTAATTCAAAAGGTTAGTTGCAACCTCAAGTAGACTTTCATGTCCTTGTGGTGCTAAGCGAAAATTCTCGTGGGCATACTTATACACTCTGTGAGAACCATTTATTCTCTTCAACTCATACCGATCATTATCTAATACCGTACCGCCGTTATAACAAATGGTCCCTTAAATTTCTTGTCTAATTTAGTTTGGTTCCGTTCGCTACTTTTAATAAACACAAAATCGTCTATTGAATACGGTTTAATTTTTGCGCGACCTTGATTAAATCGGTTAATTTCCGATTTCAACGCCTTTCGGATATTGAAAGACGCATCTTTTCGAAAAACGTCAAGGTTTAGACGCTCTTGTTGACCATGGACCTCTGAATTTATCATTGACATACCTAACGATTGTGCGCGAATTCCTAACATCAGTTCTATGGGTGAATATTTAGTTACAGGTGAAGTGGGGCTGTTGGGAGAGAGTTAAATGTTACCTAGTTCATCGCGCCACGTTTTATTAGGGTCATTTTCAACAATAGTTAACAGGCTTTTGAGAGTCCGCATTACCCTCTCCACCTGTCCGTTGGCTCTACTAGAGCCTGTTGCGATAAAGTGAAGTTCTATCTTATGTTCTGCATAAAAATTCTTGAATTCGGAACTTATATAGCAACAACCTTGATCAACGATAATCCGTTTAGGCGCTCCAAAGAGGCAAAACATGCTTTTTGTAATGCGCGTATCGCACTCTTAGCGTCCACAGAAGAAGTAAGTTCTAGCAGGACATATTTGGTAAAACCATCTATAATCACAGAACGGTATTCATTCCGATCACTCTTCCCGCTGAGCTTTCCCGTAAAATCAATATGAATAGTGTGCCAAGGCACCGCCACTTTCGGGATTGGGTGAAGCTGAACGGGTTGAGCTCCCGATGGACCTTTCGAAGCTTTGCAAATAATACACGAATCGATGAACTTGCGTACGCATTTTGACATCTCAGGGAACCAATACTGCTAATAAAGTTTATCTAAAGTTTTATCCTTCCCTAGATGTTGTATCTCATTGCGAACGTGGTTAATTAGTGTCCAAACTGTAGACCGAGGAACAACTGGCAACCAAGAAATCGATTTTCTGTAAAGAATACCGTCTCTATCATCATATGTTCGAGCCACGGCCTCAGGAATGCCATTACAATTGTGTTTGAGATAAGGTCCTTTATACTTTGGATCTGATTTAGACTGATTACGCTTAATGTTATTCTAACAACACGTAATAACCAACCGAAAACTTTATATCTCGTACCCCGCGGATCCTCGGTATTTACCGACTATGACTTAGTATTATAGCCAAGATTTGCTAGTTTCTATGATAGTTAGCATTGATTTCAAGCACAGTTTTAAGCCTCTAAAGTCCTAACTCTACATCTGGTGAGATAATCGTTCACTACGTCGCCAAGAGCATTTACGATTGCTCTATGAAAAACGGAAATAGCATACTTTAGACCGAAAGGTATCATTAATAATTCCTTAACCCGATCACAACCTGTACTACGTCCTCACTAGACGTCCTATACGGTCACCTTTGCAAAGCGCAATTCAGATTGCATTTACAATTGGCGTAAAATCATTAGCAGTCGTATTCACTGCAAAACATAACTTTAGAATTTCACGTTACTCTGTAAGCAAATATTCTAAAGCTCAGGACAATGATCGTTAATCGTTATACATCATGATACTTGTTCAGTGCTGAATACTCGTGTTTGACCTATCATTCAAACAACATTGTTAAATCGGTTGCCACTTAATGTAGCCACTATTTTTATTTGACAAGCGAGCACTCAGCACCGGAATCAAAAGGAAAACGATACATCTGACCTTTATGCTCCATCGTCCCCGAAGGCAATTGTAAGACGCAGATGTCTTCGCGTCGCTCAGCATGCACTACACTCGTGCCGCCGCTAACCGTTTGGCTGCCGCCGCAGATTAAGTACCGGTGTGGCTTGGTTCGCCATATTTGAAACATGCCAGGGGCTTCGCTTGAAATCGCTACAGCACGCAGCACATAGTTATCACGTTGCTCGTTTACATCGTAGGTTATGTCACGTGAAACGATGAGGTTAAATCCCAATTAAAAATTACTTACTTTAGTACCTGTGACACTCCAAACGCACTTTTTAAAAGCATTCGGTTACTTAAGAAACTCTACTGAGTCATTCGGTAAGAGCTTTGAGTTTGTGACTTATACTCTTAATTGGGGGTTAATCATTTCGTGATTTATTATGGCTGTTATCAATTTGTCACTGCACAATACGTAATCGAAAGAGCAAACGACTAGCATAATCAAAAGTAATAAGTCATAAGTAATAAGTCTTTCGACCAGTTTTACGCAGAGGATATACAGAGATCTGCGTGTCCAATATAATAACGCGTTAGGATAGTGTTGGGGCTGTCGTGGCGTTGTAGTGCGTCCGGTATGTTTGCGGAAGCGCACCCAGACGATTTTTATGTCATTATAAGAAATAAGACCGCAAATAATTCTCATAATTAGAGTAGTTGCCAGAGCTAGTACTAAAAAACACAAAACATTTGCAATATCGGGGGTTCTATGGGCACAAAGGTCCAAACTCCCTTCAAAACTTTGTCCAAGTGTGATCACTCGTCAACCACTTATTTAACCATCACGTACGTGTACGAAATTCCTATTAAACATTCAAGTATAAAAAATTTTGGGTAGATCTCACCGCACTGTTGATTAACCGCATAGCATCGACAACACGATGCGAGGCTGTCGATTGCAGAGACACCAGAAGAGCGTTCACACATCACCGGCAAGCCCCGATCAAGGCTCCAGCAGGAGTGCGCAGGCCACACATATTAGTGATGCTTGACGTGGCAGCAGAGGTACCCCTCGTTGGCGATTCGAACCTCGCGAGGAATGCGATCCGAGGTGTTCAGAACGCAGAACAGAAATCAAGAAATTATTAGGCTGTTAATTACTAAATTCACATTAGTAGCAGCTGCGCGAATGTAGGGGTTGTGATACCCCATAACTACCGCTGCCGTCAACTCATTACGCATTAAAAGAACAATGTGTAACCGTAATACAAAACGTCTAGCCTATTTTGCTTATGGAGGGTAGTTGAATTAGGTCAAACAAAATATTCGAAATATCTGTTGGAAACGGACAACATTTTGGATTCCCACTTGCAATGCGATAAATTCTACAACTGCGATCAGTACTAGGCCGTTCGTTACGCCACAACTTAGCATAAATCTTTAGGCAATTTTCTATACGCGTCAAACGCTCGTGGTAGAAGATTTGATTTAAACTTTGTACGTGAACAGCACCACACGATAAAATCATTCAATGAAAGATCATAATTTAATAAAAGAATGTGATTCAACGCTACCGGTATAGCGTTGTCACTTCACCAATTACCACCTCTCGACACTGGACTGAATGGTACCTGTACAGTGTACATAGCACACTACGATGATACTTGTAGCTCAATCTCTGTCACCAGCACGATGGTTACACTCGAAGGCGCCGATTTTTCGTGTGAAGTACCCGCACTTTTCTTTTTCAACGTACTATACGTATGACTTATAAGTTCCGACTCTTTTTCACTTTTTTAAGGCAAATACTAGGTGGGCGCGTGTGATAGAATCACGTGGATCCTATCCCACTTCTGATAAAAGCTCGTCATGGCCTTCAATAGTATCCATCTTGTAATAATGGCTTGGATAGATAGTCGGACGGTTATACTCTAAATCAAGCAAATACTTTACTGTAAATTACGGCACAAAGTAATAAAATCGAATTGGATTGAGCCGGTAGACAGCGATTCGTCGAAGACGTGGTGCGCAGGCGACGTTCCGATCAAAAGTGATCTACCACATTACCGCCCCGCCACCAAAGACACGACGCTTCGCTAGAGTGACAGATGTCAGTCACTCTTTGACACTTGATAGTGACGTAAATACCGCAACGCGCCGACATATACATTCATTTGAATACTAGCAGTCGGAGTGATAACATCAAAATGGAGAAACATGAAGTGCGAAGCGTCATCAAATACCTGTGCTTGAAAAAAATGTCCACCAAAGACATTCATACTGACTTGGTGGAAACATTGGGAGACTCTGCTCCTCCATATTCTACAACTGCACGCTGGTGCAAGGAGTTTAAGATGGGAAGAACATCCACGGAAGACGAACACCGCGAAGGCCGTCTGTCCTCCTCCCTCACTGAAGAAAACGTCAAAAAAGTTCAAGATCTGGTTTTGGCAGACCGAAGAGTGACCATTCGTCATTTAGCTGAGAACACAGGCATTTCATTTGGTAGCATTCAAAGGATCTTAACTACCGAGATGAACATGAGAAAGGTCTCTGCACGTTGGGTCCCGAGAATGTTAACCGACGAACAAAAGAAGAAACGATTCGACATTTCAAGGACCAATCTTGAAATGTTCCAGGCGGATCAAGATATTTTTTTGGCTCGATTTGTGACTATGGACGAAACGTGGATTCATCATTTTGATCCCGAAACCAAACAACAGTCAATGACATGGAAAAGGCCATCTTCACCGACTCCCAAGAAATTCAAAGTTTCAAGCTCTGCCGGCAAGGTTATGGCGTCTGTTTTCTGGGATGCTGAGGGAATAATTATGGTTGAATACCTTGATAAGGGCGCTACCATAACAGGCTCCTACTATGCTGACCAAATCAAAAGATTGCGAGAGGCCATCAAGGAAAAAAGACGGGGTAAACTGCGCGCAAAAGTTCTGTTCCATCAAGACAATGCACCTGCACACAAAGCTGAAGTTGCGATGGCTGCCATTCAAGAAGCTGGCTTCCAGCTGCTTGAACACCCACCCTATTCTCCAGATCTAGCCCCCAGCGACTTTTATTTGTTTCCTCGGCTCAAGGAACACCTCCGGGGCCAGAAATTTGAGGATAACGGCGAAGTGATGGCCGCTGTAGAGGCATTTTGGGAGAGTCAAGATAAAGATTTTTTTTTGAAGGGTATCGTTGGTTTAGAAAAGAGATGGACTAAATGTATTGACCTATTAGGAGACTATGTAGAAAAATAAATTTTATTTTTAAGTATATAGTTATTTTAATGTACCCATTCTCATTACTTTTGGATCACCCCTCGTATGTTAAAATAATAATGTTATTCATTGATTTGTAACTATACACAAACACATTTGAACAGAATAAAACTACAGTTTTGACAGGGGCCTTGGAGACCCAGAAACAGTTTTGCTTCAAAATGCCATCTTTTGAAAGATAAAATATCATGCGTGAATTTTGTTTTTCTTTTAATTGTTTTTCACTTTCACGACTTTTTTAATTCGGTTCGCCATTAGAGCGTTTTTTGTTTTAGTTTTACTAAACAAAGTTTTCAAACGTGGGGGAGCCATGCCTCGGCACGTATGGGCCGGCTCGATTGGAGTGATACCACGGCCCCATAGAAAACCGGCAGTGAAGCAATGATGACATTGCTTTTCGCCGAGTGAATGAGGTTACAGGAGGCCCTAATCCTTCCCGGATGTCTTAATAAAAGCTGTTCCCGGATCCCTCCTACTTAAGGCGCAGTACGGCACACCGTGTGGTTTTAGTCCGTTCGATTCCGACATACCGCCCCACCGAAAACCCCGGTGGGGTGACGGCCCGAGGGGGTTTCCACACGCACAAAAAAAAAAAAAGGCCCTAATCCTTCCCTCCCCATTTTCCACCCTTATTACTCCAACCAGAAAGGCCGGCAACGCACATGTGACTATTGAGAGGTGCCCATGGGCGGCGGTAGTCATTTACCATCAGGTGACCCGTCTGCTCGTTTGGCCCCCATGCCATAAAAAAAGCAATAGTTATTAATTTTCAGCTATCCTTGTCAGATCTGTACGGTGAGCATTGTATTAAATTCTCATGTGCGGGCGTGTGGTTTAGTACATTAGGCAGCCTTGTAATACTTACGCCAGAAATGACACACATTCATTACAAACAACAATGTTGCGTCTAACTAATGACTACCGCATATAATAATATATGATTAAACGTTTTATTTCTATGCATATGCGTTTAATAAGGAACCGTATTTAATTTTTTAGATAATAAGTAACTTAAAATAACTTGACACTTCTCACACACGGCCGTCTGATCCCAAACTAGGCAGAGCCTGTACTATGGTAACCAGACTGCTGACAAACATGCTTATATATTTCTAAATACATACATATTATAGATCAATTACACCGATCATATCTAATGATGGCTCTACATTTTCAACACAAGTAGCAACTTCTGTACCGTCAGAGCGATTTTTTTTCGTGTGAGTCGAAACAAATATTTTTAAGCGAATTTTTTGGATGGATCTATTCAAAATTGACCACCTACCTACCTACCATGCCGTCCATTGCTGAAGATAAGTCTCACCTTCATTCAACGGTACCCTACTATTAAACCAAGTGTGTTGGGACGTCCCACGCTTTGATTTCCGTCCGTTCGTCGTCGCTCGATAACTTTTCGGCATCAGTTATTGATCAGGCACAGATCAATAACTGATCACTCCCCGTTCATTGATTTTGGTTCTTAGACGTATTTCTTCTTTCCAAATCAAATATCTTCAAGAAACATCCAGCATATCTCTTTGTGCGACCTTGCCGAAGCTTTAGTCAGGGTATAGGCATGCTAGTTGATAACGTCACAGTAAAAACACTTACAAGAAAATTTATCCCTAGAAAATGTTATAGTTAGCAAAAACCTTCCAACATAAAGACGTCAATACTGACTTATCTACAAACTACACAATATAGTTTTGTGGGTTCTGGTGTGGTACAGAAACGAAATAGGGCCATCTTATCGCCCGCAGTTCCGGTACACGACTTCGTATCTAACAGAAACACCAAATATGGTTTGATGGTTTTGAGGCAACGTTTCCCAGTAATAGGTTATTTGATCATGGAAAGCAAATGTTTTGTCATTGAGTACATATTTATCTTTATGCTGGGTATATATGTATATGTGCTAAACTGAGCTATTCAATAATATTTTTGTTTGATTAAAGCATTCAGACATTTTGTCATTTGGCCTATATTGTCCATGTCAGATTTTGTCCTATACAAAGACCGCTGTATGAGCTTTACGTTACATTTGTTTTTAGAGCATCAGTAGAGCTGAGACAGATTCGTTACGTGTACGTTACGTTTTTAGCAATTCTTGGACGACAGTGCAATCCATGAACTACTAAAATACATAGTTTTGCATCCCAAACAATAAACTTTATCGACAAAATAATTAGACTCGGATTTCTTTGCCTAGATACAGCTTTCACGACCTGATTACGTCTTGAATGGCAAGGTCAAACCCCGAATATAATGAGAATCTATTGAAGTAGACTGTAGTAACAATATTAACGGCAAGTGGGTCGCGTTGCTCAAGCAGCAAGATCTGACAGTGACCCGTCCCTGGCCGACTGATGCGGTCACACTTGGCTGGATTTCTTAGCGTGGTTTAGCAGCCTGACATAACGTGACTGGCCTGTAGCGGCTATAAGTTGATAGGTTTTGATGTCAGTATTACCATAATTTACCGTGTAATGGGATTATTGATTAAAGCATTTGTCATGTAACCATCAATCATGGTTGAGAATTAAATCTTCATCAGGGTCTATAAGACACGTTTATATTTACTGCTAGTAATTATTTGTGTACTGTAGCATTGCTTATGGATATTATTTACTTGCTTTTCAACAGGGACTGAAAGTTTGACAAGTTTTCGGCTTTTTAGAACTTAACTCTGGAGTTATGTATAGATGGACGTTACACCTTTTCAATGCTTTATTGAAAAATTATTTAAAGCTTTATAAACCAAAGCATAATATTACATAGCACCTTCTAGACTGAAATTAAGAAAACTTTCCCGTCCTATCATAGGTTAGTACACGAATAAACATATATGAAGGTAAATATTTTTTTTGGAAATACTTACATTACATAGTCATATCACAGAACAAAATACATGTTCCGTTTTTATTCGAATTAAGACTAAAAAGCGCTGCAGCGATAACAATAATTTGTAGTCAAATCCTACAGTATTAACAAACAGTCGATCATTTTTGAGTTGTAGTTTTCTCGCGAGCGTAAGGTCCTAAGCGCTGTGATTTTCAATGCGTTTACGCGTTGCCCAACGAACTGCTACAAAGATTTGTTTTCACTGCGGTGCAGGGGCCGCAGTTCGCGTTACAAACTTTTTCTTCGCGGTGTCTACTCTATACGCTAGTAATAATAACTGAGTGACCCATGCATACGAATATTCACATAGGTTTTCAAATACTCGAATTATTTCTACTCACTTAAATGTAATAGACTATTGTGACCACTGTCATATACACCTACCACACGGACATCTGTAAATGCGACTCTATCATGTTTCCCTGTACCTACAGTTTACATGTGTGAGTGTATTTCATATGTGCGAGTTTCATTTACAAACACTGTTCACACACGTGCGGGTTTCCACACGTGCGTGTTCGAACATGTCTCGTGCGTATATACTATAATATGTACATACATACTATGTTTTATTGATATTGAACAGGCGTCTGAGAGTTAGCCTGTTTTGGTTCTGAGTTGAAATGTTTACGTAATGGGTGTTTTGAATATTGAACACAAATATACAAACTTTTTTTCAAAATATACATTATACATATAATACAAAAACCACCCAATCCAATGCAAATGGACATAATTATTCATGCTTAAAAAAACATTTTTAAAATATAATTATTTGGCCTGAGTGGGAATCAAACTAGCGACCTCTGTCGTTACATATTCTATCGCCGTGCAATAGAGGTCGTATATGTGAACAATCGTAGATATATTTCGTCTGTCTGTTTTGACATGCAAATTTTTAAATGGAAGTAGGTATATGCATATTATAATAACATTGATTTAATAGTCCTTAGCTCATGTCAATAAACAAATAATTATAAATAATGTTAAATGTCGTTGTTACAATGTCGAATTTTTCCTTTTTTTATAATATTATTAATATAAAATAGATCACACAACAATATAGTATATAATTTTTTCTAAAAGCCATATTTTCAATTTCCTTTTAAATTTTAGTAAGGGCAACATCTTTATGGTTGGTGGCAATTTATTAAATATTTTGATACACATATTATAACATTTTTTTTTAAATAATGTAGTTCTGGGAACAAACTCCAGGAATAACAGAAGTAGCCGACCCCGCAGTTTCACATGCGTTTATCGACACTGCTCCGCTCCTATTAGTCGTAGCGTGGTGTTATATAGCCTATAACCTTCCTCAATAAATAGGCTATTGAACACTAAAATAATTTTTCAATTCGAACCAGTAGTTCTTGAGATTAGCGCGTTCAAGCAAACAAACTAACTCCTCAGCTTTATAATATTATTGTATTTAATATTTAGTATAGATTGCCACATATTGCAATTCAACTCACAAGTCTCGATGCAGCTTGCAAATGTAACCATTTAACTCCCCGAATTTTCGGTTAACCATGCGAATTCTCTGTAACTACCAGAGTACCAGACGTATTTGAAAAATTATTTTGAAGTAAAACTTCTGTTAGAATCGTTGTGATTTGAAAATTCGAGGAAACAAAAATGCGACACTAAAAAGAGACAAACATATATTCATAAATAGGATTTAGCCTGCGAGAGAATAAGATAGAATAAAAGTAAACAGTATTTCCTATAAATAGTCTTTGTCGTTGCCTATGCGTACTACGAAACCTTCAGAAAATGCGTCATAGTCAAACTTCTTTAGCACTAAAAAGAGACAATATATTCATAAATAGGATTCAGACTGCGAGAGAATGAGATAGAATATAAGTATACAGTGTTTCCTATACTCATAATGCGTCGAAAAATGCGTTATAGTCAAACTTCTTTAGCACCGTTGTGATATTTGACCAATAACTTTTATATAAATTAAATTTATTAACATTAGTAAATTATTTGTTTCATTGTACTTTTTATTTCTCATTCTCTCGTAGCCTCGTAGGCTACTTTTCTGAAGTTTCACTTCTACCGTGTGTGAATTGCACACATACACTTTTTTTTTGTATTTGATAGCTCAAGTCCTTGAGGAAGGTTAAAGGGTATTAAACATAACGCTACGACCTTCAAGAGCCGAGCAGTAGCATTAAACGCTGGTGAAACTGCGTCGAACGGTTTGTTCACTAAAAAGGTCTATTCATCTTTGATACAAACAGTAAAGTTGTGAAACTGGTCGACCTTCGGCGGTCACCTTCGTACTTTTGATCTTGTAACAGTTGTGCTTGCTCCGTGGAACGCCTATGAACGCTCACCTATTTGTATGAGCAATTTGGTGTGCCAAATGGTGTGTAAAATAAATATACTTTTATAAAAAATATTAATAGGTTCTAATTTTCTTTCCGTAGTTGTAGTATGATTTCGCTGCCGTGACTACGGTATGAGGATCTTCAAAAAATGGCTTTAAATGCAATGCACATAAACTGCTTTTAACATCAGTTATTTCGGATTTCGTCACTACATTGCATTTTAGCAACTGCATTTGACCACTATCGATTATATTCTTTTAACGTCTTTGTGAAAAGTATCTGCATTGCGCTTACGACAAGCGATAATGCATTGGTCCTGTGCGGTATCTCTAAGCCCACGTCTATAAATGCAGTGGCACATGGTATAATGTCACAATGTCATAAGCTTCGTAACGTCACATGTCGATATGTAAAGTATTAAACACAAAACATTACCTGTAAACGAAAGACTAGACATGTTACCACACTTTTTTTTTTCTTCTTCCCCATCCAATATACAAACTCCCAATTTCCCCATCTTTTATTTCCAAAATGCGCGGTTATTTATTTTTTATTATAATTAATAGGCTTGCCCTCTGTTACGTAAATGGGACCAAATTATAAATATAATTTGGTCCCATTGCCTACCTCTGCCTACCTCTTCGGGGATACAGGCGTCAGTGTATGTAATCTAGTACTGGTGTTCAACCGCTACGGTGAATGGTTAACAAGGACAATAGGGTTGCGACGTACTTTGTAATAATTTGCATTCGATAAAATAATTATCGACAGACATGTTTGAGTCAATATTCATACATAAAGAAAAATATAAAATATTTTTCCGCTATACCTATTGAATATTCCACGAATAACTAACGATAATGTACGCGCATGATAATAAACCAGTTATAAATCGACTTTAGTATGCGAATAACACGACACTACGCCCATAACAGGTAGCGATAAGGCGAGACTCAGTATACGCTAGTGATGACCTTCGCTAAACCTCTCGATCGAATATCGATAGTCAATTAATAATGCGAATAACGAACGCTATATATACAAGAGCTCAATGTAGCTTGAATAGAAACGTTGAGGTTACTCATGTAACTTTATTTCCAATATTTTAATTTAATGATGTAATGTTGAAATATAAATATGCAATAACTTCAAAAAATTTATTAAACTAAAATAATATATTAGTCAACTAATGACTTAAGCCTGTTATTCTGTTATAGATAATAGTAATGTAACGTATATTTGAACATATTTTGACATTGGTTTTATATACTTGTTGTACGTAGGCATAAATAAAATGCACGCGTTGATATGAACTTGTATTATTAGATTGATTACAATGTACATTTTACAAAGAACAAGGAGTATGCATGTACTACGTTACGGTGGGGAACGCCATCCTCCTTTTTAGACCGACCACAGATAATGCAGAGGTTAAGGATGTACCCTTTTTTTTATTTATATAAAAAATTATGTCGCTTTTGGACCACGAGGGATTCTAGTTAAGATTTGTTGCGAGCACAAAACTATCAGTTATGTTGAAGACAAGACAGCTATATTTTATCTCAACAGTAAAGCCATAGATAATTGAATCAATATTCAAGATAACATCGATATCTATTCTATCAACAACTCGCCATTACTACTGTATACAGGTACCCACGTATACCGATGGTATATACTTTGTCGTACAACATTAATATCTGCATAGTAAAGTGTTATTCATGTAAATTTACTTGCTTGTTTACATACAGAACTTAACACGTGATCGGACATACTCGATTCTATATTTATACTTCTATATATCTTCTATCTTCTAAAAAAGTGAAAGTGACCGGTACCGTATGTTCTTCTTCTGCAACTCTGGCTATGTGTATGCAAAATTCCATGACGATCGGTTGAGGAGTTGGGGCGTGAAAGTGGGTGGATTTTTCTAAAATGGTTTTTAGAATAATCGTATTATTGAAGTGAAACTTCTTTAGAATCGTTGTGATTTGAAATTCGATGAAACGAAAAACTTACTAAAAAGAGACAAACAGTACAAGTATACAGTGTTTCATATAATCTTTGAAATTGAGACAAACATATTCATAAATAGGAATCAGACTGCGGGAGAGAGAGATAGAAAATAAGTATACAGTGTACCTGTTGTCTTTGCGCCTACGTACTACGAAGCCTTCAGAAAATGCGTCAATGTCAACGTGGTGTCATTTTTGTGCATTTGCGTATTAAAATACATTGGTTTATTAATTTATGTTAATTATTTAACACATCTGTATTAATTTGACCAATAACGTTTATATAAATTATCTAAAATAAAATTTATTAACATTAGTAAATTATTTCTGTTGATTTTACTTTTTATTTCTCATTCTCTCGTAGCCTCGTAGGCTACTTTTCTGAAATTTCACTTCTGCCGTGTGTGAATTGCACACAAACACTTTTTGTTATTATTCCAAGTGCCCAATGCCACTTCGACCATTTCTGGTCTTTTGTAGCGCACTCTTGCTTTAAAGTTCACTGCTCGGGCTTGAGGCTTCGAGAAACCTCCAGATCCTATCAGCAGTGATGGTTTGTATTTCCTGCGGTTGCATGATGTGCAACACTAGGTTAAGACTTCGGTGCCGCATTAGTGTGCCACGAAAGCATAGAATATGCATTGCAGCCAAAATATGTATTTGTACGTGGCATAGACACGAAATAGGTTGATATGTATGTACAAACTGTACTAAAGGCGGCCTTTGAATCCTCACATCAAATCCAAGTGAGCGTTGTGATTGTTTGTCACCTCAGTACTTAGTTGAAAGTGATATTTCACGTTTATTTTATCTCATTAAACTTGCCAAGTGGTATGACGAATGATCACAGAGGATTAGCTGTGTTCAGAAAGCCGAACAATGTGATTTCTCCACTAGCAATAAGGCTACCTACCCATTGACATGAGCGCTGTGGAGTGAGAGAAAAGAACGGTAGTGTGCTTCTGTCCTATTACGCAACTGAATCTAAGCTTACTGAGTTTAATTAACTATTCATAGTGGGAGAGCCATGCTTCGGCACGTATGGGCCGGCTCGAGTCGCGACCGGACTGATGCCACAACCTCACAGAAAACTGGCTTTGTTTGCTTTTATTGCTTTTCGCCGAGTGACTGAGATTCCCCTAATCTTTCCCTCCCCCCTCTCCCCCTCTTCCACCCTTCCCCTACTCCCACCCTTCCCCTACTCCCACCTTAAAGGCCGGCAACGCACTTGTGACTCTTGAGTTGCGGGTGCCCATGGGCGGCAGTAGTCATATACCTTCAGGTGAGCTGTCTGCTTGTTTGCCTCTATACTATAAAAAAAAACCCATGAGGCGCCCGTAGAGCTTTCGGCGATAGTTTCGGAGGTAGCAAGTTCACTTCCGCTTCTGCAAATATTTATACTCCCCTATTTGCATTGTTCTGAGTTTTTCTCTGTAAAATGATAATATTAGTTTTGTAAAATGGCGAACCAAATTAAGAAGTTAAAAAAGAGTACCACTACCCACCTTCTGGCTGCATGTTACTAAGCCCAATCTGTTGGACTCGTCAAAACGAATCATATGAGCTCAAACTCGAGGGGTTTACTAGTAGACACTAAAGTTTCCCTATCCACATCCTGGCTCCATCAACAGATCAGCTCCAAGATGCCAAATTATAGTATTGTCATCCGAACTACATGTGCATATAAAACTCTATTTCGATACGATAATTTGAGGGGGGAGGGGGTTCTGAAAAAGTCACAAGGTGGAGGGGGGGGGGGTGTAGTGAGTTATTACGTATATTTATTTTTTCCTAGAACACGCTATTATATCTGTATTCTGATAATATGCTAGACTATATATTTGGAAATAGAAAAATACACGTAAATTTTGGCTAGGGGGGGTGGGGTTAGTCTAACACTTCACCACGTATCACCAGGGGGGAGGGGGGTTAAAGAGTTGCAAAAAAAACATCACGTGATTAATGGATGACAGCACTTTCCATTGACATAAGCTAATAAAAGGTTTTTTTATTGTATTGTTTAGCATTTTTAGTGTTAAACCTCACTCTGTATCGCTTCAATGCATAGGCAGCCTTACAGTTGCTTGTTATTTGCAACATTGTAGTGAACAATGGACAAAGCCTGCTCGACCTTCAGGCTACCACCAGCGCTCAGCAACGCTCGGATACCTTCGGCCACTTTCGGCTACACTCGACAATACCGCAATACTTGGTCACGAAACCAGCACCAAATAAAAAGAAAAACTTCTGTTGTTTTGCCTTCCGCTTTCCGCGACATGTTCTGTCTCATACAACTCAAATCGTGAACTGTTGGAGTGAACGAGATGGAGCGCTGCGACCTATTCCGTGTTTACGTCAAACTTTGTATGGTGACACAGTTCAAAGAATTTTCGACTTTATCACCTTGTTCCTGAAATTGGTTTTCAGTTTTCCGTATCGAACTTTATAGAATCATTTTTCTTTAGTCATACGAAATCGGTGTCAACGCGAATAAATACTTATGAATTCCGAAATACGGTGCAAATTGGAGTAAAGTATTTTTTATACGGCTCCCTGATGTGTTCAATTACATTGACTGATCTGAATTGTACTTTACATTCGTAGAAATAGAGTTGATAATCGTTTAATTTAGTGTTTGTTATTGGAACGACCTGCGGTGCTCCCTAAATATGTGCAAGGTGAACGACCGAGCCCGCAGCTTCCTCGCACGTCCTTATCAAGCGTTTTGCTCTTGGGGTTGCGATATATCTGCCAAACACATTAACGAAGAGCCCTGCCCTCTATTTTTATTACTCAAGATTTTGTCACTGAGGTGGCAAATAAGCATATAAGTAGCCTGTTAGAAACCGGTAGGTTTTGCTGTCAGTTTTGCCACAATCAAAACGGTGATTGACGAATAACCTATCGTCTAATGCAGTGATTGCATGATGAGATTTTGATGTCGATATTATTTCATCAATCACCAACGAACATCCGTCAATCATGACTTTTGGTAATGATTGACGTTTGCATGAGCGTCTAATGGACGCAGTACCCCTGCAAAAAATATTCCACCTTATAGTTTAAAAGTTGCAAAGATCTGTCGAAGACAGTGCTCTCGCAGTTTAGCGCATGTTGTACGAAATCGTCAAGAAAGTTGTTTTAAAACAAACCAGTTTCCTGTTCCATGTCGAAGGGTTCAGGTAACGAGTTCGATGCTCGGGTGGCGACTTTCCAAACCGCTATTTATATAATATGGAACAGTTAAGTTTTAAAGTGGCTAAGTGCTTTATCCTCAAGAGTTTTATCGCGGTTTTTTGAGTTCAAGATCGCCTTTTGAACTTTACTTCATTGAAATACAGGTTTATACTTAGCATAGTATATGATATAGTATACCTTTTTTTTTCGGAATCGAACCGACTAAAACCACACGGTGTTCCGTCACAAGTGGATCTATTGCAAGGGACCCGGGATACCCTAAGAAGGAAGCCTCCGGGAACATGATATGGTATACTTGCGACTTCCTCTGCGTGGAATCTTCTTCTCTGTCGCCCGCTCTCCGAGTTCCCGTCTATCTCTATCAAAATTCATCAAAATTGATTCAGCGGTTGAGGCGTGAAATCGTAATCGACAGACAGACACTTTCGCTTTTATAATCACTACATCACTACATATTATAAAACAAAGTCCCCCGCGTCTGTCTCTCTGTCTGTCTGTCTGTTGACGATAAACTGAAAAACTACGGAACGGATTTTCATGCGGTTTTCACCAATAGACAGAGTGATTCATGAGGAAGGTTAAGGTGTATAATTTGTTAACGTTTTGTGTAAATTGGTTGACATATATTATGATGATGATTGTTGAAGATGTCTCTTCTACCCGTGCGAAGCCGGGGCGGGTTGCTATGGGTGACCAATGAACCGATTTGAGTGCGCTATTTCTTTTTTTTTAATTTTGACTTGATCGAGAGTGTTCTTAGATATTATTTAAGGAAATCTGTTCAGCCGCTCGAAGATCATCAGCTCTTTTGTAATCGTTGAAAGGATTTCAAGTCGGGGTATTTTTAATTTATGATTACCTTTATTCTTTCTATCTTATTGTTTTTTTATGTCTAAGCCGGTATTATTTGATGCGCTGCTACGACACTCACGTTGCCAGGGATACAGAGAATGACATAGTGTCCTAATCATCCAGAAAAAAAACTGTTCCCGAGGGATCAAAAAATTACTTTTATGCGAGCGATGTCGTCGGCGAAAGCTAGTCTCATGGTATAAAAATCAATGTTTGCTTGTTCGTCTGGTCTTTCCAGCTGGTCTTTCTGCCCTAGTGACCTCTCAATCACAGGAAATACAGGACATTCGGGTACGCGACCCCGGCCTCTGCGAGCTACTGCAGCCTCAGTCCCGTTCCCCATCCGAGACTTGCGGTATCCCTTACCCTAGGTTCAGCTACCCTACCCATTTACATTCTTTCTTCTTTCCCGTCTTAATACGACTACATTCCCAAGGAGGGTCGGCGTCAGGCAGGCGGCCCGGCCATAATAACCAGCCAAAACTCTCTTGCAATGTGTTTGTTTGCAAAACATTTTGCACAAACCCTAACTAGATTTGGGTAAGGGTAGGATGATGATGATGATGTATGTTTGGTTGTAGTTCGGAGAAGTTGGAATCTATTCTGATTAATATAAGGGGCCATTCACAAATTTCGTCACACCTTCAGGGGGGAGGGGTTCAGCGAAGTGTGACAAGGGGTCATAAGCTTTGTGACGTCACATGTCAAAATCTGAAGTATTAAACACAAAACATTAAGACTACATACGCTACTACACTTTTTCTAAAAAAATAATAATTTTAAAACTGTTCTTTTCGATTCTGGGTGTAAAATTGCAAAATATGTGACGTCACACACGGGGAGGGGAGTTTTTTTTTATGGTATAGGGGGCAAACGAGCAGACGGGTCACCTGATGGTAAATGACTACCGCCGCCCATGGGCACCTGCAACTCAAGAGTCACAAGTGCTTTGCCGACCTTTAAGATGGGAGCAGGGGAAGTGGGGAGAGTCGGAAGAGGGGAGAGGGGGATTAAGGGAGGGAGAGGAGAAGGACTTGAATAGGGAAGAGGGAAGGGTTAGGGCCTCCGGTAACCTCACTCACGCGGCGAAAAGCAATGAAAGCATTGCTTCACTACCGTTTTCTTGTGAGGCCTTGGTATCGAGCGGAGTCCAGCCGGCCCATACGTGCCGAAGCATGGCTCTCCCACGTTATCCGTTCCACAAATGTGACCACCTGTGACAAGGACGGGGTTAAAAAATCATGAAATTCATGTGACGTAATTTATAATTACTTCTACTGGTTTCAAAACAGTTTACCTTTCCGTGGGGCTCGTACGAGAGAGTAGACGAGTAGGTTTGCCCGAGATTTTGTGTGTTACTGATTGTCGCTTACTTACATGATTGGTCTGGGTGGGATAAATCCTATAAAATTTAGCCGTTAATTAGCGCCAGTATTCATTATGAGTATGTACATAGTTCTATTTCACACATACGCTACATACGCTAATCACAATCCCTATTAGACTTATACGCTTGTATTGACATAGCTTCACTGAACTTTGAAACGATACAATTTGAACTTATGACAGAGCAAGCGCAGCATTGTGGTGAAAGCTGCTCAACCGCTCCGCCGTGACCCGTAAAATTTTGAGACTTAAAAGCTTTTTAATTTATTTTTAAACATTTCTCATTTCGACTGTGTGTTTGTGTGACGTATCCTATATCTCCATAGTACTGCATTCTCTATCGCATGTATCATGGGGAGTGCTCCGAGGAATTGTTCGGACTTATACCGGCCGCAACGTTTCGCCATCGTTCAACGCGACAAAACTTTCAACCCCATCACCTGGATAATTGGCAATCCACCACTGTGCTGTTCTCCAGAATTTTTTGGCCTCGCACAACACACACACACCACATCGACACAACCTTCAAACCTTCAAGAAAAGAGCGTACTCCTATCTCAAAGGCTTGCAACGCACTTGTGACTCTTGAGTTGCAGGTGTCCATGGGCGACGGTAGTCACTTACCATCAGGTGACCCGTCTGCTCGTTTGCCCCCTATAATAAAAAAAAAAGTACGTGAACTAATTTATATGATTATTTTTACACGCGCGTTGAAAATCATGCCGCCGTTTACCGCCTTCTCCTGTAGAATGGTATGGTAATGGTAACTTAAGAAATTAGAAACTAGTTTTGCCCGCGTAAAGGGTATTTCTCACGCGAACAGGAAGGTACCATTAGTTATTGTACCTGGTAACGTGTCATGCAATATTTCATATTGATCGGTTAATGCCGCGTTCGAAATCAAGAAACGATTCGTTTTGCTTACGGACTGTAAAAGTTCGTTGAATTTTCAACGAAAATTTTACCGTCCGTAAGCAAAACGAATCGTTTCTTAATTATAGGAACGGCGGCATAAGTAGTGAAGACTGAAAGTGGGAGAGCCATGCTTCGGCACGCTGGCTCGACACCACGGCCTCACAGAAAACCGGCCTCATAGCAATGCTTGCATTGTGTTTCGCCGAATGAGTGGGGTCACAGGAGGCCCTAACCCTTCCCTCTCCCTCTTCTCCCCCCTTTTCCCTCCCTTCCCCTACTCCCACCTCAAAGGTCCGCAACATGTGACTTTTGAGTTGCAATTCTCTTTGGCAGTGGTAGTCACTTACCATCAGGTGACCCGTCTGCTCGTTTGCCACCTATTCCATAAAGAAGCGTAACAAACAAACAAAAAAAAATCAATCAAAGTCTCAATGTGTTAAGAATGGTCACCCATCCTAAGACTGACCTTCTCGGTTACCCCTTAGCCAGGAGCTCCCCTAAACGTTTTGTGATACCACGGCCTCACAGAAAACCGACGGTAAAGTAATGCTTGCAATTCCCTCCCCCCTTTCTTCCACCCTTCCCCTACTCCTACCTTAAAGGCCGACAACGCACTTGTGACTCTTAAGTTGCAGGTGCTCATGGGTGGCGGTAGTCATTTACCATCAGGTGACCGGTCTGCTCGTTTGCCTCCTATAAAATAAAATTAAAAAAAAAAACAAGAAAATATAACTATCGTGTGATACAATTCTGCTTACCCTTCATTGATATCTGGCGTGAGTATAAATAAAATACACCGTATCCAGCCAGAACTCTTGAATCGTAATAACTGTTGCATGTAGATTGTGAGATTACGCCACGGTAATGGTTGACATAAACTAAAATTAATTACTTGTAATGATTACA